>NW_011626450.1:1038310-1114832 GCF_000204515.1 Acromyrmex echinatior
CCTCTCTTCCCCCCCCGCTCGTTTGCGCAGATCCCTCTCTCCCGGATCTCTCTGCACCTTGCCTCGCCGTAGTCGTTACTAAAACCACCCACTATCTTGGGAACACCCGCTTTGTTTCCTCGAAAATGGCTGCCGCGGGCTCGGATTCCATTTGCATCTGATTATACGTTTTACGCAATTCTGGCCCAAACGTGGAAATAATTCCCCGTCGCCCGTCTGCTTGCGCCAACGCGAAGATTGTTTGTACGCGCGCATTTACTGGTGCGGAAGCGGATTTGTAAAGTCGGCGAAGCGACGTAAACTGTGATATGGCATTTGGTATATCCTCAACTCTCGTCTAATTTTTAAATTATCGGTAAAATGACAGATTTCGCTAATGTAAGATTAACTTTCTTGATTTAACTTATTCTTTATCTTTTTTCTTACATTGATGTGGAATCGGATCTTAATGTTACAGTTATTAAAAATAGTAATCTAAAGCGGCATTCGTTTAACCTTCTATCAAATCTAACATAATTTAATGATCTACATTCATTGTACAAACATTGAATAAATGATAACATGCAATTTTATATCAGTGATGACTTAGCTATATATACATAGGTGACAAAGAATTGACAATTTCAAATACTCCATGATGAAAAAGCTCGAAATTTTTTTATACTTGTCGAGATACTCAACCAAAAAATAAAAAAAATTGAAGGATCTTTGGAAGAAATCATATACGGATTTGTTGATTCGAAACCGAAGAAGGATGGTAGTAGCGAACGTAGGAAAAGGGGGATCGCGAGGCAAGCAGGGAGGGTGACCTCAGGTTTACAGTGTAACATAATATAAGGGCAGTTTGTGTTAGGGCGCGTAGTAGTGGTGTGCTGCACGCGTCTCCCCTTTGCCAGCCCCCGCCACCCCCCCAAGACGCCCGGGCGGGATCTCTGATTGGTCGACATTATTCAAAATGGCGTCTTCGCCACATAAGATCCGTTTTATTAGCATACTGGGAAAGGAGACGTCGCCGGGTCTCTTGATGACTCGCGAAAAATTTCGCTGACACACTGCGACTATGAATGGGATCATCCTGCGACTTCCGGCGGGACTCTGAATCAGCAGCGAGATGCCGTGATCGATCTACGAACGATTGTGAGACGCCGAACGTGACCTTGAGAATCGCAACGAGGATTTAGTTTCGTTACAGTGGACAACACTTTCCAGATGAGGATTTTAAGCCGGTACCTTCTCCTACGAGGACGGTGAGGGAACGAAGGAGAGATCATAATGTTGGTTCCCGGGAGACTCGGATGTTCGTAGGGAAACTTTCATTACCGCGTCGGAACTATATATTTATCGTTATGTAGCTCTCGTACTGCTGTCTACTGGCAGAGATCGTCGATTAGGTCACATGCAAATTATACCCTAAGAAAATCTTATTAGTTTCCTCTCGTCTTCGCCGAGGATATGCATCCAATTGCGAGACATGTAACGAAATAAATTTTGCGTAGTTTCTGATCTGTCAGGCGATCGTATTATTGATCATATTATTTATTCATATTATTATTTCGCACGCATGCTTTTCTTTCACGTTGGATATTCGAGTGACGAAGCGCATTCTCACCATCAAAGAAATGGTCACCTTTATCATCTTTATTTCGAGTAGACATACGAAAAAACCTATCGTCCTGCAAAGAGACACGCTACAAGAAACGATCTGCTTTCATAGAACTCGAAGAACTCGTCCTGCTCGCTGGTTGTACAAGTAAACGCGCGGTTATTGTACTCATTGTCGCAAACTCGAGGCGATATCCTGTAAGACCTTTCTGTAGGACCTCCGCCGTAGCGGACCACCAGGTTTCGTGATAAACCTGTTTACCACTGTCCCATTTCGGCGGGAACGAAAAGTCACTTTTCAGGATCTTGATCTTTGCAAGACTGATCGCAACAAGTTCGCTCAGATAAAAATAAATCGCGCGGTATTGTCCAGAGGCAACTAAATTAATTCATTCGAAGTCGTGAGAACGCATGTCTAATAAAGTTTGAATCGAAATTACTCAAAGAAACTTTCAACTATCAAAATAATAATAAAATTTTCTTTTCTTGATTTTCTTTTCAAACTTTAAGTTGAAAAAATGATTTTTGAAAGTCGTCACAAAAAATAATTGACTTATTTATCAACAAATATTCTCGATAAATAAACATCACATCATATTTAAATAGGTTTTGAATATTTTTTTCTTTCTAAAGAAGACTACATAAGATTGCAGAAAAATTATCTAGATCGTTCATATAAGCTAAGTTGCCAAGTATTATTTAAGCTGGCATTTGATATCACGTATTATAAAAAAAGAGATAAAAAAGATCTTTGATGCGTATCGTGAAAAGTTGTAGCCACGGACTCATTCGGAACCAGTAATACCGGCGAAGAAGTTTCCAGGAGAGCACATGCGGCACTTTCCCACCGCTGACCAGCGGTCAAGCAACATCAGAGAACCTTAAACTGGCACGTAGCGTAGACAGTGAGGGAACAGGGAGAAATAGTTGCCGGAGGTATCGAGCTTTGCGGAAGTGATCCGGTGGGATTGTATCCAAGATAGCCAGATTGAAGCGGCAAGGAAAGCCAGCGACCGGTTCAAAAGGGAGAATATCACGGACGATATTTTTTTTACCTGTATATTTTGTATCTAGAAGTATTACTTACGAAAAGCAAAATTAATATAACTCGTAATTAAAATTATTTATGATATTTTCGCAAACTTTCAACTTCAATCTTTTCCGACGGATTTTTCAATGAATTCATAATTTGTATAATCTATCATAATTTCTATACGATACTTTGATTTGTTACAATATAGCAAAATTTTTATTTTAAATAATCGACGTTTGTCTTTCACAAATCTTCCTAGTAGCAAACGCATTTGCAGAATACAGACGGATTGTCACAGTCGTGTTACAGCCCGAAAATCCCATTCGGACATTACGGAAGTTCGAGATGCCCGCGCGCCGTAGAACAACAAACTCTAATTACCGTAATTAATCCCGTTTAACTCAGTAAATCGGATTTTTCAGTTAGTATTGCAACTACGCTGTGAAGGCAGAGCAAATCCCGGAGTCCCTCCGTGCCGGCCGTACGGAAATGCCAAGAGGCAATTAGTTCAATCCGAAGGATGACAGGAAGTTCGCACACAAGAAGATAAATGTTACAAAAAATAACTAATCGTTCTTTTTCAAAATTCTTTATGAGGTACTTATGAGAGGTACTTATGAGATATTATATGTGAAGTATTAATTGTTTTTATAAAGTTCTATTTTTGATGTAAAAAGGGATTGTTAATTCTTAAATGCCACACTATCTGAGGACAATACACTTCGGTATGACATACCTATTCATTTGATTGCTTATAACTTTCATAAAAATAAACATATTGCAAATTTTTTTTATCAAAACACGAGATACTAACAAACATAACATTATCAATTAAGTATATCTTTATTAATAAAAAAGTTATTGTATAAGCGGTGAAGTATTGGAAAAAAAATCCGAATATATCATACCAAAAAGACACGTTTAAGTTTTTGAAACAAAACTTATTCGTTATCTCTTTTTTTTGGTAGAAATTATTATTTGCAAAAGATTGCAAAAGAATTTTAATTAAGAAAAGATAATTCTAGTTGCCAGAGTGAAGATTACAAAAATATATAGATATATTTTCTTTTGCAAGATCAATATATCGAGATGAGAGATATGTATGGAGGCAAGCTTGCCGTCTTATCTTTAATTAATCTGGTTAGGCTGACATTAAGCCTCTACCGACGCTCGTTCGCGACCAGCCGCGAATCCATTAAAGAGCCGTGATGTCAGTCAGCGATCATGGATTCTTCCCATGTTACCATCATAATCCATCTCGGCAACTACTTCGCTAACTACCTCGACTTGCCCGGGGTGGGTTCTTTCAGGCAGCAGCGATGATCGTCCGTGTGATGTTCCGTTGAGAGGAAGAGCGCAAAGGGGTGTAGAAGGGGAGAGGAGGTGAAGGGGAGAACGGATGGCGGCTGCTTTCGGGGCACATTAACGTCAATTTCCATCCAGGCTCTCCGAGAACTTACTTGCAGTCCAAGTTCCTTGCAACTAAGACTGCCGCCTCTCGCGTAGTCGCAGAGGGGGTGAAAGAGGAGAACGACGGGGCGAAGGGGGAGAGAAGACGTTGCAGTATGCTCTTCTCTGGTATTATTAATGTTACGAGACACGTGAACGCGCGATAGAGGAATAGAGGAACGTTGGTAGAAGGTTTGGACGCGGGTGATGGTGGTGAAGGCGGCGCGCCGGTGGCGGATAAGGCGGATTTAGGAAGAGAGGTAAGGCGAGATACAGGGGGCGGCGAATGAAGGAAGAGGCGGACGCGAAGGAACGAGAGGAAGGTACGCGCATGGGGTTCCCGCGTTTATCCCCTTTCTCCTTTAGCTAGCTCTTTAGTCTTCGCTAATTGTCTCGAAGACGTTTCTCGACTGACAACGTCGCGAGGGTAAGAATCTTACCATAAGATTCTGCTGGTAGATAATCGCGATGCAAAAATGCGTAGGCAACCGTTAGACACTGGAAATATGACGCGTTTGAATTAAACTCGGAGTTTCCGTGGCGGATAAGGTTTTTAGTTGGAGAGGGATTGTTATTGAAGTCAAATGTTCTTATAAATGACTTAACGTTGCTTTTTTATAAAAATTTCGAAAGTAAATTGTACCGAGATTTAATAATAAAACGTAATAATAAAATGTAATAATAAAATGTTTCCCCAGTGAAAATATTTCTGAATTTTTTATATAATTTTTCAGAATTTTTCTTGTAAATTTCAGAATTTTTTAAAATTTTTTAAAATTTTATAACTTTTTAAAAAATTGTTTGAATTTTTTATAAAAATTTCTAGTGCGAAAAGATGTAGATTTTTCTAAAATTCTTTATATATGTGAATTTCCAAATATTCTATGTGTGATTTGTCTATAATTTCTGTTAAAATTTAATAAAATCTGAAAAAATTTATGACATTTTTTCAAAAATTATGGAACGAAAATTTTTAGAAATCTTAGAATTTCACATATTTATATGAAAAATTCACATATTTATATGAAACATTCTAAGAACTGATATAGACTTTCTCGAAATTTCTGAGTGTTGCGATTCGTATAAAAATTCTATGAAAAATTCTTACCAGATGTGTGATGAAATAATTCAGATGAAAAAATATAATCTTAAAAAATGATAATCTTTAATAATATTATGCAAAAGTATAAAATAAAATAAAGAGAGATAAATTTATATATAATCATAATATATCATAAAAAAATGTATATATCATAAAAAATATTTATAAAGATTTTCAATTACAAAATTCTTACTTGTTTAATTTTATTTCATAGAGAGATAGCAATAAGTCTCAAACAAGTATTGAAAGCAATATTTTCGGATAAATTCTCTTTAAAAATTATATAAAAGAATATTGTCTTAAATAATAAACTATATTGTTGATTCTTTAATCGATGTGTTCAATTTGAATTAAAAATTGTAACTTGTAAAATTTGTTAAGTACATAACGAAATTTTCCTACATAAAAAACTACTCGGAGCGAGTTCAAGAGAGTAGAAGCAGTCGGCGTGCCAGGAGAGGAGACTCTAACTTATCGATTACTCGGGGTCGCCTTTCGCGGCGGCAGCGGCGTACCATTGGCCCCTTAAAGGTTCCTGAAAAGCGAAGAAAAGCGTCCAGGCTGGGCCAATGGCCGTGGCGCGCGCATACCACCCTCGCTCTCGTTGCCTTTTTCCCCATGGATTTTTCCGCGCTGTCGCGCCTCTAAGAAAGCTACCGGCAGCGAATCGTGGCCGCGCAAAATCCACCGAAACCACCGTCATTGGCGGAGCTACAGCGTCTTGACACCGCCCACCGAGGAACCTGGCACCCGGGAAAACAGAGCTCGCGTTCGTTCCCTCTCTCTTCCTGGATTTTCCCGCCTCTCTCAAGCGCGCCTCTCGTTCCCATTTTCTCTCTCTATATCGCACCGCCTCTACCACCCTGTCTTCTTCTCCTTCTTCGTCCTCCACGTGTTCTCGCCCGACTCCACCTAGAACCGTTCTCTCTTCTTATCTCGCTTCTACCTCGGCTTCCCTTCTCCGACGAGACGACGACGTCGTCGTCGTTGCCACCGTCACGCGCGCTCTTGCTCCTCGCCCTCTTTCTCTACTTTCCCTGCCCTCCCTGCTCTTTTGTTCTCCCCCGACCGCTTCCTCTTCTTCGGTGTCGGTTTCGTCGGAGCCCCCGGCGCGCCCCGATCATCCCCATGTGCGCATCATCCGAGATTCCTCTTCTTCTCTCCTTCTCTCCCTCGTACCTCCGTCTTACCACTTGCTATCCTGACTGTCTGCGTTACGAAGCGCAGCATACGGCGACCTGGAAGGAACCCCGCACCCGGGGAGAGGCCGTGTGAAGCGAGGAAGAAGAGGAGAAAGAGAAGGACGGTAGCCTCGAACTGCACGACGGTGCTTCCTCAGATATTAGATTTTACAAGGAGCGTGCTGGGATTTTAGAGGGTCATGGGGCGGGTGGATGGCGGTAGAGAGATGGAGGCAACCGGGCCGCTAGATCCGCGCTTTCCTACGTCGGGGGTGGGATAAATATTAATTACGTTTCTAAGGGCCGCCTGCGGCTACGTGTACTGGTTATACTTCCTCATGCTATATTCCGGGTCTTACGTCTCCAGGAATTTGCGGGCGCGTCTTCGCGGGACTAGCTTTCTTATTGATCGTCGGTACGACTGTTCCTATCTGGCTGTTTCTATTGGTCCCGTGGCCTCTTCAACAAATTTTAGACTTAAGTTTATAGCTGTGAAGATTTTATTACCAATTTTCTCATTGGCAACATTATTTATTGTTAAAAAAATACAAACATTTTCTCATTTCCTCCTTCATTGTATATTAAAAAAAATGCAATTTTATTATCTAAATGAGAATTTTTAAATAAGAAAAAAAGGTATTTAATTTAAACACAGTTATCACTTTATTAATGAATTTCTTTTTTTACCTCATCCGTTTAATAAACACGCTTTGCTGGCCAATTGTACTCCATTGAATCAAATGCGGTAAAGTTTTATTAAATACCATAGACGCGTGAAATGTCAACATGGAAAAAACACTTCGTCGACTCGACATGCATTCGCAGCGCTCTATCTCCCTGCATTAAATTGATTCGCATTATTAAAAGCAGCCGTGAATTGGCCGTGAAAGTTTTTCAATTTCCCCGGCACTGTCTCCGCCGGTAAATTGCACTGATAAATTGCACAATACGACGCGGTTCGGAGAAAATCGCATTCAAAACTACGCGCGTCCCTGTGTCTAGACGCAACTGTGCATCGCGGATTAGTTATTTTATCCAGAAACGTAATAAGTGATTTCTGGACGAGTGGTTAAAGCGCGATATAACAGCGTATTTTTATTTTGTCATGACAGTGTTTGGATGGGATATAATCAGTCAAAGACAATTATCGAATAATTGTCTTTATATTATTTAAAAATTTTTTAAAATTATTTTTAAATTAAAATTATATATATTGCTGTTTTTAAGAATTATTTATTCTATTTCCATATCACTAATTATATAAATTAAATTTTCAATAAATAGTTTATTAATTAATTGCGATAAATCATTCTATATAATATGGTATCGCGGTTTCAGAAAATATATTTTTAGAAAGTTCTGAGAAAGATTGAAAATTTTATTATTTTTACTTGAGACTTGCGGTTATCATTGACATAAATTTCATATAATTTTTTTTCATCAGGCTGCTTGTCAGGTCTGTCGAGGTCATTAAACTGACCGCATCTCGCCGACGGCATTTGAAGAAGGGTCGATTTATCGAATTTGCGGGATAATTATGTGGGGGTGCAAACTGGGCGATCGTATGATCTCGTGGGTATGCGTAACCGATGATCATGGTCGATTATCCTTGGAGTCGTTCGTCGCTCTTCGGGTAACGAAGCAAATCATCCCGACTTGCTGGAAACAACCCTTCGGGGGACAGATCAGGGGTAGTTGGTTCGAAACCTGGCTAGAATAGGTAGTGCTGCCACACGGCGGAGATCATGAAAACTAAGCTTTGTGTTGTGTGTGTGTGTGTGTGTGAGTGTGTGTGTGTCTAGACACCCCCTGCAATTTAATCCTTTATTTATCCACGTCGTCTTATCATGTTTCGAACAGTTATGGCACACACCTATAAAAATATTTCACAGCTACTTATGAATATCAGAAAATGTAAAAAAATTTAAATCACAATTAGTAAAGGCTATTTTAATTGTAAAAAAATTATTACAAAATTAATTGTTTGATCAAGAGCAAATCTTATGCGGATAATCGTCTATTTTCTGTGTAATTTCTAGTTTGATTTTATATATATTATCAATACGATATTAAAATCAAAAAAAAATTATTATGTGAATAAGATGAATAATAAAAAAAATTTATTAATGACAAATTTTGTCAATATATATACTCTCTAAAATTTTTAGAGTGGAATGTGATTCTATAGAATGATAAAGGGTGACAATTGAGTCAATGTTGAAAGAGAGGTTCAATTGTCAATTTTTAAGAGTGAAATTTCACTCTTTAGAGTTAGATTCCACTCCAAAGATTTTAGAAAATACACTTTATTAAAACGCTTATCTTTGTTATAAGCAAAATGAAATAAAGGTTTCGTTTTACTTATGAGAAACAACGTATCTAGTTACACTAGGTTTAACAAAGATAAAATTTTGTTTGTACATGACGATTATATCATGCTACTGTCTTGCAGTGACGCCAAATCTGAAATTCGTCACTTCATGCGATCGATCGACTTGTCGATTGATCGCGACATCGATGCATCTCTATGATAGGGTATTAGATCGCTTGGCTGAGGTTGGCTATTAGCCGCAAATGACGTACTTAGGTGGCCGGCGATCTCTACCAGTGATTTGATCGGATGCGGGATTCCTTCGACAATGATTCGGACAATGATTCCGACTTGAGATCCGCAAGACCACGCAAGAGTGAGCGCGGCAAGGGGGTTCACAGCCCCTTCTTCACTCATTCTATTGATTTTCCATTCGGAACAGCTTCGGCACTCTCGAGGCGCCAAACGTCGACGCGAAATGCCCGACCGATTGACCGACATTCGATTGCCAATCGACACCGGTCGATCCGCTGGTGACAATGATTGAGACACCTGTGACTCGTTTGCAAGTAAACGCGATCGATCTGCTATAGAATTGCTGTTAATCGCGATTATTATTCTAGTTTCTATTCTGAATTGAGATCTGTTTAAATAAATATATAAAATAATATAAGAAACATTACAAGAAAATATAAAATGTAGGAAATAATACGATTTTTTCTTAAAATTACGGAAATAATAACGAAACAATTAAAAAATGAAACTTATTTGTACAAATAGGTATGTCTATAGCATCTTAAAAATGACGTTTGTATTCTAGAAATTGATTTAATATTTTTTTACAAATCTCAATTTTTATACTTATAGTTTTCAAATTTATTAATTAAAATCATTAATTAATGAAGGTGTTTAAATGTTCCAAAATTTATGTTGTTTTATATATTTATGTTGTTTTCGGATAAAATAATCTTATTCTTATTAGATAATACAAAATTATGTGTATTAAATATTAGACATTTCAGAGCAGTTACATAATAATTTTCTATTCAATTCTCACACATGCATACATACACAAGTGCCGCAGAAAGATTTCAAATCAAACACTGCAAATTAATAGTTTAGTAGAACAATTACACCTATAGATTATAAAGTTTAGTTAAAAATACATCACAATTGTTTTTAATTAATCCAAATATTGTAGAATTAATCATTTTTATTGTGAGATATATATGTGATATTTAATTTCTGTTGATCTGTCTATTTAACCCAAAATGTAATTTATTTTCTTACTGATATTTAAAAACTTTTCTCTGATATTTAATGGCTTAGTTTATTAATTTAAAATCTTTTTTATGCAAATATTTTTAATTTTTTGCAATTGTTTAATTATTGATCAAAACGTTATGATCGTAAAATAAATTTGGACTGATCAGCAAGAGCAAATATAATCTTAAATCATTTTCAGATCATACTTGAATAATACAATGTCTTTCACAATTTAATAATATTCAATACGAAATTTATAAATTTTATACTTATATATGTATATATACACACATATGTGTAATCTTTTCCATAAAAATTGTTATTAAACCAGAAAAGAGAACTTAAACAAGATAAACATTATCTGAATTCTCAATCTCTCTTAAATCGTAATTTCAAATATAAAAAATAGGACACGAATACTAAATTCTCAAAATCTAATTATAAAATCATGTCACCTCTCAAAACTGAGTTCCTTAGTAGAATTGCAGATATAAATTAGTAAACTTAATTAAGAAATGCATTATATCTTATTTCTTTATATTTGAAGATATTCCTTTAAGAGGAGCCAAAATGATCGATGTTATGATTAACAAGGTAATCTACGATCGCGATAGTTCGCGGTATATTCTGGCGGTAATTAGTCGTACTGTTTGATTTGGACGACGATGGAAGAGGTTCGCGTGGCTCTGATTGGATGAAGCCGGCGTAGGTTCGTCTTCACTTTCCGAAAGGAAAGAACAGCCCGGGGCCTCTGGCTCCGGGAAATGACGAGAAGACGAGATGAGACAAGACGGGACCCGCGAGTTAGGAACGACGAAGTCGTTGAGTTCGGATGAGGGTGGGACGGAACGAGGGAGAAGAGACGACGAGATGAGATGAGAAACAGCAATGTCGCAATGAGATATTGCCAGTATGCGAAGGTGCACAAAGCTACCCCAGGATCTACCTCAGCGCCTTGTAATAACACTGTGCGTTAAGCTACCAGAGAACTCACAACGTGATGATTAGCTTTAAAAAAAGTATACTTTCATTGTTATTGCGATATAATATAGTATTTGCGCTCTATAACTATTAAAAATACACGTAACAGATGCATGTTTTCTAAATTTTTGCAAAAAAGAAATTTCCAACGCAATAAAATACAATTGTAGTAATAAAATAAAAAATAAAAAGTTATCTCTAAAAACGAATTCGAACTGGATGCGAAATTTTCTGATGCCAACACATTCACTTTGTTCTGGTGCAATGAAATCGTCGTGTTTGATTGAATCGCTCTGCAACTTTTGTATTTGACGAACAAAAACTGCTCTTGCGTAACGCCATTACAATATGTATTCAAGCGAAATAAACTGGATGAAAGTAAACTTTATTATGTTAAACTTTTTAATAATTTTTTCATAATATTAAATAATTTCGCAAAATTAAGATCAATAGACCAAAAGACGGTTATTAAATGAGTTATCAAAATGTAATGTTGAATATATCGTTTATTTGTTATAACAACGACACAACTAAAAAATTCTATTTACTTACAAAAAAGAACAGAAAGATAAAGAAAAAAAATGAAAAACATATTTTTATTCCTCTATAATCAAAATTGCATTTTAAAATAAGTATTAAATTTTTATGATTTAAAATATTTAAACATATTTTCTGGAAAATTTTATTTTTTGAGCTGTGTTGTAACAAATGAGTGATTATTAAGTTAAATAAAAAAAGAAAAAGCCAAAAATAAGAAATTATGTCGATATATTTGAACGATTACTTGTGTAAAGATATACATAATTCAGATCAGCTTTAGAACAGAATCAGTGCACATCTTCCGAGTTCATTATAAATTATAACGATAAATGATATGTCAGATATAAATGATAAATTCGTATGCAGATGTAAGGAGTATAAGATGTTCAGGTTCATTCTTTTAGACAAGTTATTTTATTCATATTCTTTTAATTATGCTCTAAACAAGTATATTATACATACAGCCATTACATACAATGTTAAATTATACAAGAAATATATCTAAATATGTGTGTGTATTCCTACAAAAGTATATTTTCACATTTATTCAATTGTATTGGTTTCAAATGTATTTTCTTCAAGATATTTTAATCTAAAACTAGATACTAATATATTATATATTTTTCTAATAATAATGAGATCACATTATCTCGATAAAAAGTTTAAATATTATATAGTTTTTATTGGCTCTAATATACATATCTGCGCGTCCGGGGCGGATTTTCCGCGAGGTATGAAGATAGGGAAGAGGGTGGAAAAGCAAAAGGAAAGGAAGGTGCCCACGGTGCTTGGAGGGGAGACACGGGGTGCAAGATGTAAGACGAAGGAGGCGTGGTCTCGGCATTGATCCAGAACCCCCACTACCGTGCTTAAAAGTACAGCCCTGGCTGCTCCGCTCTGTGCTCACCCCCGTCGACCTGTAAGAAACCGACAAGAAATGAATATTCATGAGCCATCAGTTTCGCCGCCTCTATCTTCCTGATTCGGTCACCGGTGAAAAAACATCCTATCTGTAATAACTGAGAATAACATTAAATATTATATTATAAATTCGTATTAAGCGGATCAAAAAAAAGTTACATTTTGTATCCATATATTTAATTATATGAATTTTTAATTTGCACAGAAAAAAATTATATAAAACTTTATTAATACAGTGATTTTATTCGAAAGAAATTTATTGAAAATGAAATATTATAGACAAATATATAAAAAATTTGTATAAACATGAATCAAACAAATATTTATTAAACGTTCTAGCCAAGGCTGATAAGCGATAATGTAATTCATAATTGCAAATTTATTAGTTTTCTTCTCAATTAAAAAAAATTTTACTTCAAACGCTAATCAGTAAACTTAAATTATTTTATTTTTGATCATCTTGAAATCTAAAACTGTCAAGTTCTCTAAACTCTGTTCTCAACGCGTGCTTAAATTAATTGTAGTAATTCTATTTCTATTTACTCTTGCAGGATATTGCTTTATCTAATTGCTAGCGATACGCGAGCGAGGGGAAAATGCCGGTAGTCGTAATGTTAGATTGATCGCCAATCTCGACGTTGCGTTGGCAGAATACACTACATCGTTAGAAATTTCATAATAAATTTAAGTAACATGTAAGCTTGTGATTATGAGATAATTAAAAATTAATAAATGATTTAACTGAAAACTATAGTTTCAGTATAGTCTTAAATGTAATAAACATGTGTATTAAATTTGAAGGTTTAGCAAGTACAATAAATTTTATAAAATTTTATGAAAAATAAATTTCGTATGTACATAAATGTACTTTTCAGTTACAAATACATTAAATTTAATGTAATGTAATTAAATTTAATGTTATATAATTAAATTTAATGTTATGTCATGAAATTAAATTCAATTTGTGTAACTTAAAAGTGCATGAAGTTTCATATTTTTAACAGTGCACGTACGAGATATTAAATCTAAATAATACAAATTATTTTCAATGTAAGTTTTTATTTGATTAAACAATTGGATTAGAAATATGTTCGTACACTACAAATCATTTTTCAAAAACAAACTTCCTTTTATATATTTAAATGAAAAATACTACATTATTTATGTACTTACAATATAGGAACATCTGGGAATGGACAGATCTACGCCGCGGATTGCTGTGTCCTGTACGAGCTTCGCGTTACATAAATCGCAAAGATACTTACAGAGAGAGAGACAATAGAATGGGATTCATCGCATGAATATTTCATTGTTGGTCACTGACCAGATATAAATAATCCAAAAGTTTCGGAGCTCGATCTAAAATTTTCAACATCTGCTTTCCTATTCAAGTCAAGTATGTAAAATTGGAGGGAGCGACTCTCCGTGAATGCATCTCGCATTACGAGCAAAAACGCGTTTCTCATGTGTGATTACGCACGTGCGTACGATACTATTTTATCTAATATATTGCATAACGTCCTAAAGGACATGTCTAAGAGAAACGGGACATAAGGGTAATTTGGTCGCGACGTTAGCGGATTGGTTACCGACTACGACGACGACGTTGCCGGAGAGTATGTTGCCAGGAGTTTGTTCTAACTTGCAGTCGGTGGCAGTTCTCCTCAAACAGGCTAGATTATGCTCCACATCTCTCCACTTTCGTTCTCCCGGACTCGCGCGAATTCACGATTCACGATGCGCGCGACTGCACCCGCGCGTTTGTTTGATCTAACTTCGTCCTGAAGCTCTCAATCTCGCTGATTGTGAAAGAAGCGCGGTCGCGGGGAGAGTCTGCCAACGAGACGATGATCCCGTAGTTTCTAGTGGTCTTACTAGGGTGCGAGAGACAGGATCGTCCTTGTCAGCGACAAAACGCTCCGCGTTGAATACTCCGGAGCTTGACGATCAAGATGGATCGATCAACTCTCGCTGCTGCGGTTGTTAATAATGCATTCTATGTCTGGCGGAGTTTCTTGCTGCAATCTGCATAGTTTCATTGCGTCGTTGTACATGCGAAAAAGTTACGTATATCTCATTTCTTGGAAAAACATACTTTTCATGAAGGATGTAACAATAGAAGTAGCTAAAATAATTTATTATATTTAATTAAAAATATCTATAAATATTTATTAATATAATTGCAAGGAATATCATATATTGCAATATGTAATAAACTGATATTGAAATTGAAAAGGATACTTTTAAATATTCTTTCACAGATTTCGATTTCCACGGCCAAGATATAACCGCGGCAAGTCTTCGTCTTAAATTGTCGGACGATACGCGCCACATTAAACCCAAAATGGTCTGGGCTCTGATTTACGAAGCTGTTAACGTATCCGATAAAATACAGCCTTCGGTTTTATTGCGCCCATTCAGCGCCATTTTGGAGAACGTGGATTTCTCTCCTCCGAAACATTTCTCCTCGTTACTCTTACTTACCTAGCCACTATGTCTTCCGGCGTTTCTCGGCGCAGTAATTTCAATTGGCTCGCAAGGCGCTCTGCACAATTTATCCTTTTAAGCTGATTCTTTTTTTTCGACGGCGATTCCAAACAGGATAATACGAGTTAAAGTTTCACCCTCCGCAATTTAATTTACTTTGATCACACTTGCTTGGATCCGACAGACGAGATTACTCACGCTTCGTGAATAATAATTAATATAATAATACGGGAATCCTTTCGCCTCGTTGGAGACAATAAACTAAAATTTTGCATTTTTTTTGTTGCAATATATTTTTCGCAATTGATCCATTTTTTTCGTTGTTTTTTTTTAGAATACAGTTTGTTGATGATTTAAAAAATTCTGCGAAATAAAATCATTCAAGTGTCACAGATCGCGATATTTTTACCTTTCGCGCTGACGGTTTTTCGAGTTTCAAACGTCCCTCCCTGAGGACGGCAACTCATAGTCCTGAGTGTCACGATCCTTTAAAATATTTAGAGGAGGTAGTCCGCGCGCGGGGAAGGAGAAGCATTGGGTAGAGAGAGGCGGAGGAGAGACTCATCCAAGTTGGCAACTTTCGGTCGTATTAGCTTTTGTATATATATTACCTCATTTGCGAGAGGAAAGCTTATACTTCTACCCCCTGTAGACACTGTATAGATATACCATGCACTCATACCTCACCCCACCACCTTCCACAATATACTCGTACACGTGCTTTGGCTATATTCTGCCGTCAGTGTGACACTTCGCGCGACGAATCGTCTATCCAAAAAGTTTCTGCAATCTCGAGTTATGTGCCGCGTGATACGCGGAAGATGTAAAGAAATAAAATGTCGCGATTGTTGAACTTAGTTTTCTCATTCGAGATACGAATGACCAAATAAAAAAAAAGCATTGCGAAGAGAAAAATGATATCTTCCTATTTTTTCAATAAATATCCGATATACTGTAATACAAACATAGTCGACTAAAATTGCGTTAGTGAAGCAATTACTTTGACGCAGTATCTCAACTCATCATCTCTTATGAGACGTGATATCTCTTATATCTTATCTTTTTATCAATAATATTAACATCTATCTGTCATCTACAGACAATACAGAATTGATTCGCGAAGACGAGTAAGACAAACGCATCATCATACATTATCTTCATTAATGTAAAAGACAATTTAGTTTATAACGTTTCGAAAATCTATTCTTGAGCCTGAAATTTAAATACTGCTCTGCTTTTTAGTTGAATATGAAATCTCAGTTGATTTTTATTAAAAATGTAAATGTGGATGTACAAGTTTCTTTAACCATTTTCTCTTTTTCTACTCTAACTGATATCCCTAATTTTGAGACTCCCGAGGCGAGCCTCGGAGGGACGTAACAACGCGGCGCGAAAGAACAGATTCATGAGGGAGCACGGCGCGAGGCGACGATGCAGGTACACCCTCGACGCGAGAAAACAGACATTTAACCTAAAATAACACATGGACAATGAATACAAAACATACGTCAACACGAGCTGTAACCTTCCCCACTTCCGTTGCGTCGCCGCTCGTTGTATCATCCCGGTGCTGTTCCGATTTTAGCTCAAGCTCGCCCTCGTGACATCCGGATGAGCCCGGCGTAAAAATAGAGAATAGAAAGCGGAAAGCGTGATGGAAAGAGGACGAACGAGAGAAAACGTGGAGAGAGAGAAGGGGACATAGGAAAGCAACAAGGGTGCGAAAAGCATCGGCGGCGCATCGCCTTCGAGCAAGTATCGCCCGGCTGTCAGATGGTAGGTAGGGTTGGCGGAGAAGGAAGGTACCCTACACGCGGAGGTTAGGTCGGAATATAGTTTAAGCTAGACGAATGGGCTGGTGGGTGGTTCTGGAGGCAGAAGAGTGAGCCGAGGCGGGTAGTTTTGCCTGGGTACCGCCGCACCACCGTCACCCCTTCGCCCAACCGCCGGTCTCCCATCGTGCCCCGATCCCCGCCAGCCCTCTGGAGGCACCCCCGGTTACTACTCCACCACCTTCTCCACCTCCTCGACGACGCCATACCCTCGTTCATAATATCCTGCACGTCAGACTTTGAAAACTCCAACAATTTCCTCCTGCCGCCTGGTTGGAGAGCGAAGAGGGGAGGGGAACGGGGAGGAAGGGGATGGCCGGGGCTCAGGGGGTTGGTTCTACCCGCCGCGTGGAGATGGTTCCAGGTTGCTGATGCTGGTGCCGCTCTCTTCGTGTGGCATGTAGTAGTAGCAGTAGTAGTAATAGTAGTAGTAGTAGTAGTAGTAGTAGTAGTAGTAGTAGTAGTAGTAGTAGTAGTAGTAGTAGTAGTAGTAGTAGTAGTAGTAGTAGTAGTAGTAGTAGTAGTAGTAGTAGTAGTAGTAGTAGTAGTAGTAGTAGTAGTAGTAGTAGTAGTAGTAGTAGTAGTAGTAGTAGTAGTAGTAGTAGTAGTAAGAGTAGTAGTAGTAATGGTGGTAGTGAAGGTGGCGGTGGTGGTGGCGAACCGACGGTGCGAGGGAGACGAGTTTCGAGTTTATATAAAGTTCGGGCCACATCAATAATTATAAGTAGAGAGCCGAGGCAAGATGGCGCACCCGACTGGCAAACCCCATCCCCTCGCATGCCAACCGAGTCATTATTCAAGGCATCCTTACTTCCACCCGCCTGCCCATCCGATTGATCCTTGGTGTCGTCTTGGGAAACGATCGACGCTTTTCCGAAGAAGAGCAGAAGATCATCTCCTTAATCGGTAATGCTTCTGTCGCATTCTGACTTCCACAGTAATATTTTACGCTAAATAACACTGAATTCCGTTTCAGGCATTGATGAATGATTTTATAAAAATTAAAATAACAAATCTTATAATAATATTACGTATTTAACAATTTTTTATTTAAGACTTTCTAAAATCTTTTTATTAATTTTATTTTTTTGACAAAAAGATTAAGACCTTATTAATTTTTTACAAAGTAATGATAATTCTTAAATATACTTTGTGGAAAATATAACAAAGAATTAATTACATTTCGCCAAGATATAATTTTCGGAAAAATATTATTTCGGCGAAAATTCTGCCTCTTTCTTTAGAAACGTAATGAAGAGTAGGATTATTAAGGGAAGGCTGGCGAAGAGGAAAAACATGAGGGACCAAGGCGATAGGGAAGGGTTGGTTTCCGGCAAAGATGACGGTTGATTAATGTTGAAGGTAGTTTCTTACTCACACCTAGCTCGGCGGGATAGTCACTAACAATGGCAAGCGATGCTTTAGATAAAGCTTCGAAATAATATCGAGTGCGAAGCAAGGTAGCTAAATCTATTTAAATTTAATATTCTTTTCGTTCATTTTTTACATGAAATTAATAATATACAAAAATCTTACATTTTGACAAAAACAACATTCTCAACAAGTAAAAGTTAAATTAACAGATCGCTCACACATCCTTCCTAATTGGAAAAAGTTTAACGACGTTGAAAAAACAACTATACGAAATGGACAGATTTATGTAGGAGTCAAATACGGGGATCATCCCGGTAAATATTTTACTTTCGCTAACTGATATATAACTGAGCCGACGAATCAGCCGATAGTTTTGTTTGACTGCGTGAAGCAATATTTTTCAGCCACGAATCGTCTCCTCGTGCGGTTTGGCCAGTTACACGGGCACACATACGTACGAAATATTCACACACGCGTACACGTATGCACAGCCGGTGCACATGCACGGACGCTCGAGCACTTGGCGTGGGATCGGTTCGAATCTGTCCCTAACGTAGTTTCCAGTTGAAACGCAGATCTGGTGTTGCCCTAACTCGGCCGGGGAAACTCAGAAATCTAATGCCAGGAGGACACACGGGCTGTACCAGCCCGACGTTAACTTTTAATGCACGGGATTAGTGCCGCGGGTGCACGCGGGGACCCCGACCGAACTTTGCGCTAATTTGTTCGTCTATTAATCTCGCACTTCCTATCTGCCCGCATTGGCCAAAAGAAGCTGGAGCTGCACATAAAGAAAACTCATCGTAATGCCTAAGCACGTGCGGACAATAAATCTTTATACTGAAAGAACTCACTTGTTAAATACTTAATATTTAACGAAGAATTACTTAATGTTATTAGGTGTTGGAATTAATTCGTAGCGTTTTACAAGTGATGGGAAGTACTTTCATTAATGTATTTTTTAATGCTCATGTGAAATAAATAACATTCTTTCATTAAAAACGCTACGAATTAATTCCAACACCTAATAAATACTTAATATTTATTAGTGATTATAATTTTTAAGTAGAGATGCAGTTTATCTATGTAAGATAAAGATTAATATATAAATAAGATAAAGATTAATATATAAATAATATTAAGAATCTTTATTGATATATAAAAATCTTTAACGCTTGTTAAAAAATTATCATAAAAGTTATTTTAAACATTTTTTGGAAAATATTTCCAATGCATATATCAGTCCAATCTTTCAAACAATTTGTATAAAATTTCTTGCAATTAGTTAATTAATTTATAATAATTTGATATGATATATAAATTAGCTGTTCTTTTATACTTGACATATTAATTAAAGTGCTTTTATACTTCTTACAAAATAACGAAGAATAAACGAGGAGAGGTGGAATGTTTAAATGCGAAATCTGGGTCGCAGCAACCGCTTTGGCGAGATTTCTCGTAGTAAAGTATAAGGCACGGGTAAACGAGGAGCGTAAAAAGCGAGAAAAAAGTCGAGAGTAACGTCCAGAAGGGAAGCGAAAAGAGGAGGAAGAGGCCGCGCGCTCAATTTACCAGTCGTGTAAAAAAGGAATGCGGAAAAAGACGGGAAACAGCTTAACGGAGTTAAAACCACCCCTTCGGCGGTAGAAGGTAAAAAAGCTAAGCGGCGTTTTATAGACCCAACAAGCGGCCCACGTATACCTACGCGGGTGCCAACCCCGTTTTTACACCCTCGTTGGAAATTAGAGGCTTTTTGTGCTAAATATACCTCCGTCCCTCACCCTCTCTCTCTCTCTCTTTCTCTCTCTCTCTCTCTCTCTCTCTCTCTTACAGTATTCCAGTGAATCTCATATTAATTTTAACTCCACGCGAACCTGACCGCGCTTCGAATTACTCGCCTATAATCTTTTTAATCTTTCTATTACGCAAAAGTTACACAGAAAGAGAGAAATTTATCATGCATTTTTTTCAGTAAAATTATTTCATTTTTAATAACGTTTAAATTGGTCAGTTGTATGGATTTCCGACACATTGAAATTCGATATTCAAACACAATGTGTATATCATAGAGATTAAACTCATATTAAGTTAATGTAACATAACTTCTTGAATAATAATTCGTTTTTTGCTAAAACGGATTTTCAGTAAGTTTTTTAAATTGATGTGTGTTTTTTAGATTGATATATTTTTTTCATCTTATCTTTTTATCGTCTGCATAATTGTATAAATTATTCTGACAGATATTTTTCCTTTATAAAAATTTTCTTAGAGTTAAATTTTTAAAATTCAAAATTAAATTTTTCTTAACTTTCACGTGCAATTTTAAATGGAGCAATAAAATTTACAATCGTGAGAGAAAATCCTGAAACCTGGCTAAATAGCAACAGGATTTGAGAGTCTTTCTGAGGTCTAAGTGAAAATAAAACGCTCGGCCAACTGGCCAAGAGGGTGTGAAACGAGGGTGGCATTTCTCTCACATAAATTAGCCGTCGGGGGCAAAATGCAAAACATCCGTTCAAGCCGCAGTTCAACACAAGCGAGATTGGTCACGTTGTGGCTTTGTCTCTCCTGATTCGCCCGCAGGTGGGTTCACTCCATCCACCCGCTCTTGATCTTTAGACTGACATGATTGTATACAATTTAGGAAATAAGCGCTGCAAATAAAAGAGATATCTTTCTATCATGTCTTGTTATAAAAAACGACTCTTTCCTTGAGAACATTTTCTTATTACTATCAATCGAAGGTATCTTTTTTTATTTTATTTCTAAGATATTTTACAAATAAAAATATATATGACATTTCTAAATTGCATTAAACTTTCTAATTAGTCGATCATGTAGAATACCTCTGTATTTTTCGAACTGTATCAAGGTAAACCGCGAAGCTGCTGCATAAATTATCGCAGTGTTCGTAAACCACATTCCGGTGTACTTCGACCCGATCCGGAGCGAAGTCGAATTCCAATGGAATTCACACGGGAAAAAAACAGCGTGACGTATCGCATCGGCATGCAATTACCAACCCTGGCGCCCTTTGCAATACTCCGGGGCAACATTGAAGATGCAACCACCTGAAAATTCATGGCTGGCACGAAGGAATCGAATATCGTTGTCGCATCGGAACCGATGTGTCTCCCCAAGTTATTCCCGCGGGGCGAATCGAAACGGCGAAGGTCGATGGTGCTTTCGAAGGCGAAACGTTTCTCTAGGCATTCGAAACGAGCGTCGCACGCGTATATCTGGCGGGGTAGGTGGGCTCCAGATAGCGCCCGATTTCCAGCAACGACTAACAGTGGATATAGGTACAGGAAAGGTGGTGGCGAGAAGAGCGAGAGGTGCGGCTCGGTCGTAGGTTGTGTGTAGCTGAGGCAGTTCACCCTCTCCCACCTACCTCTTCACCCTCTTGCCTCCCCCTGCCCCTTCCCCTCCTGCCACGCTTTTGGCTTTCGAGGCAATATAACTCGAAAATGGTGGCTGGCTTGCGAGTGCCGTTATCATTTCTTAGCCCGGTATCAGCCCGCCCTCCCGGTTATTACTGCACCCCCGGGGCTACCATGGACTCTTAGATAAGCCACCCACCGCGAAGGTGTATTGTGTGTTTCACGTACCGTCGCCTTCTATACGCTTCTCCTTCTCCTCGCCGCGTCTCTTATTCCATCTTGTTCTATCGGTCTCTCTTATGGCGTTTCTCTATTCCTAACTGTCTCACTCGCTATATCTCCGTTCGCTTTTATGCCTCTTCTCTCTCTCTCTCCCTCTCTTTCTCTTTCTCTCTATCTTTCTTTATGATGTTACACCGTCCCCCTGCGTGCCCCTTCCCTCATATGCCGGTTTCAACCACTTCCGACACTTCGAGATGTATAGAATTGTTTGAGAATCGCCCGAAGCGCCGCGAGATTACTTGGGAAAACGGATATGTCGTTCGCCGCCCGGACCGATAAGTCCGAAACGCGCGTTGTCGAAAAGGACCTCATCCACGGATGGTCCACGCTCGATCGATGCTCGTCCGCGGGCAGGTGCACCTTCTGGATCGCCCTATCCGGACATCCTTCGCCGGACATGGCGAAGGTACCCTCTGTTTTCTTAGGATTATAGCAGCAATCGCGCCGCGCGTACCGGACGGGTTATCGGAATCGCTGCTGCTAATCTGACCGCGCGATCCGGAGATGTGCAGCGGAAACTCTCCTCTTCCTCCTCCTATTCGGTCAGGCTATGGGAACCATGTTTAAACGCTATCCTCTTGTTACCTTAGTACAAATACATACGTTGTACTACTGCTTCGTATTCACGAACATGATAATTCTACGTTTCCCATTGGAGACAATATAAATTTTTATGAAAAGATCGGAAACATTTATACTTCATCCTTATTGAATTGAAAATGATTGTAAGACATAAATAGATAATAATTTGTTGTGCTTGAATCACAAATGATAATATTTTTCTTGAAGATGAGAAGTTCGACAGCCTCTACGTGAGACACATGGCTATAGCTGCGAACGATTTGCGGACATTGTGCTCAAAGTCGAAAGCTAGGTTCAAATGCGAACGATTCCAAATGAGGTCGCCTCCGACTGACTGATGACGTCATTACTGTCAGGCTTAATGAAAATTTCCGGAAAGTTACCGCTCGCCTCGACTGCCGACACCGTGTTACCTTCAGCTACAGCGAAACGTGGGCGTTTTGGCGAGGGGGAAAGGGGACGCGTAGGGGTGTCGGATGAGGTCTCTGTAGGGGGGGGGGGAAGAGGTGGAAACGAGCGCGGAGGCTGCTGGAGCCCGCGAGTGAGCGAGAAATTTTACGAGAATTTCCGAGACTAATTTCTCTGGCGCTTTGCGCTCGAGGCAGGCGGGCGTCGTTAATTTCTGACGTTAATTGCTAAACCTGAAGTTTCTAGAAATTTCCTGGGCGCCCCTAGCCTCGCTACCACTGCACAGTCTATCCTCTTCCTTTCCTCCTCCACTTCGTATGTGTACGGGACCGTCATCCTACCGCCCCTCTCCCCCTCCCACCCCCATTGGTGTTTCCTTGCAGTCTCACGCGGCTGCTTCACCCGGTTTTCTGATATGAAGATTAAGCATCATTTATTCAAGATAGTCGGGCGCAAGCCCTTCTTGACGAGACCTTTGAGGCTTGGACACCGGTCGGTTCGGTCGGATTTGCGAATGAATCACTTTTGTGATGAGACAGTTCGGTTTCATTCGTAAGTTTTTAATTTAAAAAATATTCTCGAAATTTCTAGACTGTTTCTGACTACTTGTAACTATTTCATACGGTTTTGTAATTATATCCTATTTTACACAATTTTTGAAAAGCGTTTAATCGAATTATATTATAGTCTATACTTTTTTTGAAACATATCAAAATAGGGCATATCGAATTTATTTTTATTTTTAATTTTAATATACTTAATTTTATTATGATGTCCATGTGTTTTTTACTGTAAAATAATAATTAAGTCCGAGAATGTACATAACATGCAAGCAATTCTCGATTCTCTATTCCGAACATTCGTGATCGTAAAATCTCGAAATTCTCCGAAGCTATCGGTGCTGCAAGAAGCAATCGACGATCAAAAAAAGATGTATCCATCCGTGACCGCGCACCACAGAAACCGCAACTACCGCCTGCCATCCCTCGTTCTCAGCTCCTGCCCACCCTCTCGAAGGATGCCGGCGTGTAGAAACTCGGTAGGAAGGGTCGGATACCCCTCTTCGATGTGCACAGGGGTCAATTTCGTCGCGATAAAAGGGCGAGAGTTCCTTGCGCCCTCGCCTAGTTGTTTAGTTTTCCGCCATCTTTGTTCGCGCTTAGGTACCGCGGGGGGGGGGGGCAGAAAGGAAAGGAGGGCGACCGTTCCCGGAGAAAGAGCGAGAGTGAGGGCCCATGCAGCGGGTTACGTTGAAATGAGAAAGAACGAGAAGGAGGGGGTTGGGTTAATAGCGGGCTCCGACGGTTCTGCAACCCCGTTGAGGCTTCCCGAGGAGAGAAGGGGATCGGGTCGGCGGCGGTGGAGGATGAGAAAGAGCGCGGAGTGTGTGAGCAAACGAGCGAGCTCGACGAAGAAGAAGCGTAAGTCGAAGAGAGAAAGCGGAAGGCTCGCGCAGCTTCGCTGGAGACGAAAAGAGAAATAGAGGAGGACCAAGATGGATAGAGAGGGTAGAAATAGACGCAAAAGACGGGGACGAGAGCGAGTAGTGGCGGCAACGGCGGAGGCGGCGGTGACGGCAGCAGGCGGTACGAAAGGCGGGAAGGGAGAGATTTTACTTACTTACACCCCCACCAGCGGAGGTCCGCTCGCGGCGAGACCGGCTAATGCGAGGCCGGGTGCGCAGGAAAAGGAACGACGACAGCGGCGGTTAGATATTTCCCCCGTAGCGCGCGCGCAAAAGGCACCGTAACGATTTTCTGCTCCTTCGAAGGAATATGAAAGGCGATATTTGCGCGAACCCAGCACACCGGGAGAACGATGGGTAGAGTAGAGTACGGAAGGCGGTGGAGAACGGGCAGGAGAGGCGACGGGATGAGGATGGCACAGCGGTAAGGGGAAGGCAGAAGAGGAAGGTAGCTGAAATAGAGGATAGCTCGGTATCGTCTCGCTCTTGCACTCCCACGTGTCTCTTCCGTTCTCGTTTCCTCTAATGATGGAAAGCGAGAGGCCGGGTCGCCCCGGCAAATACCGCTCGGGTGGGATTTAAGGGATGAAAAGGGGTAGGAAGCCTTCTTTGCTGCCTTCGAAAGCTCTTTGATGTCACCAGACGTGCCGCCTAATTTTCGGACCGGATCAGCATCGCGCAGCGACGAAGTTGTCCAGAAACGAAAAATTGTTATCGCGATCTCGGCGGGCCATCTACAAGAAACTTTAAACTTCAAAGCAGATTCTTGAGAAACCGTAGCGAAGATTATCAGAGTTTCCATTGAAATTCTTGAGTCGATGTTTGGAATACCGTAAACACGTTGCACACAAGTGCATCAATATTGTTAAACTATGGACTTTATTATAATATTATTGATGCACTTGTACCTAAAATTGCAATTTTGCTGGTTGATCAATTGCGAACGGCAAATATAACCATAAAAAGATATTATAATCTTCTTTAGACAACATAAAAATTAGTAAACATAAAAATTTATTATAAAATAGTGACGTGCTTTATTAAGTTCTCAATATCACGGATTTAATAGACTTAAAAAAATATGCGTAAAGATTTTATTATTTTTTGCTAGTAATTTCAAAATTCTAGCTAAATTAAACCAAATTATTTTCTAAAAATTTTAATTTTATAACAGTAAAAGAATGAATTCGGATAATTTAGATAATTATCTTATTAATAAAAGAAAGAAAAGAAGAAATAATATGAAATAATTGTCAAAAAATAATTCAGAAATGTAAGTTGAAATCTTCGGGGGATGAATTATTATTTTTCCATCTTCCCCACGGAGAACAGCGATACCATAGCCAATGCATTCTCCGCGTCGTTTAAGACAAAAGCTCGCGAGGGTGATTCGAGGGGGTGTTAGGGGATGGTAAGGGGAAGGTGTATGGATGGCGAAGAAGAGGTACGCCCGGGTGGGAGCTGCCTCATTCCCGGCTGGAGACTTAGAGTTGGTAATTAAATACAAGGAACCTTGCTTCGCTTCGTCTCACCCCGAGTCAGCTCGTCCTCTTCTTCCACTCTCCTCCTCATCCTTCTTCTTCTCCTCCTCCTGTTACCACCCACCCTCAGTCTCTCTCTTCTCGTCTTCTTGCGTCCCCTTTCGCCGTGCCCGGAATACAGAGAGGGCTGTATTTAATTCGAGACTTCATTCGATTTACTTCGAGTCGTGGATTACGCGTCGTCGAACTTCGAGCAAACGACCGGCTGTCTGCGCGATTGGCAAAGTCCATGAATAGTGACGGCGCGACGCAAAAATAAGCGCCCAGCGTCGCGACGCGCACATTAGAAACTTATCTACAGAATAGGTAATATTTAATATAAAGATGATATATCTCATGTTTCTAATACACACGCTTAAGTAATTGGTGTTATTTGCCATCCACTTGTATAATTTTCAGGTAAATCTGAATCATGAAACAGTAGAAGACGAAGAGACAAGGAACTGTTTCCTACGCAATTTCGACAAGACTTCTGTAACCGTAGACGGAGATAATGAGCAGTCTAATCCTTCTAATGTTGTAAATGCTTATGGATATTCGACATGTCTGCAGCTAAATCTAATATCTATATTCGAGAATATCACGCGTAATATTATTGCAAAGAAAATGTCTCAGAGAATTATTTAATTTTCTAGAATTATTTAATTCTAGAAAAGAAATTAATATAATATCTCTGACATTAAATTACAATGTTGCAATCGCAAAAATATAAAAATGTGGTTTTTATATTTTTCAATATATTGCACTGAAGAATTTCAGGAGCTAGCATGATTTGAATGCATGACTTGCAGCGTTGAATTTCTACGTTTGAATTTAAACGTCGCAACGATATTAATCAGTCAACGCTAATTGATCAGACGTTCATAACGATGCAACGGCGGCAGTTGATGACCGTTCGATAGCAGGCGTTTCTTTTAGTAAATCAATTTCTCGATCAGCCCGCGAGACATGCACGCGCATAGTCGTGCCATTATTGGCAATAACAGTGTTACACCAGCCCATCCAGCCGGTGGAGATCTCTTCTCTCTTGCTTCATATCTCTCTCTCTCTCTCTCTCTCTCTCTCTCTC
The DNA here is from genome assembly GCF_000204515.1 of Acromyrmex echinatior. Next base: position 1,065,117 of record NW_011626450.1, read on the forward strand.
TCTCTTTCTCCGTTGCTTTCTCTAGCGTCTCGCCAAGTCTCCTCTCTCGCCGGGCCTCTCTCGCTCTCTCGTGGCGAAACTCAATTCCCCAGGCCGTGCAGAACGGAGAGGGTGCGCACACTTTGCTTGCTCCTGCTGCACAAGACGAAATTTCATTCCCGCCCGCGCCCATCCTGTGCCCGGTAATTGTGCACGTGAAGCAACCTGAAACCTGCATTTGCCCCGTAGGTTCGCAAAGGAGGTTTCCCATCGTTCTCTCCTCCGCCCTTCATCCTCCTCATCACAGCGCTATCCTTTCCGGCGCTACAAGACACAATCACCCGGACGGTGAAGACCATCAACCTTCTCGAGGAAAAATTCCGTCGCGCTCGACTCCGCAGTTGAGCGAAATTGATTTACCAAGAGTAATTACTGTAAGAAGTGTATTCAAATAGTTATCAATTAATAGTTGAGAACATATCGATTAAAAGAGACTGTAAAATCGATGAATGACATGTAAGAACTTCACAATATAGAGAATGAAATATTCTTTTAGGTCCAGTCTTACACGCTATTTAAAGAAATAATTTTTTAGATGTAAAAGATGAAAAAAACTTGATTCTCGAAAAAACTTGGATTGTTCTCTAATAATGTCGCTAATTACTTAAAAACTTGTATGAAGAAAGCTTTGTAATTAAAAAATATTTAATAAGCGATCAAAGAAACTGTTCTTCTGTTACTTCTTCTATTCTTCTGTATTAAGATGTACGAAAAAAATGTTGCAAAGTATTTTGTCGATGACATCGCAATCGATTACAATCGGCTCGAATAAAAAAGAGGACTCTCTTCTCTCATAAGGAAAGGAAAATAGCGGGCATAGCCGGGCAAACAGTCGCGCTAACGTTGTTGAGAAGTTCAGCGCGACCGACACAATAAGATGGCTCAATGAAAAGCGTCCTTTACTGCGGCTGCACCGTGAATGCTTATATGTCGTTCCACGGAGAGCATTCTCTTTCTCTCCTCGCCCAAACCTCCCTCTTTCGTCGCGGCTTCTCTCTTTCTCTCTCCGACTCGTCGCGCACGACGTCGCTATTTGCACGATATCTCGCTCGTTGGCCGCCGGCTCAGCCAATGAAAGCGCGCGGAGGCGAGCTTTTACGGCGTTCTTACGGCATGGCGGGGGTTGCGGAAGGTTGGGGCTGCTGCCTCCGCAACGTTCTTATTGTTTCAGCCACCCCAACCACCCCGCCCAACCCCCCTGGCAACCACCCCGGGCGCGCAACCATCTTCTTCCTCCCGTCTCCGCGTCCCCCGTCCATCGCCCTGTTGGCGGTACCACTCCATCCCGAGTTTACTTCCTCCTCGTCGTTCTCCCCCCTGCCCCTGGTCCCGCGCGCAAGAGAGCGCCCGACCGCCTCCTACGGCACTGTGCTTAGAATTTTAATGGACCGGCTTAGAAATTGTTGGCGGAATTAGATTTTAGGACGAGATTAGGCGGGGCTGCTCGAAATTACTGCAAGGAACGGGGCGGGCAAACGAAGTAGTGCTCTCTTACGCGCGCCCAAGCCGGAGATCTTCACGAATTTATGCCGTTGAGGAAAGAGCACGCGGTGATTCTCTGTTTCTTTCTCTCTTTCCTTTTGTCTTTCTCTGTCGTCTACCCTCTTACCCTTCGCGAATCTCGGACTGCCTCGTTGAATTTCGAAGAGGGTGCGAAATTTTACGATCAGACACGTTCGGACACTATTCTCGAACACATCGCGAAAGCATCTTTCGTTCGTTCTCCAGATCTTGACCCTTTTGAATAGTCTCTCCGATGTCGCAATTCTTAAGTCACAATTCTTATGTCATCATTCTTAGGTCACTCTTTTCCATTGAATTTTCCCTTCGTCGCAATACTTGATGGTCGGTCAAATCGGCGTAAAAGCGCTAAATTGGGATATACGTATATCTTGGAGATCTACCATCGATAGTCAATGCACGTTGTGACCTTTTCTCGGGACCATTATCGTCGCCGTCTCTGTCATCAAGGACGAGCGTATACGCGCATACATATGTAGACATACGCGCGCAAATACCGATGTAGACGCGCCGAAATCTCAGCCATCCTTCGACACCCCTTTCCCAACGTCCTCCGACGTCCTAACCACTCGTAACCGGCAAAATACGCGGACGCGGAGGCGCGAGGGAGATGGTGAAACGCAAATGGGGTGAGTCGACCCCGTGCTGCTGTTTGAGTTTGAAATTACAGTGCGAGAGAATTTATATGCCGGTGCCGCCTGTTCTTGCGCGACGCACTAGAAGTTTCATTTATTTAAGGCATCTTGCTCTGGGAAAGGGGCGCAAGCAGTTTCAAGAAGCGGAGCCCGAACCCCTCGTCGTAACGATATGTTCCATGAACGCCTTGGAACACCGGAAGCACGGTACTCTCGCGAGATCTCGTGTCTTTCGCCGCGTCTCCGCGCAACTCCACATTAACACTCCCGGAGAGATTTCCAGTAGAGAAATGCCAGCAGCAGAAATTTCGTAGCGCTATTAGTGAAATTTGGGAGTAACAGGCACGATTTTCCGGAAACATTCTGAATTCAGAATCTTTTTCATCCATAGTGAGTGTGGTCCATACGTAAATTACAATTTTGCCCTAATTGTCGTCAGAACTAGTCGCTCCGAAGTTACGTAATATTCGTACGTGAGTTTCGGCACGCCGCAAACTTTGTCCGGCTTCACCGCCACACTCGATCCGTACCGTAATAGCAACTGCGATGTCTGAGGAATAGATCAATGATGCATGAAGAATCCGTTCGTAGAATTTCTTTCAAAAATCTTTCGACGAAGAGATCTTTGAAATAGGTATTCAGGATCCGTATATCTTTCTATATATTGATTTAATGAATCCGATGAATATCTTTTTCTTACATCTTCTTTGCATTTTCAAAAAAGATGACTGAAAAGTCAATCCCAATTAATCTTAATGCATGTAATTAATTTTTTTGTTTGTTCTCCAAATTAGAATCAGAAGAAGCTTGCATTTAAATAAAATTGACTTCACACTTTACACTTTAATTATTATTCACACGGAATGAACAATTTTTTTAAAGTATTTAAAATTTAGTTAAATACAAATTTAAAAATAATTTCGTTAGAGTATCAAAATTACTATTAGAATGTCCAGTATAATAATAAGTATAATAAACGATGCTGCAAAAAATTTTGACATTTTAACAATAGCTTAAATGTTCTACATAATTATTTTAATGCTCTAATGAAGTTATTTTCAGATTCATATCGACTGAATTTTTAATTACATTAGCAAAATCGTTCTTTCCATAGATTCGAGTTAAGTTGGTTTAATAAAAAAAAATATCGAAAAAGAAAATCTTTCTGAATGTCTTGTTATCGTTATATATATGATTCAACGTACAATTTCCAATTATTTTTAATCAGAGATGAACGCAAATGAATAGTGGATCATGGCTGACCCTTCAATAAGATCGAATGAGTATCTTTCTTCGTCTTCCATTAGGCCATGTTTTTGGTTTGCATTGTGTATACAATTTTAACAGAGACCAGCGATGAAAAGGAGCTTGCAGCTACGAGGAGGAGTCACTTTGAGGTCCTTCCGCGAGAATCGACGACGGATCCCAAAGTTGTCGGAGGTATCCACCCTCTCCCTACATCGAAGCACCCACCTCATCGTCCTCTTCCATTTCCAAGCTTCCCACCTCCACACGCCCGTCCTAACCTGCAGCCCAGGTCCTCGTCCTCAGTGGCTTTGTCTGCAACTTCAGCCGGGTGTTTCGCGATTATAATTTAACGACGCCGGCAACGAAGCGAAGTTGGCCCCAGAAATCAATGCGCGCTCCGAGACAAAAGCCAGCGACGACAGAAAGTCAGCGGGGGTAGTGGCGAGGAGGTCGCGGGGCGAAACGGAGAGATCGCGAGCGAGCGAGAAGGTAGGGTTTGAGGTGGGTTGTTTTGAGAGTATATAAGGGGGTCGCATCTAGAAAGGCAAGAGAGAAAGAGAAAGAGAGATAGAGGATGCTTCGAACAACTATGTACGCGCGAGGGCGTCATAAGTATCCCAGCACTGGAGTGTGGGGTCACGAAATTCAGCCGTATTTTCTTGCAGGATAACAATCCCGTCTCGTATCATGTATTGATGCCTAAAGTTAGACGTGAAAATTCTATCCTTCCGACATAAATGTAGCATTGCGGTCGCATTCCAAAATTTCTGTCCGTTCTCATTTATCACCGACGATTTATTGCAGAGTATAATAAAATTTTCTTCGATTTCCTGTTTAATCTCGTCTCGGGGAATTTAATATAATATAAAGATTAATATTAAATTACATTGTAAAAAAGTAAAAGAATAAGTTCATCGTTACATCTTTTACTTCCTTTTTCCTTCTCTCTCTCTCTTTCTCTCTCTCTCTCTCTCTCTCTCTCTCTCTCTCTCTCTCTCTCTTTCTCTCTCTCGATTCGTTCACTATTACCCGCGCTCTCTCTCTCTTTCTCTCTCTCTCTCTCTCTCTCTTTCTCTCTCTCGATTCGTGCACTATTACCGGCGCGAGAGACCATCCTTCCGTGCGACGAAGGCACAAACGCCAAGCATTTGTGGCGGGTATTAAGAAATCTCTGCGGACGTTTGGCGGTCGGCCAGCATTCCCGGCGAATTAAAATACCGTGCCGAACGTGCAGGGCATCTCACATTGCCGAGGTTTTCGCAGGCGCCGCAAAAGTACCAGACAGTTTGTTCTCCAGTCCACTTAGGGTTTCGGTGAATTTAGAACAAAAAGTTGCTCCATCAAAATCAGAAAAAGAAAGCAAAGAATATTTTAACAGCTTTAAAAATATATTGAATAATTCATATAAAATTAAAGAATAAAAAGTACAGTCTGCTATATTTGAATATCAAAAATAATTCATAATAAAATGGAGACATTTAAAAATGATACAAGAACGATGTATTGAGCGTAGACATCTGAAATAACTTACGTTTGAAATTCTCTACTAAATCGCATTTAGTTCACATTCAATAGATTAAAGCTCAAGAGATTGGAACACCAATTAAGAAAGATTAGAGCAAACTTCAGAGGCGAGATGTGTGTACCGGGATATTTTCTACAATCGGCATAAACACGGCGCGACATTCCGGCAATGGCACTCGAATAATTTCGACGAGTGACAAAAGCAGAAGCGCGGGCGCGGCGTTTGTCGAGATTCGAAGGCTCGCTGCGCTGAATCGGGTACTAGAAAGCGACATAAGGAAAGCAGTACAGGCGGTGGCGCCCGCTTTTCAAGGTATTGCGGGGGTATCCTGGCAGTCACGGGACTGGAACGTTTGCAGACGCGTACCCGGTGTACAAAGTCGTAGCTCGCGGCCCTTTCATTTGTAAACGAAATTACAGAATAAGGTTGAGAGGGAGAAGGAACGGCTGCCTAGGACGCATGTGAGAGGGAGAGGGAGTGAGAGAGAAAGAGAAAGCTGGCGTCGGCGTCGAGGTGAGGACGGTTATACGGCGAGGCTGGTAAGGGACCGTCGTAGAGCAGCTAGAAAGGTGGATAGAGTAGAGGAGTGAGGAATGGCGGAAAGGGGATGGATTTTACTCTGAAGCAAACGGCTCAAAGGAAATTAAGGAGCATTCACTCCACGAGAGAAGCTTCCACGGAGAAATATCGTCTGTGAAGTGAGAGAGGCAGAAACGCGCGAAGGACGGTCTAGGAATACGAGAACTCCTCCGAAAGCCACGCAAATGAAGCAGCAGATCTGCTTTTCTGTTAACCAAGCAGTTCTGAGAAAAAGACGACAGCCGTGGGCGATCTTCAGGATAGCCTCCTTCGCGGATAGCTTATCGAGGAGAATCATGATGAGAAATCGATCACTTTGATTTCAAACATCGATTCTAAGATGAAAAGCGTTCTAATTGAGTCAATCATAGATAAGACACGTCTTAACTTGATGTGACGTTGAAGAAGATGCGAATATATAGGGCAAATTTTACGAATATAAGACTGATTGAATATATTATCTGAATTGTGTAAATCGTCGATTAATTATAAAAGACTAATTGTATCTCGTCCCTTTAAATAAACCTTTTTCTAAATTGCATATAAACTATAAATAAGTTACGACGCAATTCTGCTTGATTACGAAGAGAAACGTGCCGGGAAAGGCATGTCCCTTACCAGGTGCTTAAAAATTAATTACCTCGCTCCAGTGATTTTCTAAATTCTGACATTTACGGCCGATGGGGCGGTAATATCAACCCAGTAGAGGGTGAATTCACGGCGGAGCTTCCGTAAGCAAGGCGGCTTGCTTGAACGCTTGTAGGAGCGCCGTTGCCCTCGTCCTGTTTTTCATCCCTTATTTTGCCAGAGGGGTTAGAAGAGGGCTGGTAAGACGGGGGTGGCAGTATGGCCGCTTCACCCGGGACTCCGCCCTCGAGTGGCTTCCCTCGAAAGGGGAGAGAACTTGGAAAACCTGACGATCCTACGGGGTAGTACAAAGTACGTACTTACGGCCTGGTATGAAATGAAAAGGGGATGAAGTCGAGGGTGGTGGGGGCAGCGACACCATTCTCGCGCTCGCGCTCGCGCTCATGCTTATAATCTTTATTCCTAATATCACAAATGCACTTCAATCTTGATAAATGTATAGAACGCATTGTCATTATTCTTACTTAATGGAATAATTTCTACTGAGCGGAAACTTATTAACATCGATGTTCTTTAATTAAAAAATTAATCGGGATTGATAAACACATAATCAATAATCGACATTGCGCAGACTCAAAGATAACATCACTGTAATAATATTCTAATTATACATATATTTCTTATATAAAAGAAATTAAAAATATAAAGAGATGCTTTAAAAAAATATGAATGATGATATAGAACTATGTAATGTAAATTTAAAAAATGCTAAATTAAGAGATACTTTCCTAAGACTGCATTTTCTTCTTTTTGTTATAATTTTAAAATAATGTGTTCTTTATGTTGAATCAAGCAGCATCCAAATGTTAATTGACAAACATTTTTATTTAATAAAACTTATCCGATAATCTCGTCCATGTATTCTAATGGTACCTTTTTCGAATATCGACGTAAAAACCGTCACTAGTAAGGATAATTGCGAAAATCCACGCACGCGGAACTGTCGAACGCGGGATAAAATCGTAAACTGACCAAGGGCGAGAATCGTGTCCAGGAACTTGGTCAGTAGCGATGCCCCACTCTTGTCTCCCTCCGAGTGACCAGCAGTCCCCGGATGTGGGAAAGAAAACCAGTTTCGTGCCGGATAACATGCCAAGGAAGATGGACAATCGGTTGTAGGTCAATTTGACTCGGACTTGTAAGCGGAAGGAAAAAAGAAGCGACGGAGACAAGACGTAAACCTGTTCCGGGTCAGTTCGAGGGCCCCGTTGACTCAGAGAAGGGTCCGAGGTTCTTGCCCCATTTGTGTGAAAGTTGTATCTTTCCCCGCCTATACGACTATAACAAAATATTATATCCAAATCTCATTACTGATATTTAGAAAAATATTATTGAAAACCGTGATTTTTTGTTATGATAACAATTATAAAATAAAATGTTTCATCTTGAAAGACTTTTTATCTTTATCTTTTCATTAAATTATTATCACACGATATCTTAAAAATAGCTTAACAAAAAATTGTTGTAATGTAATTAACATAAATCTCTATATTAATAGAATTTAAAAAATCTATGTAATGATACAAAAGACATCTGCAAATAGTTTTTATGTGAAGTATTACTGTATCAATAATGGAGTTCGTTTCCCTGATTTTTATTCAGTCTGAAGTATCAAAGCGCTAATTCGGAAATTGTTCGTTCAGGGAGGCATATTGTTCGCGAAGCATCTGGTTCGATGCGAAACAAGATCAACCGGATCTGCTGGACAGCGGCTTCTTTCGTGTCGACGAATCGGCGTAACGTCCAGTTAGACCAGTTTTCAAACATTTCTAGGACAGGACAATGTCCAGGGTGTACAAGCAGATGCGGCGCCGCGCTGGTACGAGGGCTCCAACGAAACCTTTTGATTCAAATGTCTCGTAACGAAAAGGATTTATCACAGACGTATCGGGCCGCGACGCTTCCTTTTCTTTTTTCTTTTCTTTTTCTCCTTTCACATTCCCATCGTCGTCGTCGTCGTCATTGCTCCCTTTTTCTCCGGGACATATGGAAGAATTTCTCCCTTCGTTCAAATAAAAACAACGCAGCTTCCGACGAGCCGTCACGCCGACGGGAAGGTAACGACGGGTAGCGCTACCGACGTTCATTAAGAAACTTTAATTAAGTTCCATCAAGTTTGGCGGAACGACGCATGAATAAGTCCCGTCTGTGTTAAAATCGACACAGGGTATACGTTCTGGGGCCACGTTATACGTGATCCATTAAATTGTTGCCAGGCTTCAATATTTATAGAATCATAACCATAATAATAATAATAATAATAATATTAACCGGATTCCGTTTGCTTACCTATCGATAATTCAGCCCCGGCCTGTAACCAGCTCGTAAACAAAACGCGTTGCCCGCAATGTATTGATTCATTACTTTTGTATGATCAATAATATTGGCGCGCTGTTTCTTGATTCGCTTTTTGAAACGGACTCGGCCGTTCGAATTAATAACGGCCGGTCCAGCCTGCATGTTATTGTTACGCGTAATGAACATTATTATTGTAACCTTGAATAAAAAGAGTCAATTAAACAGAACGAAAAGAATGGCCGTTTAATATCGCTGTGTTGGCTGGCATTTAATATTCAAAACGGGAAAGAATAAAAATTTCCTACGCAATGCCCCTCGATTCACGGCGAGCGGATGGAAATCGGGACGAAAAAAACTCTTGCAATCGACAGCACAAAAAGATCTCCCTCGGTTCAGTGACCAGTGGTCAGCGTCTTTTCTTCGTCGCGTCATTAGCCGCGCAGCCGACAATGCGACTAAATTTCTCGCGTGCGGTCAGTTGGTCATTAATAAGCAATTATTCGACACCTCATTAGAGGCAAGATTTTGCGCAACAAGAGATCGTTGGAGTGAGTAAGATATAGAAGGGGAAAGAGAGACGAGGTGAGGATAAGGCCGTGTATATGTAAAACGGTGTATAGATGTACATGGTCAAGTTCTATGCGCCTTTCTATTAGAGCAGTGCCCTGAGGCATCGGCACCCCTCTGTCCATTTCCGCTACTGGAAACGGAACTAGTCGCCACTGGTCAGTCAACGGAATAAACTCCAAAAAAATTGTTATTATCATCCTTTAAGTTTCTTTCTGTAATCTCATGAATCTCGTCTCAAATCTCACAAATATCAATGATATTTTCTAAACATTAAAGATTAATTTTTAATGTAAATACATTGAAAGAAAAGATTAGCTGAATATGACAGCATTTTTAATTAGTTGCAGTAATCAATTAAAATTGCTATGCCACATTTTATCATCTATTCTGCTGCAGCAGCCAATCTTTTCTTTTAATGCAAGAATCGGAGTAAATACGAATAGGACTACTTATGTAATTAATTTTACTGGACAGGCGAACGTGTCAACGAGGATATTATGTCAGTAGGTAGATAAGGATCATGCATAAGGATCATGACATACAAAAAAATTTAAGCAGTAAAACGTAAGCAATAAGCGAATTGACCAATCACAGTAGAAACTGTAAGGATATAAATGTCAGCAAATCTAACATGTTGATTTTTTTACTGCTTACGTTTTATCTCTGAAGTATTTTTTATGTGCCATGGTTCTTAAACTTCCAAATAAAGTTATAATATTGAATAATCGCGCCTCGAAATCCTTTGTAATAAATACTAACGTTGTTTTTGAAATATTTCGAATTACATATTTCTTTGATAAAGAAACTGAAGAATATCTTGTGATAGAACAGATGCAGAAGGGAAACGTGCGAGGGTGGAAACGTAGATGATTGCACCGGGATAGGAATGGAAAGATAGCGCGCATGCGGATGGTAGTCGCGAGCATATAAGTAAAGTTTGTTCGCAACTTATAATAGGGACGCCCCTCTTCCCTTCCCGCGACCCCTCTCTCCTCCTCTGCACCTCTGCATATCACGGGAAGGATGAGGTACCAAGGTTTGAAGCTAGCGTTACTCCCGCGGACGAACTTGCATGGTAATAGACCGTGTGCAGGTGCAATCTACAGTGGCAGGCAAATTGCAAAGAGGACTGGCGCAGGCAGGACGTGGTTATCGATGCTTTGTGCGCAGTTCTCGCAGTTGCATTTCCCGCTGCACTCGTGTATGCGCTCGCGTGCGCCCGTAGTGGTAATGCACTCCTACGTATATGTGTACGCAGCGTGAGAAAGCGCAGAAAACGCGATTATCATCGCGGCCGATTCTCAATAAATGTGAAGATGAGTATGAGTGAGTCGCTCCGTGACCCGCTTTTCGTTATGCCAAAAGATTATCTGAAGAATTATTTAGAAATGGTAACGCCTTTCGTCCGAGAGCACCCTTCTGTATCAGGCCCATCAAGGCCTTAGGCGGGGCCTACTCGACCCCTCGAATCAGAGTGCTATAATATGGACGCGTTGGCTGAAGCCGAAGAAAATTTATTCCAACTATTGCACTTACGTAACGATAGTAATTGTTATAAGATTAAATGTATAATATTGATTTTATAAATAATGGATTTTTTTCTACTTATATATTTCATGAGAATCAAAGGATTTTTAGAAAGAATTGGTAATTGAATATTTGATAACAAAAGTGGGTCAACAAACGGAGTCAAAATTTAGGAGCGATTTAATGATTGAGTAATAAAAAAAATGGCAATCGTCAAGAGAAATGAGCAATAAAGCTTTCATTCTACTTTATAGACCATTAAGTAGTCCTAAACCTTGCATTTCGAATTGAACAGATAATGCTTGAATGTGGAAAAACCTGCGAATTTCCTTATCGAATTTCGTCTCTAATCCATCCCTTTAATAGTTATCTCCTACATGTTGTTCGTCCATCTCCGCAGTCATTTTCATCTATTTCAGGAAAATTTAGTTCAAATATTTTTTTTAAATAATTCGACTGTACTCAGAATAGTAAAAATAAATTAAAAAATATCTTCTCGAAATCTGTATAGTTTTTAGCAAATAACTTAATTGGATGGATATATGTATAAATAAATAAATGTAATATTACAAAATAAACAAGTTACGTTAATTAATATCAAAGGGAAATTATTTGTTAAGTACTGGTAATCGGAAGTGTATAATTAGTCTTAAACAATTTTTATCTTGTAATAAATATAATTTTTTTTTTTCGATATAACAAGGGATTTAGCCAAAACTTTCGTACACGCAGTCGATATTAAAATTTTTTAACGTTTTTTCCGAGCCACTGTAGATGCCAGCCTTGGTGTAATTCTTGTCGGTAATTCAGCTCGGAAGGGTTTGAACGAGAAGCGGCAGATAGCGTCTCGATCACATTATAAAAAACTTTTGCGAGGGGTGGCTGATACGAGGGGTGATCAATGAAAGAGACTGATGCGAGAGGTAGTTGATGCGAGGGGTAATGTTTTTTTTTAGTTTACCCTTAGTATTTATGGTCATCGGATTACACAAAAAAATTTCATTCCCCAGTGTTAGATTCTGTTTCATTTTTTATCGAAGTCTTAATAGCGCATAATATAAATTCACATTTTCAAATATTAATTTTTATTTGATATACATATAAAATTATATTAAATAATAACTGTGTTTCCCTTATATTATTATTTTTTTTTGTAAAATATTTTATATCATAGATTATTTATAGTTGCTTCATTCGTATTTTCTGATTTGCTTCATTCGTAGTTTCTGATTTAACAAGTTAAACGGGTGTTAGCACAAAAATAATTGCAATCTTTCTTAAAAATTTAATAAAGAGCAATCATATACATATATATATCCCATGAAAGTATGTGAAAGATTCAATTGATATCACCTCCATAGGATTGCAAAAAGCACTTTCGACCCCACAGCAATTATTCGCCACCCTTCCAAATTCTTCCGTATGTCTGTACGTCCGTTCGTCCCCTCCCGCCAGGAGAATTATTAAAACCCAGATTGAGACGAGAACGATCATCCACGAAATTCTCGCTCGCGGGCACAAAACGAAACCAGGCTTGATTCACCCGCTAATCAGCCCGGCATGCCCACCAGCCAGTTTCCTGCGCTTTCCGTTGCGCGGAGAATCGCATAAGCTCTCAAAACCGAACATTCCAAACTTGACGTCAGAAACTTCATTTCTATTTTCTTGCAAGTAAAATAAAGTAGGACGTGTAGATGATAGTAATAAGATATTTTATGTGTAGAGGAGTAAAAAAGAAATAAAAAATGTCAATAAATTTATTAATTTTTATTTATTTCTATATAATTTCTATATTTATCAATTTTGTATGTATTAATGCAATTATCTATTATACAATCTTTTTAGATAAAAAATTAATTAAAGACTGTAAATAACTTTACTGTGATAATACCCTGAAGTATATTATCTTTCTTTTTCAAGTATTTCCAATAAATCGCGTCCTAAACGTGAAATCCCCCATCGGGAGCCAGCTTCTTTGACGACGCGGTCAGCGTGGAAGATTCTTGCGATGGGCAGGTTTCTCTCTTTCAAGGCCACGTCTTGCGGGGCGTCAATTTCACGTTCTTCGTGCCTTCTCTTGGAAAGAGTAACAAAAGACTGGCGCCCTCAACTGCTCCCTTCACTGTACAGTTATAAAACGCTTGTTACTGCCGTTGGCTCTCGCAATGTTTAATAATTACAACGGCCGAAGGGCGTTGCAAGGCAAAAGGAGCGGAGGGATGGCAGTAAGATAAAGCCAAGGGAGAAAGAAAGAACGCGAAAGGTCGATGAGAAGAAAGACAGACAGACAGACAGACAGACAGACAGAGAGAGAGAGAGAGAGAGAGAGAGAGAGAAAACTGAAGGAAAAGGAAGAATGGCAATAGAAGGAAAGAGAAACGAAGTATTTAGAACGAAAAGAAACGGATAGCAACGAGGCTGTACGAAGAGGTTGAAGAGGGTGGTGAAAGTGCGCGAGGGCAGAGGCGAGAGATGAGGCTGAAGGAGAACGTCGGAGGGGGCGAGCTCCGTCGACGAAGGTTAGAGGTGGCAAAGAAGGTTCGCTGTAGAAGAAACGAAAGCTAACGCAAAGAAGGAGCGCGAGCGAGAAAGTAGAAAAAGGAGAACGAGAAAAGGGGATGAGGTGGTGGCGGAGAGGGAAGAAGGGAGAGAGGAAGCGAGAGGCTGTTGGGATCTTCGCGAGAGAGCGAGCCAGGGAAGAAAAAGGGGGGAAAATAAATTGAAAGCAAAATTGTACTCGCACAAGAAAATGGAATTATTCCTCGACGCTGTTCCACCGAGATACGAAGAAAAAGAAGGGTAGCGGAGGCGGGAGGGTGGTAAGGTTGTCCGAGATGGATTCGGGCTCCATTGTATTCGCAGGAAGAACCGGAAGAGGAGGCAAGGCGGCAGGGAGTGTTACGGGGGTGGCGCGGGATAGAGAGAGACGAGCGGCAGCGGTGCCGGCGATGTCGAGGTGGAAGGGTGGAAAGTGGCGATGGGAGGGATGGGGGTGGTAGCGATGGCGGGAGAAAGACCTGCGTTTCTTCGAGAAATTTTCTTACGGAGGGTGGCTGAGTCGGAGCGATAAAAGAAAGGCGCACTACCTCGGCTGCGCTGGATTTTCTTTAGTCTCGCGGACTTCATCGGGCAGGAATATATAATACATCGTGCATTTCCTCAATACGATGCATAATCGCTTACGAAACTAATTTATCACCATAGTCCTCGCAAAACTTATTGCTGTAGAAGCGACAAAGTGCGTTCATTTGCTGGACGATTTAACCCTCTCATAGTTTCACTTCGTTACACGCTCCTAGAAGCAATTCGTTAACAAATCCGTCTTGCATCATTACATTTCTTCAAATACTACCAGCTTGACCAACGTCTCTTCAAGCTCTGCTATTCAATGTCTCGTTTGATATAATCGCCTAATTAATGAGACAATTTTTTCTCCCAGCGCCTAGCCATTGAAGTAAAAGATATTGTAGGTCAGTCCGAGAGTGCATATTAAGAGCTACACTTGTTGGTATCGTGAGAGACACTGGTCGGTTCGTACACGGTCCGTTCTTGAGGGTCTTCCAACAGTAGCAGCGGCAGCAACGTCACGGGGGAACGCAACCCGTAACTAAGTTCCACCGATAATGGCAATTAACGGAAAACACACAACTGAGGTAATGATATTCCCACGCGTACGTCGTGGCGCGCGTTGAGGCGTCTGTTTGCGTGCGTGCGTGAGAGTGCACGTATAAGGCACGCATACGATGACTTTGCCGATGTGTCAGTCGTGCGGGATGGCGGGAGGGGGGGAGGGTGGTGGTGTCTATGTACGCGCGAGAAAGCCTATCACCCAATAAGGACGCCCGCTCTTGGTCTTTTGAACCTCCGCGTGCAGTTCCCTTGTAGGTACGTAAAGGTATCTATCTATCCATCCATTTATTGGGTGGTGGCGGGTGCGCTGCGGGGAGTGGCAGCAGCAAGAAGGTGGATATTGGTACTGGTGTGGGAGGATGGTAGGTACTTACGTCCTCTCAGCATCGCTAATTACTGAACGATACTACGCCGCGCGCGTGTACATACGCGCGCGCGGTCGACGATGTGGAGAACGCGATAAACTAACTGAATTTATAACGAAAAAATTGATCGTACTCTCTTTTCAGATGTAGATATTCGCACTTGAAAATTATCCAAAATATATTTGTAACAAAGGAAACATTTTCTCAAGATCTTTACATTTCCGATATCAATTCTGAATTTATTACGTTTAATTCATTTTTAATTCAATCAAATATATAGTTCCAGTAAATTATACATTTGCAGTTGTAATTTATTAATAATGTCGAATAAGTTTCTTAATAATTAAAATAAAATTTATTTTTACATTTTTACAGAAATTTTTTCTAAAGAACGGTGATGTTTTCAGATTGGCAACAGCCATTATTATTCGACACGGCTGCTACATTAGAATGTTCGAACGGAGGGTGGATCGACTAAGCTTCATTTCCAAGGACAATCGTTGTTTCAGCATCTTTCCTCCCCCTTTTTGTTTTTCTCGCAAGCTTCGCTTTTCTCTCTCCACTCATTTCAAATCGAATAAATGGAACCCCTGTGTCGAGCTTACTTCTTAATTAGAATTAATTCTATAGTGATGGCAAACGATAAAAATGACTCCTTCCATTAAATAAAAAGATCAGCTTGTTTCTTGAGATAGAGATAAAAAAATAATACAGTTTTATAAATTTCTCTGCAAGAATTATGCATTTATTATTAACTGAATGAAGTCTATTAATGTTAGCTAAAGTTTGCAGTAAATTGTACAAGAGCGGCTTTTACGATAATTACGCTGTAAACGAGTATTTTGCGTTGGTGTTATATTGGTGACAAAGCGCTTTGAAAGAAGCCACAAGAAACACGTAACAGCTAGCACGTGGCTTCGATGCTAGCAGGCTTACTATACCTTCAATGTTGGAAGCGCTTTACTTTGCAAATAATTCTAATTAATTTATACTATCCGCCAATACACAACATAAAACATTGCGCACCAACAAGCAATGAACTACTTGACTACAAATCCCGCTGATAAAACTGCAACACGTGGTAACTGCCATGAGTGGTGTGAAAGGATATTAATATTTTCCAGAGAGAACATTTCCTCTGCTGGTAGTGCTAAAAGGAAAAGAAGAAGAAGTAGAGGAGAAGGATAGAAGGAAGAGATAGACGTGCCGATGAGGAAGCAAGCAAGACGATATGAACCATACGAACAACCCCTTACGAAATGAGACGTGCAAGCAAGACGAATTCACAGGCAAGAGTGAAAACCACAGGGGTAAGACTCCCTTAAAACATCCGTGCAGCTTCCATCTTGCCGATATTATTGACGTTTTTTGCTACCCCTATTTTTCCACCTCCTCCTCCTCCACCACCCATCGTCACGGTAGGGTCGAACGGGGTGGCCCAGGGAAGAAGTAGCAGGGACGAAGGGGATTGCCAGCTAGAAGCGAGAAGGGGGATGAGGCTGCTGGATGGCGGTAGGGGGAGAGAGGGAGAGTAAGACGGCTCTTATTCGCGCGGGCTTTTTAGAATACTTTATTGACTGAGCCTTCGTGGAACGAGGTGGCTGCGGGGGGTGGCCAGAGGGTGGTACTGTCGGCGGACAAGCGGGGGCCCGCGGGAAAAGGAAAGAGGTGGGCAGGGGTAGCGGTGGCGCAGAGGTGCGCTTCGAAGGAAGGATGAGAAACGAGGGAAAAACATTAGGAAACGCCGCAAGCGAGACAAGGACGATGAGAAAAGAGAGAAAAGGAGTCGGTTGGCTTGCTCTCGTTTTTGAATTTAAATACCAGACCGTAAGAGACCGGAGAGGAGCCTCGGGTCCCCAGGAGCCCGTGCAGCCGGAAAACCCCCGTGACTCTGACACTGTCTTTGCGAGAAATTAATGAAGCGAAGTGGGTACCATGGTCGAGATGCCGGCAGCGCACGACAGCCTCCTTGATCTCTTTCTTCCCCTTTCTCGATTTCTCTTTATTCCACGCTGTCGCTGTCTCGTAGTTTCTCCACTCGCGAGTCTGACACTCGCGCACTTATTCAGGCGTAATATTTAATGTGTAGCGACATGCAAACTCGGCGTACATAACTTACATTTGTAGTCCGGCAAAGTTTTATTTGATAGAGATTAATTATACGTGGTAGAATATTCGTGAAGTTCGTGATCATTGTTGATAAAAACTAAACAAGATTTATCTTTTGATAAAACAATATTTTACATCGTTCTTATCTGCTTCGTGAAAATGACGATCAGTTCTTAAACGTTAATATTCAAAAGAAACGATTAAAATTTTTATACAGTAAGTAAATTTATCGATTCTATCAAAAATCGTTGAGAAGCAATTAAGTTTCGCTAAGAAAAATATATGTTCACTGAATGTTACGGTAAAAACTTCTTTTTTTACAAGCGGCTGCTTGAAATAGAAGAAGTGGGCAAGAACGAAAATAAAAAAGGCGTGTTTGGGAGAATTGTCCGAAATCAGGGATTGAATTCGTGCTGCGTAATGCAGGGCCAGGATCTGGGCCATATGTCGAGTGACCCCTTCGAGCTGACCCTACAACCGTAGCCAGAAACCATTTGCTCGGTACCTTCAATAAGATCGCGGTACAGTCTTGATCACAAACTCATCGGAACTACTGTTGTGAAACTTTATTGAAGTCTCGTTGAAAGTGCATTGTTTCGACATGCTTTTAGACAAACCTCATTTGATAATCAACTGTACTGTATAATATAAAACCATAATTTATCATAAACGGTATTTTATGTTCGGTATATTATATCGTTAAATATGCCACCAAAATGTATATATACTGATATTAATTTTTTGTTAAATGTAATTGAAAATTCTTTAAAAGAATTCTCTTGTCAATTGCATGTGTAATTATTACTGCACGTAATAATATTATTATTGCATAAAATAAGAATTATTGCAAATAAAAATTTATAGATTATAAACCCTTTCTTTTAATTCTTTTCTGATTAATTGCATTTTTTATTCCGAAAGGACACCTCGAGGTAGCCCATCTTTCTAGTGTTAAAATAGTTTACGAGCGTGTAATTGCCGCGTGCGCCAACTTCGCTAAGCTTTCGCAAACATCATTATCCACTCTTCGCCTCGCGAGAATGTAATTAACGTCTTGCTTACGTGGTGACGTTGCGCTATGAAAAATATCGCGTCCAGCGAAATGCCGCGTATCAAAAATTCTACAATCATGATCCAATCCATCGTCACCGACATAGAAGCCGAATTTAAGCGGTCTGATCGGGAATGATGAATTCCAAGGGTAATGAGGGTCGACGGCTCGGAACGCGGATCGAAGTCGATTTTGATTTTCATCTCCCTTCTTTGAGACATGGCTGGTGGGCTTTCGGCCGAGAGAAAGGGCTCGGTAAGAAGAAAAGCACGAGAAGAGGAAGGAGTGAGGAAAAACAGAAAGAGGGCAGCCAAGAAGATGGGCGGCAGGAAGAAAGTAAGACAGAGATCGAAAAAGAGGACGATGCCCCTTCTTCACTCCTGGTTCGAGGTGGAAAACTTTCTAATCGAGAATTATGAAAGTTATTTGCTATGCCGGGGCTTTGGAAGAAGGGTGGCCTGCCGGGGAGGCGAGACCGCGGGGAAGAACGCAGAAGGATAAAGGAAGAAAGATGAAGCTTAGCGGACCCGAGCGAAGAGCTCAGCGGAATCGGAAAAAAGGAAGGAACGCCCAAGGCAAATCGGTAATTTCGTTCTGCGCGTGCGGCTATGATATTTCCAACCGTTTGCCTCTCGCGCCGACCCCGCTATTCTCACCCCCGCGCGCCACCATCCCGTGGCCCGCTCTTACTCCTTGTCTTCTCTATACCGCCCCTCCGGAGAAAGTAGCTAGACTCTCGAGCTAAAGACAAGGCCGGGTGGGTGGTAAGTCGCGGGGATGGTGGGTGGTTAGATGGGTGGATGGGTGTAAGAGGGACGGGGGGGGGATGCAAATTAAAATCCTCGCCATTTTCCCGTTTCTTATTTTCCGGTGGTTCTCAACTGCAACGTGCTATCCGATTATCGAATCTGCAAATGTAATGCGTAATTGCAGGCACAGAGAACATTAGAATATACACGATATATGTATTATTATACCTATATAATTTAAACCACAATCATTAAAGCGCTATATATTAAACGTGGAAAAAAGTCCACCTTTATATTATACACCTATAATAATTTTGTTATCATGTTCATGTATTAAGAGATTTCTAATAAAAAAAAGAATGATAATAAAAATGAAGCATTCTCTCTAATTTATATAATTCCTATAATTTGATTATTCAAAAAGATATACAAATATAACATAATATTTTAATCTATATATTTTATAAAAAGATATATATTTATAAAAAGATAAGCCCTTATGTCCTCAAACAATAAAAAAAAACGTATATTTTCTTTTATATTCCATTGTTATTAATACAAACTTTATAAAAATATAATGATTTACATTTAATTAAAAATATTTTTTTACTGTAAGTCTTAATGATACCAGGATCTATGAATCAAAGAAGAATTTTGCGTTTTGTTTATCCGTCTACGACAGAATTTTTTCCGACTATTCTGATTTTGCGTTTGATATTTCGAGACGGAGGTATTAAGAGCGTATTCGTAACTCTGGCAAGACAGTCGTCGTCCGCGACAACAGTTGCATTTGACAACCCCGCACGGCTCCGGACTAAGACAGATTAAGTATTTTAAATTGAACAGAGGGAGACGTTCTGCGGCGGGGGCACAGGGTTGTCGGAAGGATTGGTGGCTGGACCGAGAGGGGGTGGACGCGGGCCGCGGGGGGCGGTAGCCGTCGGAGAGTTGGGGGCTTTTTCCCTCCTTATCTGCCTCTCTCTTCGTTCTCTCCTGGCCGGAGGGAGTTCAGTTTTTATAATAAAGGACCGTAATTAATGCCGCCCTCCTTCCACCACCGTCTCCATCCGCCTTCGCCGTCTCTCTTCCTTCGTCAACCCCCGCACTGGCCCACCCTCGTCAGTTCTCACCGGCTCCATGTCCCGGGGAAGGGGAATCGAGAACCGCCCTGGGCTTGACTTTTTCTTCCTTCAGAACTGCAAAGTGTTTCATCGTTTTTAAATTTCTTTCGCCGTAAATTTTCTCGATGACCGAGACTCAACTCACGATATGGCGAATCAAAGTCAAACGAAATGTCAAAATATACACCAATATCCTTCAAGGATAATAAGTAATGCATTAATTGCCATCCCTGAAAAAAATCATATATTAACCGAATTATTTTAATTAAAAATAATTTTACTAACTCAATAACTCTATTAACAAATATATCATGTTTTAATAAAATTTTATTTCTTCCATTAATACTGTTATTGTAATTCAATAGAATTATTTTCAATTAAAACAATGTTGTTGATGTAACATTATCTTTCTCAGTATGTAATTTTTTAAATAATTTCAAGATACAACCTTAAAAATTGAGCTTCAAAAAGTTACAGACGAGATCTATATAAATGAGAAAAATATAATGCAAAAGTTCTCATATTTTTTGCTTTTTGTTTCACACGTGTCTTGTCAGAGTCTAATGTCATAAATATTCTTATCGCATTTTCATGTTCAGCAGTGCAGCTTAATGCATGCGATTGTTTACCTGAATGTAAACGCATTGTCGTCGATAACGCGGCGTGTAGACGTCAGCTAAATCGGCCGTGAAGCATCGCGCGGTAGAGTACGAGGCTTGTCGTTCGATTGCATCGATTTAATTTCACATCGCGCGGTAACGCCGTGCATTGTAGCAACGCGGTCGCTGTACCTAAGTCCATTACCTTCACCGGGTCATACCTCATCCTCCCCCGCCTCCCGTTGATTCTCTCGAGAGATTCCTGAACTCTGGAAACTTGAGTCTCTGACACCGAAATGGATGCTTTTGATACGCGCGATTTATCTTACCGGCGCCCCGTCGCCGAGCGCTGTCCCGTCTTTCGACGTACACTCGCCTTACCTCGGAGGACACGTCTTAGAAAGTCGATTGTCCATCTAAAGCCAGTAGACAAAATTTTATCGTGCTATTCATGAATCAAGTTGTCACTTTTAGGTAATGATAACCATATAGCCGATAGATTCTATGATGTTCTATAACATTATTACATTTTTTTAACAAATTTCCATGCAAAAAAAAGTTATGATTTCTTTCTCATTACTTTTTTTTTCATAATGGAAACTGATACTGTAATCAGAAAAACTCAATATTGCCCAATAAAATCAAACAATAGAATATACAGATAATCACTGTATACTGATAAATACTGAAATGAATATAATTATTCGTTTCTCAAGTATGGCAAAACGTTATTGAAGGAAGAAATACATGCTAGTCACGTTGAAGGATAACGATCGGCGCTCGAGGTAACACGTTTACCTGAAGCCTCGTCCGCACCCGGTATATTTCTCGCGCGGCCGTTAAAACGTCCGAAAAATCCCGGGTAGCGGGAACCGGTTCCGCAATTTTTATAGGGTCATCAGGAGCCGAGAAGGGGAGGTCATCTCTCATTGAGGTCAGGAGCGGCGCCCTTCCCTTTACTACGTGCAAGCCGACAGGCTGGCCGGGCATCTGGTCATCGGGAATTAAAAAGTGCGAAAAAACTTACCTGACCAGTTCTACGGTCCCCTGGCATACCGGCGCACACGTGGACAAACCGTAAGGGTTATGCTAATGCGGAAAGGGCCGTTTGGGCCGCGCGTCCTACTCTCTTTCTCCCCCCTCCCCTCCTCTCTCTCTCTTCTCTCATTCTATGCCTCCGACGTCGTTTCTCCCTCTTCTACTACCCTTCGGCTGCACTCCGTTGCCGCCAGGTAGGGTCACTTTTGAGAAACGGGTTTCCGGATTTTTTCGCAACGATCAAAGGGCCCCGCAGAAGTGGAATAGCAGAGTAGGGAATGGCCAGTGTGCACCCTATATCGAAGGTGAGTTAGAGCTTCCGCCGTGCCGGACATGTACGTATAGTCTAGCGTCCAAGGTTTGTGGGAGAACGAATTACAAATCGTCGATTCGCAAATTTCAACACGCATCGCAAAGTGAGAAGATTCACGAGTTCATCAATGGAAACAAATATGAAGAAGGGCTTAGTTCTGCCGAGTGGCACAAAAATTTGCAGCAGCCGTTGGAAAAGTGCAAAACATCTTCGCCGAAATTTGAGTTCGCGTCAAGTGCGTATCTATACATGCGATCGACTTTAACTTGAAATGCGCAACAGTGCCACTTTAAGCTTTTAGTAGTGCTTTGATTCCGTTCGTCGTTTGCCGGATCGACAACATTCGCGCGTAACGGCCGGCTATCGTTGATCGTCGAGTCGAATCACGTAGGAAAACAGAGTTCCTCCGCGGCTTACTGTTGACGAAATCGACAGGATGTCATTGTGACGTGACTTGAACATCCTTCCGGATGTCGCCCAAATATTTATCTGAACAAGCTTTTCTAAGTCGTCGTGCGACGCTTTGTTACACAACGCTTGTAGAAATATTTGTCGCACGAAGGGATTGATTAGAAGCATATTTACCGGAGAAATGTGTACAGATTTCTAGATAAAGAAAGAATTTTTAACAAAATATTAACAATTAATATTCTTTAAACTTTGTAATCATAGAGCTTAAAATTATAAAATTATTAATAAACTAATAGAACCAATTTTTGCCGAGCAGATTGTCGTGACCTAGGCTTGTTTTCTTTCGTATCCACGCCACGGCTAAGCGGGACGAGCGATTAAGGCAAAATTAAAATTGCAAGTTTCGAGGAAGCCCCTTAATCGCAAAGTAAAACCGAACTCCGTAAAGACGCCGCCTCGACGAAGCTCGAATCGCGTCTTATAAATTGACCCGGTTGAATTCCATGAAAATGAACTTACGCTCTCTTTCTCTTTCTCTATTTCTCTCTTTCTTTCTTCTTCTCTATCAAGAGAGAAAAGAGCGGAAACGTTACACGGCCATTTTACTTGGGATTTACTTTTTTTTCAAAGAGCATCCCCTTCTCAGTAATAAGCCAGCAGTCATCGACTGCCACGAAGTGGACCGGAATGGCGAAAAGGGGTTGGAAAAGTCGGCGGTGGAAGGATGGCTGAATTGGACGAGGGTGGTTTTTCTGACGTCGACTCACCCTCTACGAATCCACCCGCCTCATCCCCGACCCTCGACGCGGCTCGGGGAATGAAAGACGAATAAAATGGCCGATGGCTCGCTTAATACCTAAAATACACACGGCAGAAATTGAACCTCAACAAAATAGAATGCTTATGAAATGGTTACAGGTATAGAAAATTCGATATTGATTTATATTATCAGTATAATAAATCGTTTATTTCTTCAAGATAATTTACTTTAAAATTCTTAAACAGCGAAAGAAAGAGAAAACGTAATGTAAAAAAATGGATTAATATTATTAGGTTGATACATATGAAATGTCGGATTTTTAAGTGAATATATAAAA
Organism: Acromyrmex echinatior; assembly: GCF_000204515.1. The sequence goes on from NW_011626450.1 coordinate 1,088,190, forward strand.
CTGTATATTTTTTTAAAAGCTGTTTATTTAATCAAAATATGCTCCATTTGTTTCAATACATTTTTCACAACGAGATTTTAATGCATAGATGCCTGTCTCAAGAAATTCTGATCTTTAGAATCAACTAGAATAAACTCTGATATGGAATTTTTCAGTCTTCATTTTCTGTCATTTTCATACTGTTTAGCCCGTAAAAACTGTTCTAAATGTTTAAAAAAATGAAAGTTAGTTGGCGAAAAATCCGGTGAATAAGCTGGGTGCTGCAAAATTTCATATTTTAATTCATTTAATTTCATTTAATTGTTTTGTACGACGTATGCGGCCGAGCATTGTCCGAGCGTGGAGAAGTATTGGGCTATGCCGATTAATAAGTGATGGGCGTATAATTTTCATGCATTTTATCAATGTACTGGCAGTACTTTTCGGCTGTAATTGTCTCCCCAGTTCGAAGGAATGAGTAATGAATTACTCCAGTCACATTTCATCAAACTGTTATTAAAATTTTCCGATGAAGTGATGGCCTTGGAGTATGAGCACAAGCCTCATTCCTATCAAGCCGAGCACACCTTTTCCTATTGTCGTAAAGAACCCATTTTTTATCACAAGTAATAATCCGATTGAAAAATGGCTCTCGATGAAATCGGATTAATAATAATGAGCATATGTTCAATCGATCCAGCTTATTTCGCTCGGTTAGTTCGTGCGGTACCCATTTATCCATTTTTTTCACCTTGCCAATTTCAGAAAGGAGTCGTAATATCATTGTATGGTCAACTTTCATTCTGGTAGCAAGTTATAGATACAGTTGGATTCGTTTCCACCAATGCTTTCAGAGCATCATTTTTCACAGACGTTTTGAGTCTTCCACGCGGTTTATTTTGTAGGTAAAAATCACCAGACCGAAATTTTTCAAATCAATGCTGTACTTTTCGATTGTTAACAGTATTCTCCCCAAATGCCTGGTTTATATTGCGTGCAGCTTTTGTAGCATTATTACCAAGTTTATACTTATATAAAAAAATTATATGAATTACATCGGTTGAATTCATATCCTTACGAAATTCAAAACAAATAACAAAATAGAACTCTTTTGAGAAAATCTTTGTTGAAATGTAACTCAATATAGCAAAATAGACAATACGACTATAAACGAGGTTATGCCAAAAACAAAAGCATAAAACAGGGAGACAAACATTCATATGTAAAGAAAATCCGACATTTCATATGCACCTAATATTTGCTATTTTAATTTAAAATAAGAGCTAAATGTAGAATTTTTAAACAAGAACAAATGGAAACACATACAGACGAGAAATAATATTTTCTAAAAGTTTAAGTTTAATTACAGAAGAAACAGAAATGAAATTTAATATTTTTTCCATGAGCTAGCAAAATTCGAAATCGTTTTTACATCTCTAATTATCGATTAGGGAAATCTTATCTCGATCTTATCGTGTTATCATATATTATTATTTGATTTTCTGATCGCCATTCATATTACATTATGCATAAATTAATGTAGTATAGTAACATATGTGTTACATATTTTCATATAATTACTGCGAGTTTATTTTATAAAATGTAAATAAAAAAATATCAGAAAAATATAAGAAAGATATGCTATAATAAATTTCAAATATTTAATTAATGAAAAATTCAATGCATGAAATATTTTCTTATGCTTATTTTATACATATAGCTATTTTTTCAACCTTTTTTGATATTATTTTCGGAGTTCTATAATAAGCGAAAATAAAACTTTGTGTAATCAGATTATAACACTTATAACATGACGCTGAAAAATATTGCTCGCTTTTTGCCACGGAATAAGGGCAATTAATGCGCGAGACGTTGGTTATGCAACGTGAGAGCGAGACGAGAGAGGTGGACGGTTAGAAAATGAATCTCAGTCCTCGGAAGGGATGCTTTTTGTCACTTGAAATATGCCGAAAGAGGGGTGTATTCGTCTGGCGCGGAGGCGAGGAGTGATAAAATGGCGTGCTTGGAACAAAGAGCCTCAGGATTTTTGTCCCCTTCTTTAATGACGTCAAGTTAAGTTCTGGCCAATTGAGATTTTCACGCGTGGCAACAGCGTGTAAGAATTACACAATCCAATGACAACAATTGTAACAAATAAGTCCAATGTAACAAGCAAAAGCGCAATCTTATTTAAATAAATATTCCTGAACATGAAAAATAATCAGATTGGCGATTTCTTTTGATTTTTAAGTTTCTTTATCGTTAATAAGTTATAACTATTTTTAAAGCCCAGTGTTCATAATGCTAGAAATCAGTCCGAAATCTCGAATGAAGAAAGAGTTGACCAATCGCATTGATGACAGTCATGTGACGAATTGTTGTTTCAAACGTGATTTGTTAATTTTTTCTCTATCCCAAATCTTGAACTCGAATTTCTAGCATCGTAGATGCAAGATTTTTAGAAATGATTGTCATCAAGATAATAAATCAGCTGCTTTCTAGAATGAAGAGAAAGATATCCAAATTAAACAGAATATATCTTTAATCTTTTCTGTTTAACACTGAATTCGCACGCTGTATTGAAGTTCTTACGAATAAATTTATGCCGGCATTTCGCGAGTACTTCGAAGTATTCCAGCTTTTCCATCTGGCGAAAATCTTTCACGGCACGAAGAAGGAACAAAAGAACGTAGCGTTGGATGATTTGCCGGATCGCGAGGGTGTACGACCACCGAAACAAGGAGAGGGAAGAGGGAGAGATACGCAAAGGGGGTTGCCGAAGGAACCAGAGAGGCAGGGTCGGCAGTCTTCGGAGGGGTTGTATTTTAAGATTCACCCTCGGCTATCTCGCCCATTCTATCAGCAAGGGGATGGATTTTTCCACGACTCGCTTCGAAACTAAAAGAGATGATGGTACATGACGAAACAAAAATTATTCATTTACTGCATACGCGCCAATCTCGAATGAATTAAAAGTTTACATATTATGTAAGTAACGGTAGTTTGAAACTACCAAGAGAATACCAAAAATATTTTCTAAAGTTTTTGCGGTGAAATATCGCTACAAAAAAATGTAAACACAATCACTCTTCACCTCTTGAAAAAAAGTGACAATTTTCACTCCTTTTAGAATTTTCACTTCAAAGGAGTGAAATTTCACTTTTTTAAGAATGAAAATTGTCATTCTTTTTCAAGAAGTATATTGCCACATTTTTTTCGAAGGTGATTATATTTTCACTCTCTTGGAATGAGATTTCACTGCAAGAAATTTAGTTTAAATACAAATTATGATATTAATTATTTGTTTTTCTTGTTTTTTTTTTATTTTAAGTTAATTCATCCATGTTTTATCAAGAATTCAACTCTTTGAAACGTACTTAAAATTCGAAGTCATTAAGATTTAATATTCTTTCAATAATTTTTTAATCGACACGTTCAAATCATCCTGACATTACTTTTTTTCTTACAAAACACACGTTAAGACTGCACATGTAATCGCAAACTTTCCACACGAAGATGCTAGTCAAACATCTCGCGTCGTCTTACCTCCTTCGGAATGCTTCGACTTACAAGTATCCTCGACTTGAAGGCACTTTGCAACGACTTGAAAACGACACGAGGGTCGTCCGAGGGACTCGCTCGCCGCCAAACTTTGAGCGCTGTTTGCAGCGAGCAACATATGCCACAGCACTTGAGGATGAAGAAGAAACAATGACTACTACTCGAGTGAGACTTTCAACTAATTTTCTATCGTGTTCAGTTAAACTGAATACTTTTTGACCCCTTAATACCCTTGACCGCTTAACGAGAGCCATTTAACTTAAATTAGTATATATCATCTTAACAAGAGAAAATATCTTTAAGTGAGCGAAATATAAATAATTTATACTTGTGTGTGATTATAAGTAACACAAATGGCATTATTCTGTATATAAATACATAATAGTACTCTACTTATTATATATTATAATAAATTCACTATATCTTTATACTACGCAACAGTATGTAACAGTATGTGTCTTATAATACGTAACAGTATATTATTCATTCTTAAACAGAGATATTCTTTTGCTTAAAATACATTTTTATTTACAGTAAAAAAAAGATTTATATGCCTATATCGTTTTTCTTATCGATTGATTCTTTTACCTACGTTCAATAATATGTTAATCTATATATATTTTATTATGCCAAGATTAAGAGCATAATAATAATAATGTTGTACTTATTTTTATATTATTTAGAAGACACATTCGTGAACAATTTGCGCATTCTCTTTCCAATGTCTAGAATTCAATGCTCGCATAATTCGCGCAATTTCTCCTTCTCGTCCGGCAACGAACGAAAGGATCTGTCCGCGAGCAGTATCTCGAAGAAGAACACTTTCGTATTTTTATTGATTTGCCCGGTGAGGGGTAGTTAAGGGGCGCCAACCGCTGGTCTTACCCCCACCCCGGTTTCATTTCCCGCGCTCCTGCCACCCCTTTTTATGAGAGAGGCCAAGATGATAGAAAGAGAAAGAAAAACTCTCCTTACCCCCTTCTTCTCCTTTTCCTTTCGACTCCCCCACTATCGAGCGCATGGACTCTCCACCCTTGGCTTTCCGACGGACGCCGTTAAAGAAAAGTACCTACGAAAAAGAAAGACGCGCTCTCGCGCGCGCACCCCTACTACGTGTCGTCACCCCCTTCCCTCTAGCCTTTTATCCGACGAGCAACGGAGATTTCGTGATCCGCAGAGACCGCGCGAGCAAACCCGGCGTGGAAAGTGAAAAGTTTTCTTTCATCTCGTTGCAGCAGATCGCGACGGCGGTGACTAGAGTACAGAGACAGAAGAAAGAGAAGGAATTTGCCTTCTAGCATGGAGGGCAAACGCGGAAAAAGTTTCAGCTGAGATTTCATTTGCGACGGGGGTGCAATCTGCCTGACTGGCAATCCCCATCTTTGTTTTAATAGAATGGGATTCGTCCGCTGCTCCGCAATGGCCGCGTTTTTTTCTGTTAACGGCCGCGCAGCAATAAAATAATAAGAGCTTAGCCGAGTATACTTTCTCTGGATGCGTACAATTCTATCAATCATCTTTTAGCGTCTGGCACGCCTTTAAACGACTTTATCGTATTCTCGGATTAAGATTTTAAATTCCTAATCAGTTAACACAAATATCTTTTTATGGTATTAAATCGATTTTTGTTATACGTATATAAATAAAATGTTTCTTTAAAATTATTTAATTTTTTCTGTAACTAAAGTAATAACTCTTCACTAAAATCTAAAATTATATTAATAATTATATTATGTCAAATTTTATTCAATATAAAAGAAATTTGTGAAAGTTTAAAGAACAACGTTATATTAAAAAATAGCTGGTACTTAATTAGTTCTTTGACAGGCTTGCTGTTCCAAAAGTGTCCTTATTTATTGCTTTTCCACGTACTCGTGTTTCCACATTACGCGATAGTGCGTTTCTACACTGTCGCTTTTTATACTCGTCGTATATGCGGTAATTAACTTTTCATGCCACTTAAGGTCCTCCTGCGAGGAAAACCACGGGGAAAAAGCGAGACGAGCAATTTGTGGACAGTACATTCTTTTTTTTTCCTTCCTCTTTTTTTTCAGCTGTCGTCGTAAGGCGGTCGCGCCGCCAGTTTATGATCTTTAATTAAGTGAAAAAGCGTCGACGTGAGGGCAGTCGACGAGAGTCACCGGCCACGGTCCGTGGAAAATGAATAGGATACCGATGTGAAAGCAGAACGGCGGATAATGGGTGCACCTGTAAAAAAGCGAAAAAAAGCGAGGAAAACAGATGCGCGGAGGGGTGAGAGAGGGAAAAAAAGCGCGGTCGTGGGCCACCACCTGTTAGAAAAAGCATCCCTCCCGTAGAGGGTAATACTCCAGGGTTGTGGTAATGGAAAAAAGTAGGCAGGCAGCCCAGATACATGAATGTACAAACACACGCATTAACATACACGCGCGTACACACACGCGTCGCTTATCCGACACGAGAAATTCTACGTAGCGGTGGCGCGTGGCACGTGCCCAGGAACGTTCATGGACAAGTTGTATATACGCTGAAAGGGAGGAAAGAACGCGTACAGAGTGTCAAGTGTGCCGCGCTGCTTTTTTCACAGGACCCCAGGGCATTGTCAATGGGATGACAGGAATGCGGAAAAAAATGTTTGGCATTGTTTCGCACGTAACCGTTAAAGTGTCAATGAGGTGTCTCGGTGATGCAATCCTCTTTGTAATTATACCTGCACTATATATAATTGTACCTGCAATTAAAATGGAATTGTATTGACCGCTTAATTAAAAGTCGTATCAAGAGCAATGCCATGTTGTTGTAGATATAAGAGTACCATCTCCATATTTCATTCCTATTTTGAAGGTCTTGTGTACAATAAATTATAATAATTCGTTTGTATTTTTGTCAACCTTGGAACTAATTTATTTAATATGTTTTATGAAGAAGTTAACACTGTAGAGAATAAAGAATATACCGAAAAAAGATACGAGATAAAGGAATATAGCATTTCTGCAGTAAAGGGGTAAAACACGAGCGCTCGTAAAGCTCTAGGGAATTGGATGATAAATTTAAAACTCTGTTAAAACGCTTCTAATGAAATCTGCACGGTGGATAAGCTCGTGTTTGCCCTACAAAGCGAAAAAGCAGTAAAGCAGTTACCTTATTAAAAATATATTTATTCATTCATAATTTTTATATCTCGTTTACAATTTAAGTTATACACCGTGTACTTGAACAAAGTAAACATGGTATCTTATTTGGAAGCGACTTAACAGCAAAGGATTGCATTAAAAATTAACTACAGCCAGGATGCAAACCGCTGGATAAGAGATTAAACTAGCAACGACATCTTTCTACGAGAGGATGAACTCGGTAGCAAAGGGGTGACTTCACACGATCAGCGACTCATACTTTCTGCTCCTCGCTTTGGATAAAATATTGCGAATGACCACAAAAGCAAAAGTAATATTAAAATTTGCACTTAAATTACTTGATTTAATATGTGCATTAAAAGTATATATGTATTAAACAGTATGTATGTATTAAACAGAATTTTACATTTATTTTATTGTATAAAATCTTTTCATTCATTAAATTTATAATCAACTAATCGTGTATAATATAAACTTTATAAATTAAATCAAAGAAGTATCGCGATTATATTGCAATGTCTTATTGTTAAATACTAAAATGTACGACATATAAATGTAGGATAAATAAATTCCACTAAAAATTGTTGTAAGAACGTATAAAATCATTTTTATTTTTAAGAAATTATAAAATACAGTTTCTGATTTAAAGATTTATTCTTTATTCAATCCGATACAATATATAATAAATCGATAACCCGTGCTCTTTCTCTATTTTCTTATGCAATGCATTGTTCCTCAATTACCAAGAGCTCGCAGCAGCGTCCTTTGCAGCCGGGTGGCCGATGAATCTCTATGAAATGTCCCCGACTTTCTCGCGAAATAAAGGGCCGGGTGTCGCACGCGGCCCTCCCGGTGCGACTTAAGCGAAACAAACGCGGCGACGTTAAATCTTCATGGAAGTCTGGAAGACCGCGTTAATGTTCGGGTAACCATGTAAAACCGTGCTTACTTATCTCCGGGAAAACAGCCTTTGCGGGCGGGCGGGAGAGGTAAGGGGTAGAGGTTGGCGTAAGTCGAAAGGGGATGGCTCGGGAAGAACCGCTGCGCTCGCATCCGCGCGGCATTTGGTTTTTAACGAAAATTAACGGCGCCGGGCCGAGATTCTGCAGATGCTCCGGCGTAATCTAATAGTCGACAAAGTTACCAAAAGGCGGATGGTGCGAAGAGCACGGACCACTCCCGTGGCTTTTTCTGATTTATTATTTCGCTGCACGGACCAACCAAGCAGTTTCTCAATTGGGATCGTTCATCATTCTATTTCACAGAGAAGCTCTTAAATTGGACAGGCAATAATTTTAATTATTCGTCGGTACTTTTCCGATTAAATGAATCATTATTTTGGATTATATTTGTAATAAATCAGTCGTGCAGATGAAACAAAAAAAATTTAATTCAGTATAATTAACATTAATCAACATCGCTGCGATTGGAGCTAGATATTTTACCTGCGGCGAAAAGTTATTTACGTATTACTAATCCGCATTTGCAAATTGCACGTACACACGCAGAAACCGAACGTTTTCCGTGAATTTATTCGTGTCGAGCATCACGAGCGAGATTCCTTAACGAAGTTGCGTCGCTGCGATCTAATATTAGAGAGACGATAAGAATAAATCGTGATGTCTAAATTATGACAGATTACTAAATCGAGAAAGATGCGGAACGAATTTCAAGAAAAACAAAGAGATCAACGATCTCTACGCGAAGAGAGATACGTTTTTCTGACGCATTAAATTTATCATTAAATGAACGGAAAAACTTATCAAGAAGCGGAGAAACGAGCGGCGTGACTGGCGAATATGCGGAAGAAAAAAAGACGTGTTCCAACGTGACGTGGGCTGATCATTCATTCATCATAATCCTTCAAGTTTTTTAAGCACAATTCAACGTTAATGGTACAATAAGCATCGACAACCATCGAGACAAACAAATGTCACGACAAAGTACGGTATCTCGCCGTCCGTAACTTCATCTCGTCGTCCCATTCATCTCTGGAGATTAATTAAAAATTCATAGTTCTCTTCCTCCTCATTCGTCATCATACTTGGGAAGAATTCGTATAAAGAAGGGAATCGCATTGCTCTTTTTGCGCGAGCGGCCGTGTGGTGGAACGGAGTTGTCCTTTCCGGTCCCGGTTTTCTTCTTTTTTCCTCCCTAGTTTTTAGGGAAAGGATGCCGGGTCGCAACGAAGACAGTATGTTTTCACTTAAGGGCGGTTTAGTTACGATATTCCCATGCGCTAACCCCGGGACTACATCCCGGGCAATTTTTCACCCGTTCCAACCCCCACGATGGAAACGGACGTCGGCGACCACTTCATAAAATTACTTTATTACTCGTCCGGCCCTTGTGGTGGTCCCTGGTATCCCTTTTCCGAGGCCATTTTTTACTGCGACATATGTCGAGGAGGCTTGGTTCTCTCGAAGAACGACCGGCCCGTACTTTACCTTCGGACCTTCTTTTTGCCACCGCCAACCTTTATTCGCGTAGAATCCACCTTAAGTCTCTCCATCCCGTTTTAATTGAATTAGCGCATTATTTCTTTAGTAATTCAATAGAGAACAAATTTCTTCGTAAACATACAATTTAAATTTATTATTTCATAATTTCAGTAAAAAACTAAAGGCAGAAATAAAAATATAAAAATAGTGTTATAACTCTAAGAATAAATTAAATATAAATAAATTATGTCTTATATGTTCTGTTGTGCTTTCATTCAGTTTATACTTAACTTCTATATTGAAGAGGACTCAAGTCCAAAGTCGAAACGTTTGCAGTTAACTTCTTTGATAAATAGGACATCCCAATTATTTGTGAATTATATATTATCGTCTTATAAATCGTATACTGTTTATAAAGCGCACTAAACAACAATCGCAAAAGCTTATATACGCAATTTACTTAAATTTGAAAGACAAAAATATTCCAAAGATTTTTGTGATAATTTAAAAATTAAAAAAAAGGACCGCCAACTTTATATAATTTGCTTTTGTTTTTATCGTGACGCCTGGTTTAGTGGCGGTTTGCGATAGCGACGCATTTGCGCTTACGATTCTTGCGACACGCTTAATCGAGCGAGGCGATGTTGTCCGAACGACGGGTATAATTAAACTTACGAGAGCGAAAGCATTATGGTTGTCAAGCACGGTGGCTCGATCGATGGCAACGCACCCCGATGGATGAACGATGCTATTGTCGATGAATTTATCAACTAAATGCAGCGTCACAGGCTAGTTGGCGACCGATGATAGTCTACCGTCTCTTAAAATATCAATAGACAATCTTACGATTGTAAAATCATTCAGATTATAATTATATATTGTAGAAAAGAAAAGACAACGGATTTAAAGTTCCTTTAATGCCGAAAAACAAAATATAATAAAAAAATATCTGCTATAAATTGTATATTATTTCAAACATTAATGATGTTTGCAATAATTAACATACCGTGTAAATTACCACCGCAGTGTAGTGGGTTAATTACGCTAAACATCATTAATACTTACGATGGAATATTTCCGAAACAATGGTATAATTTTACTTATAGTATGGTTGGTAAATTGCGGCAAATATTATTAATACTAATGCTGAATTGTAATTCTGCCTACTATGAATATTCGGTACGATTGAAGAAAAAAACATTTTTTTATCTTCCAACAAAACTGATTTGAAATAAACATCATATGTGTCGTTGTATCATCTTTAACCAAGTATATTATATAACAATATCTTATTCTTCATTGAAAGAATTGAAATATCTACAAATTTGATTAGATACAGATTTGAAAATAATTTTATTGAGCCATCAATATATATTTTGCAGGAATCTTAAGCATGATAAGCAATGCTCCAAAATGTTTTAATATTCTAACAATCAATTTTATCATTCTACTTAATTGTTTTGATGGCCCAACAAAATTATTTTTCAGATCTGTATCTAGATAAATTTTTAGATTCTTCAGCAAAATTACTTTTTCAGTGTTTATTTGAAGCCACATTGGAGAGTGAAGGTGGATAAATCTCGGAATAAATGATAAATTTGGGAAAAGAAAGGGGTCACTGAGAACGCAATACAGTAATGTATGACACGTGCGTGAGTTTAGTCATACGCAGTTAGTTCAACCTGTCCGTGGTAACCGAATCAAAGCCATTCTCCAATACCATCTCCACGATGTGCGCCAATTTAGTTGAACACTTGCAAGATGCGCGCTGCGGAGATATGACGAGTAATTTCATTGCATCAAGCTCAATGATACGCTACCGCGATGACATTGCTTGTGGCAACAGGCAGCTCATATCAACGTTACGTAAACTGTCACCTCGCATTATTATTTTGTATCATTCTTTTAAACTTTAAAGTAAAAGATGGTAATATGGACTTCTATTTTGTTTTTCTGTGATTTTTTAATTTTTAATTATATTCAAGTCAATAATATCGCAAGTGATAATTTATTAATCAATATTTAATATAAAACTCACAATCATTAAATAGTACAAAATGGAAAAAATTATTTAAATAAAAAGAGATATGGTGTGAATATGATCCCCTTATATTTTTACAAAATTTGGTTTCTTTGGTTTAGGTCAGTTTGAATTTCAAATAGACTGGGAAGTTCAAATAGACTCAAAGAAGTCAGATTTTTTTGTGTGAAGGAATAGTGAAAATAAATCTGATAATATTTTAATAAATTCAGAATTTTCTATGAATCCATATTTGGATTTCCTATGAAGCCCAAATAGCTTGATTTCATAGAAAATTCTGAATGTATTAAAATATTCTCAGATTCAGAAGTTCTTTTCACTGCAAATGAATATTTGTAATGTTCTTGCGTTGATCCTGCCCTAATGAATATTTATTACGAGCACTTCTTCTAGCTAAACAAATAAGATTTTTTTAAATCATTTTAAAATATACTCATAAAGATTTAAAAAAAAACGACTGATTTGCTCTGCAATATCATTAAAAATTTTAAATATCATATTATTTCATTATTAAGAAGTTCAATTGTCAAGAAGTTCAACAGAAACGTTGACAAAATATAATTATGTCCTAGGGAAAAAAATATAATTGTTTAAGTCTACTTATCTTCTCAAAATACAAGAGTAGTTAAGAATTAATTTAAGACATAATTCGTTACTTATAACTTTAAAGCACAAGTTAAACTTGACATTGAAAATCATGCAAAAAAACTTAATAAAACTTCATAATAGATAAACATCAATTGTTAATAAAAACGTCATGTCAGTTGTGAAAATAATTATTTCATAACTTCGACATTTACCTAAAAACAAGTTAAAAACTTTTTGCAAGAGTATTAATTATAAATTAATTATTATAAATTATTATTATAAAATTTTTATAACAAAATTTTTAATTCAAGGAGACCATATTACTACTTTTTTCTCTACTATTCGCGATCATAATCAAAGTTTCATTAACGAGACTAATAATTTTATGTATAAATTTGATTTCTTCTTAACAAATTTTTTTCTGTTAATTATAATTGAATGTTTATTTGAAAAGAACAGATCTGTAAGAATTGTTATTGATTAATTGAGATATATGTATATAAGATTTATTATAATTGATCGAATGTAAAAACAAAAGAGCAATGGAAACAATTGTGATATGTTAATTTTATTTTCATTATAAAACGAAAATACAAAAGTTCGCGCTAGTGAAATTCCTTGTGAAAGACGAGGTGCCAGCCACGTGTCGTGTAGCTTCGATCGGCTGCGTGTCGTCACCATGCTATAATTAACAAGACAACCAAATATCTCCCGCGCAATGTCGCGGAAGCGCGACGCCGTTTCACGAGCTGTTGCGCGCATTTCCCAAAGAAATAACGACGTCGCAAGACTGGAGAATATCGATCACATCGGCGTCGCTCAGCAGGAGTGTAAACACTCGTCGATATACGGGAACTGGACGGATGTCGGGAGATGGAAATCCGTTCGTAACGATGAAAAGAGGCTAAGCTACGTATATCCAAGCCAGTTAAGAAAGGATACTCCCAGTAAGGAAATGGTTCACCAAAAGGACGACAGCGACGATGAAGACGCTGCCACCCTGGTCCGGGACTGGGATTCTCACGTTTTAAGCGGACGAAGTTGGCGACTTAGCTGAACATTTTTCGGGGTTATCTTAATCTAGGCTGGGATTAGCCGACTGCCGTAGCCGCGCTCGGAGAAGAGAGCGAGGGAAGACGAAACGAGACTAGAAACAAACGTGAGCGCTTCTCCGCACAGTATCGCACCTCGCCAGTGGCGTCTTCCAGGATGGGCAAATGTGGATTAGTTCTTCTGAGCTACGAGACTCTCGACGATTCATCGTCAACGGTATAGTCTCTAATCAGGGTAATTGCTACAGTAAAATATATATAAGAACGTATTTTCACGACACAATTACAAACATTTCTTAATAATTTCTTGACGTGTATTTATACTTAGTAGTTGCATGACTTTTAATTAATATACACCATTTTTCAATAAAGAATCAGTAATTAAAAAACAAATCCAACATTAATAATTCCATAATCTTAATTTGAAGATAAGATTTTCTCTAAAAAGTAAAAAAATGAATTTTGTTTTTGTCAGTCTATCTGTAGTTTTTCAGATTAATTAACATACTAGAGTTTCACGTAATTTTGATGCAGCAGCCTTCCGGAGCTATAAAGACGGCGCCGCTGCATCCGGTGTACGTGTGGATGCGTACGTGAACACTCCTTGTTTGCTTGTGTGTGGCTGTACGTGCGTCCTTCCTCCTCGCCATCCTCATAGCCGTTCTCCACATGTGTCTCTTGTGTGCGCGTTTAACGTGGCCCTGTGTGCACGACTCCAGCCGAAAAGTTCGTCTCCATGGGTATTGCGGACTTTGCACAGTAGCCTTTTCGAAATCCGCTCCGGAAACTTCATGGAAGTCGGAGCCGAATACAACATAAAAGTCTGTGCACACACCCGAGAGACTTGTTGCGGCGGTATAGCGAAGAAGAGGATTGTATAAAGGAGGTTTAAGGAATGGTTTTTTTTTGTCAGCAAGCTTAATGACGATTTCCAGCGACGTTAATCAATTTTTTATTATTTTTGAAGAAATCGATAGATAATCGTAATTAATAAAAAAATATCATTTGCGTATTTTCTAAATTTAACAATTTGTTTTTTAATAAATAGTAAAACCCAGGTCAAGATTTGTTTTTATTTTGACTGCATCACAATCTTGTTTTGCTTTAAAATGAGCTTCGCTATTATTTATTGCAAAACATGATACTAAACGAAATTTTATCTCGTTTTTTAATCAAAATAAATGTTTTTTTTTCTTTAATTCACGCATCCTGCCGAGTGTCCAAAAAACATGCATTCAGCAAGGCATCGCAGACAATCCAATCAGAAGCGGATGATGGGTAACAAAAAAAATCTGTTCTATAAAATCCCGTTATGCACGCTACCAGCACATAGCCCCAGCGTTTTAGCTGGGATTTAGTGGCAGAGAGAATAAAATCGAACGACAATTTTTTTTCGCCTGGCGGCAAAAACGCTCTCGGAGTGCAGGGATTCGGGACATCGACGAACGGATGGAGGGAACGAGGGAAGGAGGAAGGGAGGGTGGGATACATGCGGTGGAGTTCTGTATCCTCTCGTTGGCGGTTTGCGGTTTAAAGCAACATCCCTCTACCCACCGCAACTCCCACTATGCAAAAGAGTGCACGAGAGAAAGAGAGAATGAGAGAGAGAGAGAGAGAGAGAGAGAGAGAGAGAGAGAGAGAGAATATACGTGTGGGTGGCTCGTTATTTTTATTGGCCACGTTTATCGGAGGGTTCTCAGTACAAAAAAAAGAAAAAAAGCGAGGGTCGCGAAACGAGAGGCAACGTGAAACGAAGAAGTGAAAGAGAGAGAAAGAGAAACCGGAGAGCGTCGAGTGAGTCAATTCGGTGATTTTTTTCTACTCTGATTTATGCGGGTGAGCGCCGGAAAAATGGGCCAAGTTTGCTCCGTCCGACACGTCGCGGTTTACCCAAGCCGCGTGAAAGGTACAGTTTGAATACTGAAACCCTTACCGTGTAAGGTAATGGACTCTCAATTGTGATCACTTGAATATCACGTGTCATGACGTATCAAAATATTTTTAATGCTAGTTCCGTATTTCATTAGTACAGATTAATGGACTGCTTTACTATTGTCAGAGAGTTAAACATCAAATGTACCTTAATTAATTCTTCGCATTTTCTTACTATTCTTATTCGTTTCGAATTAATAAAAAATAGCGACAAAATAAAATAATATGTGTCTACTAACATCGCTACTAAGAATTTGCGTTCTAGCAAATATGCCCTTTGATTTGAAAAAGCAGCAAATCGAAGGATAGCAACCATCTGACATATTTAATCAAATCTAATTTATATAGATCAGTTTACGCGAGTTGAAAGTAATTTATCAAACTAACGGGTAAAGTAATTGGCGACCAGAGAATAGGTGGACTTCGCGCATGGTTTTTCCGGCAACTTTCTCGGCCATTTTCCGCGGACTATGCGGAAGCACTAAATAATGCGGATGCTCCTGGATGGTCCTGAAAGGACGGCAAGAAGGGGGATGAGACTCCGTTTCTCGCGAGTGTAGAGGCGAGTGAGACTGAAGTGGTTACAAGGGGTGGTAAGGAAAGAGGGGGTGGCGGTCGGAGGTGGGGGTCGCAGGACGAGCTGGAGATTTTGCGCGTAGAGTTATAGTGAAACTTTCGAGCATTTATTTCACGAATCTGCATATTACGTCCGCCGTCGTGGCTGCTTCGCAAAGGAGGATACAGAAACGAGGTGGACGGGGGGATGGGTGCAACGAGACGAGTGTCCTCGGCGACGTACGTATATAAGTACATGCACGAAGAGAACGGAGAAAGGTAGGGGCGGGAGGATAGGAGGGTAGTTGTGTGTTTTGCTACCGTCCAGAAAGGGGTTGCAAGAGACGACCGACTTTGTGGCTCCAGCCACGTCCGACGTACGACGTCCGCACGAGGTAGTAAATACGGATGGTGATTTGTAGCCTGATCGTGCAAATTAACCCTGCGTCCCTCTTTCTTCTACAAGACTAGTTCTTCACTCGATGTTACCTTTCAATTAAATCGTTTCAATACTGTTGTCAATACTAATCGGTGTTGTATGATTTTATTTGATATATATGTGATGACAACTATATAAATTATAACTGAATATTAGAATAATCGATTACGTTTATCATTTCCCTTTTACTTCATAATGATATAGAGCAAGATTGACGATAAACGGCGATGAATCGCACGCAAACTTCGACGCGATTTTTCGACAATGCGCGTTGCATTATCGCACGCTAGCAAGTTCGTGGTAAGTTTCGCGAGGAATTATTGATAGAAGATGGTGGAAAGATATGTGTGTGGCGCAGGCGAGCGTTCGCCTGCGGCCTTTCCAACGAAAGCCCCCCTCCCCCCTCTCCCTGCCCCTAACCGGAACCATCCTGCAAGAGAAAATTTACGGCCACGCGAACTACCCTCTTAAACTCCGCGAGACCAACCCCCGGCCTTCTGCCAACCTACCCTGACGCCCTCGGGCCCGTGGTGCGCCGCCATCCTCGAGAACTTTCAAAATTCGGCCCATAAAACTTTTCGAGAAACTGCGCTTGGCCGGCAATTTCCCACTCCGTCATATTATTGGATTTCGTGATCAGATTTTCAACCTTCGATACTTTGCTCGTATTATCTTCCTACATTGCGATATTCCTCGAATGTCACAGAGTCGAGGAATTTCGAATATTCGCACTCTATCATAGTATTTTACATTATATGTACTCTCGTTAAATATCGTTAAATATACGTTATTTATCGTATTAAGACACCAATAAAGTAATATTAAAATTAAACGAAAAATAAAATTGTTTCATTCATTAACTCGTTTAAAGTTTAATCGTTGAGCAATGTCTTCAATTATTCAATTTATTTGTGATCACAATTGAAAAAAAGCTCATTATCAATGACTCGTTGTAAAGCTATGATTATTCTATAGAGAACTGCGCTTAGCCTCTTGAATGCATCTCAAAAAGCTGGATAAAATTCATTCCGGTATGTGACTCGCACCGTCAGTGTCAGACGATCCGGGTAAGGTAGCGCCTGGGCGAGAATGACATTTTTGAAGAGGCCATTAGCGTACGCGTGTCTCTACCTGGCTTCTCTCTTTGCCTCTTTTTGGAGTGGAAACGATTACGTTACAAGGGTACGGGGACACGGACCTGAGTCACGATGTAACGTATACATTCGCGTTTCATAAAGTAGCGCGGATGGAGAAAGAGATCGTGTAAAGCGTGCACGCGTGTAAAGGGAAAGGAGAGGGAGAGGAAGAAAGAGAGAAGTAGTAGAGGAGAGTGGATGACGCGGGGGCGCGAATACTCAGCCGAAGGGGTGAAGAGAGAAAGAGGAGATGGGCAACGCGGAGGTGGGCGAGCCACATGCAACCCCATCTACGCGAACATCGAGGGATGGGTTAAGAGGGTGTATCACTTGTTTACTACCCTACCACAAACCGCCGACAAAAACATTAATGTCGAACGTTAACGACGATAATGTGAGCGACCCGTTCTCCATCCGCGATTTATTCACTTTAGATCGTGGTTCTGAAAATCTCAAAGCAGCATCTAGTTGACACAAGACAGCATAGAAAAAAAGATTCATTAAAACAATTGAAAACTTCATTGATTTAGCAAATCTACAGCCGTAATACACAAACAGCCAATATTTTCTATGTCAAATTTTTACAAAGTTTTACAGCTGAATAAAAATAGCGATTATAGATATATTTGTTGTAATAGCATAATAAATTTGTTAATACAGCAAAGATAATTTTCTAGAAAAATTAATTCAATACAAAAATCAAAATTTTTAACAAAACACGCTAGCTAAGATGGAGTCTATTTTTGCAACTGTAATAAAAAATATCTGTTACATTAGCAATTTTTAATGCTAATAGCAAAGAATTAGCTGAATTAGCATACTGATAATTGCTTACAGGCATAATTTCTTCGTTAAACTATCAAATTTTTTTTTATTCATAGATGTTGAATTCGTTCAGCAAGCTGTAGCTTTGCGTATCACCTAATTTATTTTTTTTCCAGAATAATCTTTCTTTTATAAATAACAAATTATTTTACGTAATGGTGATTCATATAATTCAAGGCAGAACAAACGATTTTACATGCAGTATCTTTTACACAGTATCTCTTTTGCAGTATCTCTCATTCTATTTTAATTCATTTTCAATTTTAATTCATACTTCAGTAACTGTAAACGTACATATGATAAATTTGATAACAAGAAAATATCTTCGATTCACACATATTTACTGTAATAATAATTCCAATATAAAGCACATACATTAAAAAGAACTAAATATATTGTGCATTTTCATGCGTGAATATTCACAAATTGCACAATGAAATAAAATGAATGGCTAGACAATTTTCAATTTTCAATGACAATGCTGAACTTATAAGGATGCCAAATTAATTTTCGTTAATTTTCATATATTTATCGCAAAGATATCTCGATCGCGCGTGCCCGCCACATAATCGAGTACCGACCACGTAACTCACGGCAGCCCTAAAAGCATTCCGTAACACAACACATGTATCGCCTAACGGCTTTATGAAAAATGGTAAGTACCTTTCGAGAGGAGCTGGTTTGTTGGAGAGTATAAGGGGCGGCGCCGACTTCTTCGCTGATGTCGCAGCATAATTTCAAATAGAATGTCCTCATTTATCTGAAAATTCTCGTGCGACTCCGTCGCCTGGGCTAGAATGGGGCAGACGAAACTTTATCCATTTTTGCCCCCTTCCCACCCCCTATCGCGTCCCTTCGAAACCTCGAGCCACTTTACCCGGCTACCAACGGTACCATCTCCGGTAACCGCCGGTAACCGCTCGAAGGCACTACGGTTGTTCTAACTGTCGTCGTGGAAGCAGCAGAGAGAACGAGAAGGATAAAGAGAGTGGAAAGAGAGCAGCGCGAAAGGGTAAGGTGAGAAAGAGAGCGGATAGCGTGAAGGCGGGTTGACTGCGACGGGTGGGTCGCGCAGAGCCCGGGCAAGATGATATTTTCTTATCTTCTCATTACTTAATTTTATGATTGCTCCTGATACTACGAGCGTTGCCATGGCTACCCCACTTAAGTACCCCATAAAAAGATGAATGGTAAGCCAACCATATTTCCCCGCGACTCGAACTCTCGGCTTCTTCCGTTCGTCGCGGGGATGCGCTCACCCCCGAAAGCTCGCCGCCGTTTCGCAAACTTATCTCAGGAACATTCTTCAGAATAGATCGTTGCAAGCATTGCGACGATCCGATTAAGTTACACGTCGCCATGCTGATCGACCTACGCGTTCCTAATTCGTAATTACACTGAACATTAATTCGTGCTCAATTGCATCAATCTGTAGCAATAGTGACTGTCGATATATTTGGCATTTAGATTTGAATAAGTAAAAAGTCTTATAGATATTCGTTTTAGAATTAAGTTATGATGAAAAAAATAATTCTATTATAAAAACTGTTATATCTTTCCTAATAATTATATAAAAGTTGTGAGTTTAAGAGGATGCTTAAATAAATTTAATGTTCCTCAATCTGCTTTCGGTCACTTTGAGATTACTATCCTTCTCTGTTATGTAAGTATGAACGCAAATAACGTCGTGTCCTAAAACACGTGATTCGAAAGCGATCAACCGCTTCACCCGTGAATGACGCGTCGAAGTAGCCCTAAATCTTCGGTGGCGCGCCAACGTCGGGGTAAATTCGGCCGAAGAAGGGACGGAATTGATCACAGTGCGCTCTGGAATGATGCCGCATGATTAAACCGACGTGTCGGAAATCTTCCGCGCGATCAAGCCCTCTTCTAAGCTATTTCTTGCTGATCGCCTAGCCAGCCAGCCAGCCAGCCAGCCAGCCATCTAACCCCTGCACTCCCTCGTCCAATCCCCCGCGTCTTTCCTGCTCGTCGCCGTCGTCACGGGTGCCTTCCTCCGGGCTCCTTTATCCTATAGTATCTATCTTCATTTTCTTAATCGCTCCCAACCACCCCGCCGCATCCCCGTGACCCACCTCACCCTCTTTGGTGGCCAAGATGGCGCCGTTGACGAAGACGTATTACCCGGGACGTTACGCAGCGACGCTGGCTGAAAGGGATCGACTGCGGGTTTCTAAGAGATTGTATACTTACGTAAATATACTGAACTTATTATTCTTTCCCAGGTTCCTCCGGAGAATTATCCCATGATAGTCCCACCCTTTCCCCCCTTCTGTGTCAAGAATCGCGTCATTACACGAAAAGGGTTAACTACATCGACATTGTAAGCGCGATTACCGTTCACAACAGGGCGTCGTCAGTAACGCAAATTTCGTCGCGTCGATATACCGGGGATATTTCGCGCGGGTACTTTCTACGAGTTCTATATAAATGTAAATAGGGGAACACACTGTATTACCTGCGTTTATCATAATGGAAATTGCATTTCTGCATCGACGTCACTGATGCATATTTATTGAAGCAAATATTAAATTAATCTGAATTTCTATATCGAGTTAATTAAATTGAATCAAATAGTAATTCTATGTTGCTTGCATATTAATTGATTCTAACTATTGTAAGGGACGAGCTTGTAAAAATTCACGACACCGCGCAAACAAAATCGCGGTTACCGTTGTTGAATAAACAAAGTGATAAATAGAGAACGAGGTTTTACCTTTTTAATGAGCGTTATCGAGTGACAAGTAAATCACTGTGCGGCGTAGTGAGTAAAAACTAATTACGCGTATTTACACCGGTCGGTGTACATCAATCCTTTTCCATTACACACACGCGTTAAAGCGATTTAAAAATAATTAACTGCCACGTTGGGAAGGCGGTTTTTTGCGACCGCTGGCCGGCTGTTTTTCGCGCCGTGCGTTCGAAAATGCGGCCGTTTACTGATAGTTATAATTCGATCAGCGTAATTAATCTCGGTCGGAACGCGACGTGGCGGCGCACACGTATATACGTGGGCCACGTGTGTTTCACGTCGCGGCACAACGCGCTCGAGGTAATCCGTAGACGAGCGAACACGCACGCACGCATAGTATAACTCGTGCTCTCACATATACATATCCGCGCACACACGTGCGCGCATACACCCGCTCTCGGAAGAGAGTGTGCAGAGAGCGAGCCCGAATGTGGGACAAACTCATACTCCATTCATCCGAACCGCGCCGGTTGCGTTTGCTCTCCGCACGCGAAAGTCACAGAGGGCAACCTGCAACGTTATTTTTTATTCTTTTCGTGGAAGGACGACGTGCTTCTTCGTTTACGCCTTCCTCTTTGCAATTCAAGTAGCAACAGCATGAAATAAAAATAACATTCACCAGATACTTGCAGGCATCTTTTATTCCGAGTGCTTATACGCTCTTCGAGAGACCGTATTTCTTATTAATGATAGGAATCTATTCGGGACATCTAGCTTTCTTTAATCAAAATGATTTAACATTAATTTGATACTTTCTTTAGTTCCTTTCCTAGATTCATTTCCTTAGATTTTATTATTAGTCGCATTAGTGTGAAATGAACATATCATCTTTTCAAACATTCAAGCTTTAGAAAAACATGTAAAACGACATATATGACATAGAAAACTTCGCGCGAAGCAATGTGAATCTCTTTCTAAGAGGAAGAATTAATTTAATGTTAGCAACATCTGTGTAAAGTTATACAGTCATCTCCGATGTGCATCGTTACGAGATTCGAGATGATAGTTTTTTATCGATCGGCGTATAAGAGCGACAGACAAGATTGTCCATGCATGCAACGACTGAACTCTAAGAACTCCAACGACGAGCGAACCGCCGACGAAGAAGCTGCCGTTGCTGAGGTGGGGGAGACGAAGGCGAACGAAGTTGCCGGTGAGAAAACGAGTTTCTGCCCGGAAAGTCTGGCTGGCTGCAGCCCCTTCGCGAAGGTGCGGTGCACTCCTACTACCCCTTGGTACCGGTATCAACCTTCCCTCCGCCGCACCGACCCACCAGTCCTCGCCACTGACGTTGGCGTCCATGTAGTACGTGTCCGTAGACGCGCGTGCACGTTCGTGTCGAGAGAAGAGAGAAAATGAGAGAGAAAGAGGAGAGTAAGAAAGAGAGAAAGATGGAAGGATGAAGGAAAAGAGAAAGAGAATGGAACGGTAACACGAGAGGAGTGCGAGAGAGACCCAAGCTTTTCCTTAGCTCGCGGGTGGGGGCGGCCATTTTCCCGAGTTCTTAATATTTTCATGATGGCGGCCGGCGCGCTGGCGGAGCCGCTTGGAAATGGAGAGTGGGTGGCGGGTGTAGAGACGGGGGGCAGGCGGGCAGGGGACGTTCGGGGGTGGCTGGATAGGATGGGATGAGGTAGCTGGATGGAAGAGGGTGGGCAAGCGGAACGGAGTACCAGAGGCGGGCTGAGGGGGTTGCGCGGGCCGAGAGGGGAGAAATTAGAAAAGGGGAGATTTAAATATCAACCCCCGAGGGGCGGACCGCGCGTTCGCTGCCTCTATCTCGCCTCGTTCTTCCTCTCTCGTACTGACGCCTCTCTGACTCGCGTTCGCTCTTTCTCAGCGCCCCCGCGCAGCCACCCTCTTATCACCCTTCGCCGTTCTTCGCTTATGCACACACACCGAGAGACTCGCACAGAAAGATATGTACACAGACAGACACGCTCACGCACACATCTATCGATCCTCGGCCAGAGAAAAGACGTCTTAGAGCCGTTCGACGATGGAGGACGGTAAGGCAGTGCTACGTGCTAATTGGACGGCCTCTGCCGACGCTTTTGTTCTTCGCGGACCGGGACGAACTTTCTTCATATAATGATAGTGCGCGTATGTATGCAGATATAGGAGTGCATATCCCGTATCGTGTGCGCAACCGCGCCAGCATCATCGGCAAGAATTAATACAAGAATGAATTGCGGTTCGTCCCGATATTTTGGCAAATATGATTTAATTTGTTGATCATTGATTAATGCAACCGGGGCTCAAATGTAAGCACTAAGCCGGCGACGGTCGTTTCATTTCGGCATATATACTAATGAACACCGGTGGCCGTTGCAACTGCAACATGCGCGGTTAAAATCTGCCAGCAGATTGCGGAACGCTCCAAGACCCCGCGCCGAGATAGTCTCATTAAAATGTAAGATGTTTTTAATTTAATAAACATGGAGTTTTCTAATTAAAATCGCATCTACGCGTTATCCCGTCGTACGACGGACGTAATTAAAAGTTAAAGGCATGTTTGCTCATTCGAGTTGTAAAAAGAGAGAATTGATAATGTTAATGTAAATTATATACCTTTGTTTCATTTTTAAATGTAAAAATATCCTAACGTATATACATTATTGATATCAATTATAGTATAATTAGTATAGATATTGATATCAATTGCCTATATATTTATACGCAATAAATATACAGCTATAATAAAAAAGAAAAAATTTGACAAAAAAAAAATACTTTGGCAAATAAATTTCTATAATATATAATTAATTAACTGTATATAACAAAGTTAAGGACACCTATTTTAATAAAGGATCAAAATTATAAAATAATTCAGAACGATATTATCCTCTGACCCTTTGCCGGAAATCTGCGACGTAGAAGCAGAGAAACTTATGAAAATCTTCGCAAGAGGAAAATTTTCAAGCATAAGATTCTCGAAAGAGAGGGCTGGAATTACTGAGTGCTTCGAGAGAAGGGTACGGGAGGGGGCGCGAGAAAGGGATAAGTGGGAGGGGGCAAGGGACTGGAGGACAACGGGATAGATAGAGAGCGAGGAGGAAGAACGGCGAACTCGAATTCGTCCTTTGAGAGGCCGACAGCAGGCGCCAGCCGGAGGAAACAGAGTAAAATGTTCTGGAAACAACGAAGTCTTTCGCTGCCCCACCCGCCTCAACTCGCTCGTCCTCCCGCAGCCTTCGTTATCGCGTTTTCGTAGGTACAACTCCCACTTACATCGCCCACCCTATATTTTCCGTATCTGAAATAAGTGCACCAGGAGGAGGACAGGGGGATAGCAAGACGGTGTTCCGCCTCCTTCTTTAATTATGTTCAGCCACCTCTCGCGGGTGAGCAGACCTAGAAAAGGTTCCCCCTTAGGCCACCCTCCGTCTTCTTGGTCGAATTTTCCTCCTCTTCTCTTTCTTCTCTTAGCCCACCGCACAAACCCACTAACTACTTTATTCCATCCATTCATCTATTCTTCTCTGTTTTCCAAAAGAAAAATTTTAATTAAATGTAGAGACACACACACGCTTCCTCTTCGCCATGTGACATCTTCGCCTGTCTTCTTCTCCTTTATATCATCGTTCCCTCGATCTTTCCCGCGTAGGTAACCACCCTCATTCTCATCTCAGACCTTACGCACGAAATCAACCCCCGAACGTCGAATCAACCCTCGACGCCCACGATTTAAGATGGCACCAGATAATCCAATTATTGTCGTCGTCTTCTACTCGACGGCAGTTGGACGCATATTAAATCGATCCGATTGATTGACTTCGTTCCTGCGCCATCGCTTTTGCAAGTCGAAAAGTCAACCAAAGATTGAATACAGTGAACGGTATATGTGTAGAGCCATCATCGCGTTCAATATTTCGCAGAATTTAACGCCGATCTGGCGCCTTCTGGAAATTTGTTTTAATAATGGATTTACGTAATATTTTTCGTTAAATGTAAAAGCTAAATTATTTTCTGACTTATTACAAGATCGATATTTAGGAGGCATAACGATGGCTGTCAAAGTCAATTGAAAATCTTAATGACTATGAATCGTGTGATGTATACTACGACAAAAAATCGGTGCTCAGAAATTAGAAGGCAAAAAGCGCTTAATTAAAGACGTGCGTATGGTGCCACGTATCATCACATCTATCCCTCAGTAGTCCATAAGATCCTTATATGTAATATGTATCACTGGCAAAGCACTCTGTTTGCTTTTGAAATAAGTTGATTATCCAGCATTTACGCGAACTCAGCTGTCTTCTGGATTTCCCTTAGAAGCAAAAGACACATGACAAAACAATAACGTCAAGAGAAAAATATAATTTTTCTCTCAATGAATAAATTTTAAAAGTTATTAAGTTTAGGTTAGTTAAAAACAAGACATATTAAATATTAACACTAAAGAGAAATAAACATTCTAACTACATCAAACCGCAAAAGAGATCTTATAATTTTCCAAGAATATCATAGAAGCCTCTGATAATAATAGAACATGGATAAATTACAAAACTGTTTGTGAATATGGAACGACACGCAGCAGGAGATAATGTTGCGGTCAGGACAAAGCGAAAAGAGGAGAGACGTGAGAGAAGAGACAGCAAGACGAACGCGGCGGCGGCGGAGAATTGATCCTCACGCGAGAGTGAGATGCCGTGGATGCTGAGACAGGTGCGAGGGAAACGCGAGAGAAGGCGAAGAGAGAAGGAACGGGCAAACGATAGAACCGCTCGATTGAGTCCACTGAAACAGTTTGTGTCTGCGGTCCACCGAAATTGATCCGGCAACACCGCGGCAACTGTCTCCAACACTCTACGGCCCTGCATCCTCTCTCGCATCCCTTGCTCCTCTCTTTCGATCCCTCTTTCCACCGATTCTACCACCTTCAACGGCAACCACTACTATCACCGCCAGCACCGCTGTATCCGCGCTTCCGCTCTGACCATGCGGACACCTGTGGTACGTCGTCGAAGATCCTGACGATTACGAGCCGCGAAATGATTTCTCGAGATCTTGGCCCTCGATGGGATTTCGCGATTATGGAGGGAATAATAACGAGTTATTGGTAGGCGGATAAGGGAGAAAAAAAGTTTGTAGTATGAATTGAGACTTTGTTAGGAAAAGGGAAATTTAAGCGTCATCGCTGAATCCTTTTTTTCTCTCTTTTATAACTTCAACATTAATTATTACTCGTTAAAGTTATGAATATAATAATAAGTGTGGCAACTTTTCAAGTAATTATAGCGTTAGGCATAATCGAAATAGACTAATAAATTAGTCGAAACGCATGATAGAGTTAACGCTACAATCGCGTGTTTAATTCGTTCCCGGAAATGATGAGAAGATGCACGAAATGTTTAATCCTTTAAAATGTCAGTAACGATGATGCATAACTACCTTTATAATCCCACTTTTCCCAATCTGCATAATGGTTTTCTTTGACTGCTGCGGTCAAATATATTCAGTATATTATATTCAGTAGCCACTAATAATGATAGACGAGTCCAGCGTCTTTATGTTCAATATTATACAAAAGATGGCTCGTCCATTAAGATTTATAGTGCATATTAAAAACAATAATTTGAAAAAGAATATCCACCGATATGAAGTTTGTTTCTACGCGATAGTTAGCTACCACTTTGTCCCAGCTAGCACGATCTATAGAAAACTGCTGAAATATCTCGAAGGAAGAGGGGGCAGGGACGCGCAAAGGCGGAGGAAGGGCGCCGGATAGACGGCACATGCCGGTAGGGAGGGCAGGGAGGGCAGTAAGAATAAGAAGAGGTGGAAAGACACTGTTGGAAGCGGCTCTCGTTTCCAAAAGGTCGAGCTCGCACGTCAGTGGGCGAGAGAAGCGGGCAAGAAAGAGTCAGAGGGAGAGAAAGGGGAGCTCGGCGAGGCAAGACGGATGGAGGTCGTAGGACCTACCGTGGTGGATGGAGGAGACGAAAGGAGAAGCCGGAGGAGAAAGAGGAGGTCGAGGTGGAGGGTAGGAGAGAAATAAAGATGGCCGCTCCCGCCTCCGGGGTCGACCCACCCACTCTTCCACCTCGCGGTAATAAAAGGAAAAAGGGGAGAAAACTGAGGAGCAGCGCTGAAGGTGGTAGGTCGGCCTGTAGGGGTGCCACGAACGAGGCGACGAACGGGGAAGGAGGCTGAGGGGACGGGAGGGTGGGGTGGACGGGGATGGGTATCCGCGGGGGAAACAGTT
>NW_011626450.1:1114912-1174782 GCF_000204515.1 Acromyrmex echinatior
TCCCTCTATCTCTTGGTTTCTTCTCTTTCTCGTCGCGCGCGCGAACCTGGCTTCTGCGAACAAGTGCTCCTCAGCTTGCCACCCTCGACAGTTATCCCGTCGTATCCTTCTTTTCCCTCCTTTCCGTCGCCTCGCGGAAAACGCGGACGGTTTCGAAATCCGCCGATCGATCTCCATCTCGTAGGTAATCGATATCTTCGCCCACGTGACTCAATCCTACGATCAAATGTCTCAAATTACATACAACATATCCCAGACGAGTATAATTAACACGATTCCCGCTTATAAACTTGTCCGGTTTATCCTTCCCAAGAGAGCGGTATCCGCTTGGCGAAATATCACTTTTTGCTTGTATATCCGTGTCACCCTTTCCGGCATGTCCGCGTTAACTGCATAGGGATGCGAACGGTCAGCGGAGCCCAAGGGTCAAATTGACTCTGACTTCCCGGCTCTTGTTTCACGTAAGAGATCCGCGTTTTATGCCAGAGGGAAAAGCGATTTCAACGAATTTTTCCAGAGTATTTGTTTACGTACTCAGCGCAGATTCCGTATCTGTAGATATATGCGCATGCTTTACATGATAAACATAATAATTCGACGCTACAACATCAGAAATGTGGCGCTTATTTTCTATATTAACAAAATACGGTATATTAAAAATCTGTTTTTTTTTAATTTAGATTTACCTATCTAAAATATTCTTCATCCTTTATTCAATTAATATGTAATATCATGTGTTATCAAATATTAATTTAATGTCAATCTTCAATAAGACTGAAGTTTCAGCGAAAGGTTTCGATAAAATACATTTACATTTCGACAAAGACGTAGATTATTTTATAATACTACAGTTTCAATTAGCAATTTACTCCTCGTTGAACTTTGCACCTCGCGTTTCACGGCGCGAGGTGCCTTAAATTTCTCCGCACCTACGCGATCGTGAATGTCTCTCGGAAGTAAGCAACATCCCTGGTCACCGTCGACGTCGAGCGCTGTACCCGCCCCGACGTGGGCGTTACGCGAAAGGAGAAATGCAACGTCGTAATTTTGTAGGACTTTTCCGACCTGTACTGGTAGTCGAGTCTCTTTCTCTCTCTCTCTCCATCTCTCTCTCTCTCTCTTTACCTTTTCTTCATTGCTAAAGCATCGTTCCTCTCTCTCATCCTCTCTCCTCCGGCTCTTTCTCGCTCTTTCCTTTCGCCTCTCTCGTTTCACGTCGATCTCGCTCGTTCACTCAGCTCTCTGGGCAAATTGACTTTTCCTAATAAACCAACTCGCGAGGCAACTTCGGCGAAAATCATTTAAAACTTTGCCAGACTCGAATTCGCCTCTCGTTTTAATGCGGAGGCCCGCAGAAACCTCGCTATGCGTGCATCCTCGGCCTTCACTTCGCCGTCCACTGTGCCATCGTTGCCGTCATCATCACCATTTTCTATCTTTCTCTCTATTTACACTTTCTCGCATCATTTTTTTGTTTCATATTGACACCTTTATATCAAGATGGTTAACCACAATGTCCATGAAATGTTTGTCCATTGCGAATCACTTTGCGATTGAGAAATGTGCCGAAAAAAATCATAAACAAACTAAAAAGTTTAAATTACGAGTAAATATTATTACTGAATTATGCGTCTATGAATGGCGCGTTCTACGTGCAGTTTGTGGTAAATATGTTAATTAGAAATGTAGCATTTCTTAGAGGTTTCCATTAAAATGCAAAACTCATCCTAAGATTTGCGACGAACGAGGCTTAACGAGCCGCGAAATCGATGAGGCGATATCCGAAGAATATCCTTTCCACCCTGGCCGACCGTTTTTGCATTAAAATTGCATACAAACCTCACTTTAACAATATTTCATCCCCGTGAATAATTCAGTGGGCACTTCACGATGGCTGCTAACCCGCTAGAACGAGCCGAGTCACGGGATGAGAGAAAGGGAAAACAAGAAGTGGAGAAGGAAAGACGGAAAGATCATTCTTCGCTTTCTCCGAACGAACGGTTATCTAATTAAGCCAAGGATCGCCGATAATAATTCGATTTTCACACTGTAAGCGCGAGAACGTCATTTCGTAAGAATGGTCTCTCCCGGACGCAAAAATACTAATAAATTATTATCCGAATTTCCTTACGATAGAACGAATTCTAGACTAGATATTCTTTAGAACTCATACAAGAAATAGAACTCTTGCATAATTAATCTCGAAGATTTTCGCTATATTATTCGACATCATCGTTTATCCTGCTTTACATCTAAGAATCCACTTTTATTCATTGTAACACCTAACGTTGTAATTATCCAGGCTCGTTTCACTTCGTAAATAAATTTACGTCCACAAATATTTGAACAAACTTTACACGAGGACATTTTAAGAGGCATAATTACGAGAATAATTTGAGGATGATAAATCTAGTTTAGAAATATTCCGCCTTTCATAAGACACGCAATTTTCCATCTCGCGTTTTTCTATTTAATAATTGTCGTCGTTCCTCTTTCTCGAATGCACAGGAGTAATTTTCTCGAGTTACGTTCGGATAATATTTTTGCGCCGTATACGTTATGCAAACACTTCGACCATGCCGCTACTTTTTCGACGTATATATGCGAGAAGCTCCGGTGGTTTCTCGTCTCTCAGCTTGTTATTCCTGGTTTATGGGTTCTCACGTCGTATGGCGTGAGATGGTAGTTGTGGTGAGTTCGCACAGGATTCCGTTACTATTTATTTCATGGCGCACACCCTGGTCGCTTCGAGAATGAGAGTACTATGGCTACCGAAGCGATGCGAGTTACAAAATTCATGATATGCCGAGCAAAGTGATCTTTTTTTCTTGTTTAATGCGTTTCTATTTCATTTCGAACCTCTTCTTTTCACTGAGATGTAAATTATGCGTACGTATATTGAAGAAATTGCGTAAATGTTTTAAATATGTAGATGCGATGTAGATAATATATTATTTAGAAATTTTCTTTTATTTTGTTGACATAATATTTATATTCTTTCAGCTTTTTAAATTTAATTAGAGCATTCTGGGTAAAATTTACAAAATCAATTACGAATAATATAAATGATTTCTAAAATGATTAAACGTATTAAACGGGATTAATAAAGAGTTTCAAAATATCATCATGCACATAGTTTCCAGAATTATAAAATTGGTAGAAAGCGACAAAGCGACGATGTTAAAGAGCACTAAAACCCAACGGACTATTCATTTCATCCGTTGGGTAAAACCGTCTCGAGATAATTACGACTCGTTCGTTCCTTTCGTTCCGTATCCTCTTTTTCTCGGCGATGATACACGCGCGGGGCCGCGCGCGGTCTCGAAAAATTAATTATATCTCGAAAGTTAAAATCGAGTTTGGGTGGAGAGGCACGTTTGTTTTTGCTCAGCATCGTTCCTCGTCTCTTTTCCCCTCCTCCATCCCTTACTCACGGAACGGCAGAAATTTTAAACGAAAGTTTACTAATGAAGGCGACTTTCCGTGCACACCTCCCCGCCGCTTTCCCGACAGGAGGAGGACGAGATGAAGGAGAAGCGGGAGGAGGAGAGGAGGCTACGAAGAGGAAAATCGCACGGCGCTTTTCCGCAGCCGTTTTCCGCGCTTCATCATCAGCGCGCGGCTCCGAGACTTTCTCGGAGTTTCGTCTCCTTTTTTTTTAATCTCTTCAACTCGCACGCGCGAGCGGTTACAGCGAACTACTGCAAAAAATGATACCGTGATCTCGACCTAAAAATTTAGTTTCCCATACGTAATTGCTTTAAAAGAAGTTTCGCGAAATGCGTTGGTTCCTGCGGCCAGATTTTAAAACTACGTACATGTCTGCTAAAAAACAATACTGATGCCATCATTTCAATTGTCGAGTATTTTTTTTCAGTTATCGTAATCCTTACTTTTGTAAATATTTGATATAAATAAAAAATAAATTAGATTATTAAAAATTTAAAAAAAATTGGAAAAATAATATTCCATCTTCACTTTTCTATTATTGAAAAATAAATTTAAAAATAATTTTAAAATTCCTTCCGATTCTGCATAAAATATATTTCCTTTTATTCTTTTATTCTTTCTAAGAGAAGTCTAGCGTACGAATTAATAATGTGCCTTGTTTTTAAGCAAAATTAAATATAAGCGCTTGAAATAAAAGAAAATTATCTGTATATTTTTTTTAGTTTACGTATGTATTATAAGTATTATATATGATTTGAGACAAAAGGATTAAAAATCAAACCAGAGAAAGAAAATTGTACATTGTCATTCTTTTAACGATCAAAGATTCAGTGAAGATTTCTTTCTCCTTTTTATACCGTGTGTCCCGTTTTTCGGAGATCGATAAGGGAGTTCTTCGGAGCGTATAGAGACCGGTGCCAAGGGACGAGGCATAATAGAAAGAGATCCCTCCATTTTGCCAGCCATCTTTCGCGCAGGACCGACTAAACCACCCCCGGACTACAAGTCTTTCTCTTCTGTCTCCCCCGACCGCTCGCCACCCGCCCGCCCACCCTTCGTCGAAACAAACCACCCCCAGGTTTTCTCGCCGGGGTAAAAGCTGCGGAGAAAGGGCTACGACGAGAGTACCGGAGAAGAGGGTTCCTACCGAAAGTAAGGGCTTAAAAATTCCCCGTACTCCGCGCCCGCCTTCGCCCATCCGTAGAAAGGGTGCCATTCCTGGCAACCCCCAAAAATCATTAAAACCATCCCTTGCCAAGGACTCCTCAACTGCGCGGAACTGTTGGACGGGAGCAAAGGTGGAGAGGGAGGGGCGAAAGGGAATGCCACCCTCTGAAACGATCCTCGAGGAAATTCTTTCGTCAGGGAAGCAGCTGGCGCGTCAATGAATTTTCGCGTCAGCCGCGTCGGTTTCTTCAGGATCGCGTAACGACCTTTGTCGTATCTCCTTAATGCTTGTAATTGCAACCCTCTTCGTTTGTATCGTATTTGAAGAATTCATAGAACGCAAATGGACAAGATCCAAGAAACGCAACATGCCAATCGCGAAGTACGATAACAGCGAGATGTGTTATTCGTGCATAATTGCACGGATGCTTCTTTCACGTGGTTCGCTGACCCCATGCGGGGGTGGAACCTTCCAAAGCAATTTAGCGTAATTTCAGTACTTTCGTAGCCCTTGTAGCGTAGGAAGATGGTGGAATGACCATGGCTGGCACGCGAAGGGGTTGCTCCCCGTCGTCGCGATGAATGCTACAAAGTTACCACCCTCCGCGCCGTCAGTAGAAAATTGTCGAGCCGTTTCTATCGTGACTTATTTACGATGGGAGCGACGACACGTGGTATTTGCGACAGAGCGACGACAGAGGCGGGACCATCATCCGTGCGGGGAAGACAATCGTCGCCGGTTCGGCAAGGTGACCGGAAGGACACCAGAGAGGAAGTCGTGCTGAAAAATCCGAAAACTAGGTGAAAAAATCACGATTCATCGGAGGAGGCCAGATGTCGCGTCATGTGCACGCATGTACGCCCGCCGTCTTTCGCTCGCATACGTTCTGGGAGGAAAAAAATCCTGCCACCCGGTATACTGCCACCGCGTGGCCTCATTACGATGATGACCGGCGAGCAACCGGAAAGTCTCGCAAGTAATCGGACTATAATTTCAACGATATTTATGACGACCATAAATTACGACAGATTGCTATCTTGCAAAGCATCATTCTAATCTTGTCTCTTATAGTCCATCACATAGTAAATTCAAACTGTACAGATCACCTTTCTCAGTATATATTCTGATATGTTACAGTTATAAAAATCGTAGCAATATTTTTCACAAAATTAACAATTTTCTTATAAAATCTGAATTTAAAGAGAAGTAGAATATAACGAATTCTGTAAGTTAATTATCTTTGAATGTATTTAGTATTTGAGAAGAAAGAGATTAATGAATGAAACAAATCCATATGTCGCGAAATCAAAAGATCTCTATTTTGTTCAAAAAAACGACTTCCAGATGTTCGGAGGGGGGAGGAATGACACGAGCGATTTTCCCAGCGAGCGATATATAAATTCGTCTAATCTAAATCGAGGTAGCTTCAATTTCAGATCTCCTTCCGGCCGTGCCCTCTCGTCGCGCCTCCGCTTAACCGCGCGCGGCAATCCTTTGCCTCGATGTAACCTACCTCCCTTATATTCCTTCCTCCTCCTGCTCCTTCTCATTCTCCCTCATCCACCCACCATCGCCCACCTCGTGCTTGCAAGTCCTGTTATTCCAGGATTCCTTAGTTGCCTAAGACGCCTTCGCCGACCGCAGAGTAAAGTATGGGGCCATACTTCACCCGCGGGGGCTACGTCTCCCCCGACCCCCTGCCACCTCCTGCCGCCCGGCGGCGTCTAATGAAACTTTGAAAAATCACCGGAATTAACCGAATTTGAATTACACCGAGCTTCTCGGAATGGAGGAGCCCCGGGGAAAGTGAGAGAATCGTGTGAGGGTGCACGGATGGAGATCGAGGAGTCAGGAAGAAACTCCAAGAACCCTTTTTGTCTCTGTCGCGAGTTTCCAAACTTCGGCCTCATTCGCAGCTTCCTTCCGTTTCAAATAACAAGCAACGGTTTGAACGAGATTCACTCGGATGGCTGCGACATCTTCCTCAATAATAGCATTTCCCAAATTTTTTCGCTACTAATTATGATATTAATTTTCTTTACAAAAATTTTATCAATAAAAAATTTCGTTTTCAACAATTTAAGCGTTAAAATTAATGAGATCAAGTTAGACATTTCTGTTTCCATTCAAACACTAATTTTACGCCAATAATTTCGCGGCAATATTTTCAACAATTTATAAGTTTCACGAGAGCACATGTCACTGTCACAGAAGGACACCCTTCTGTCGCACCCTTCTGTGAGTCCACGAAGAAACTAAAGAAATAGCACTTTTCATAATACGACCGATCATCACGAAAAATCGTGAATAACTGTGACCAGTCGTGTGTCCAATGAGAACTGACCGACTGGACCCTGAGTCGAAAAAGTGACCGCCGCTATACGGTCCCCCCCGTTTCCTCTTCTCTTTGGGTCCAGTCGGTCGCACGGTGACCCTACGAATACGCAGCACGGAAGGAAGGAAGACCAAAGGAACGAATAAAGGTGGAAACTGGACAAACCAGTTTACCGTTTTCGAAATTAGGCTCCCCCGGCCAACAGGATCACGGCTGTCCGATGTCCAGTGTGTCCAGGGGTGCGTATGCATGGGTCGGCACACACCGGTCAGAACATTCGTGAATGCCCCACTCGCAATGCCATTGCCAAACCATTCTTCGACACTGATTCTTTTCTATTGTTGCGCCAAAATAAAAGACTAACCCCCCTCTCCTCTCGTTTCTCTGCCGCCCTTCCCGAATACACGAGCATCGCGATTAAGAGCATGAGTGCGGCAGAAACTGGTAAATGTCATCTTTGACAGTATTTCAAAAGTGATGTAGTTGACATAATAAAAAGAATACTCGTACATATGTACTAATGTAAGTTAAATTAGAAATTTATTCCGCGGGATCTTTCGCCATTAAATTGGAATTGTCAGTAATCGCACGTAAAACGTCAGTTTATTAACTCGAAGTTGAGAAAATCATTTAATTGAGGAATTTCTGTTTTATATGGAACGAGAAATTATGATAGCTGTAATTCAGGAAAGTTTTATTTGATTAAATTCGCTCGCGCAATAACTGCTAATTCAGATTTTTGGTCCATCGTTCCTCTGCCATCGGCACGTTTTATCTGAGATCTTTCGTATGTTCATTCAAACCATATTTGAACAGAAACATTCTCATTCCATTTTGGTAAATAAAAGGAGAGAAATGCATTTCGTAATCTTAACTTCAAAGATTATCATCCTGAATGTTTTACTTCCTTAATCTAATTAAAAAAGAAGACAATTAGATATTGCATTAAGTCGGACAAATTAAAGCCAACGAACGGATATCTATATAATTTTAAAGTGAAATGTACATCAAAATAGATCTAATTCAATTGTAACGGACGTCAGGACAACTTTGTCGATCTCGATACTTCAAATCCACGAGTTTCGCGCAGTTTTACGGTGTCTGGCAGACAGGTGGAATGAAACAGTGACGCCGGTGTAGTGTCAGCCGGATCTCGAAGAACGTCGCGCGACGCGCGAAGGATTACGAAAGACGGAAGGGAGAGAAAGAGAGTGAGAGGGAGAGACAAGATGAAGCGGCTGGAAAGGAAGAAGCAGCGCACGTAGGTGGAAGGTGGCGGCGACAGCGGAGGCGGTGGCGGTATCGCGGCAGCGGTGGCGGTGGCGGTAGCAGTGGCGGTGGTGGCCGGAGATGGCGGTGTGTGCCATGCCATCGTACAAGGCAAAAAGGGGGCCGCAACCAGGAGAGCCCCGGGGCCGGGGCTCGTAAACACGGCGACAGAGTCTCTTGTTTTCTTATCTACGGGCGGCAACAATGGACCCCCAAGAAACAAAAGACGAAAGACGGGCTATTTATTTCGGTCCATTGTTCCCGCGGCGTAGCGCCGTTGCGCGGCTCCGAGCTTGCGAGAGAGTCCTGAGGCTGAAGACCGGTGCGCGGGGGTGGTCGGGAGTGCAGAGGGGTGGAAGGGAGCTCGTCGACGACGAGCTACCTATCTCGAGAGATGGCTGTAGAGAACCACACGCCATAAAGGCTAAACGCTATGAAACGCTCCGCGGGTCCTCTTCTACGGCGGAACCGTACATTGCCTTTCTCCAGAGCCGAGGGTCTATCGTGCCTTTCGCGGAAGATAACGAGCTTGCGAGCTTTAATACGATGGTGAGATACTTACAGCACTGGCACTATGAGTATCGTCGGAGTGTCGTAATTATGCGGCGTGTTGGTTAAAATAATAATAAATTGCATTTATGTAAAATGCCGCTCGCCTTGAAGAATCTTGAATAGAACATATGTGTCATGAAATTTTCATTTAAGGTTTATTTTCTTGTTTGAGTGTAAAAAATCATTAAATATACGATTTCAATATCACTTGTATAAAAAACGTATACATGTAGAAATACAAGTACAACAGATATGCATTTACAATATATCCGATTATTCATATAAATGTGAACAAAGTTATACGAGTATATATCTATGTTACATAATTAATCCATATATATATATATATATATGGATTAATTATGTAATATAGTTATACATATAGTTATTCTCGTACAACTTTGTTCATATTTATATGAATAATCGGATACATTGTAAACGCATATATATATATATATATATATTTTAAATATTATTATGTATATTAAAATTTAATTCCTTCCAATAACAAATTTAGTATATGATAATGTGAATGATAAATATATTAATACAAGACGCGCAATCGAAATCTTTTATCCGGATCAAGCAATACGATCAAAAATCATTCCCTCGAATGTTGCAAATGGAGCTTAAATTTTGAACGCTGCGACAACGTGCTCGGCGACGAATTAATTAAAATTTTCGCAGTCACGGCCGAGATGGCTGGGCGGCAAGGGGCCAATTTTCCGGCAAGAAAATTCTGATTCTAATTTCATGCAAATGGCCGCCGCTGCCGCTGCCGTTGGGGTACGGCAACACCACCATGCCGGTGGCGGTGGCAGCGGCACGAAGGGGGGTTGCACGGCGCGGTGGTGCATGAAGGGTTGCGTGACGAAGGTGGGGCGAGGGTGGCCCCCGGAGCCGGCGACTCGAAACTACGCTCCAAGGATGGGTAGGCCAAGAGGGAGGTAAGAAGAGCGACAAAACAATAGAACGAAATTTAAATTATGCTCCCCGCAAAATGGCGATCGTATGCAAAGCGATGCTTATCGGGTGAGGGAGACGGCGGGTGCCGACTTCGCAGACGCCGCCAGACGCAAAGCCATCAGCTTCTTCTTCGTTACAGGAATTGTTTCTTCATTTTTTTCTATTGTTGTCGTCCGTAGTCCCTATGTTGAACCTCGTTCCTCGGTGGTTACATCGCTTTTTTATGCGCAATGTTTCGCCTTCTTTATCTGTCAGCCCACTTTTAGGATGCTCGTCATTCGCCTTCTTCCCTTCGTTCTCTCGATTTATCTCCGCGTTGTATTTACTGTTGCATGTACAGTCGTCGTAATTTGATATGATTAATTGTGCTACTCGCGATGTCATCCCACAAATGGCACTCGTTTCACAACGGATAAGTCGTTATAATCGGCGTAATTGATCGGCGTGCCCCCCTTTTTATGTGTTCTTCGAGAAGAAAGGAGGAAGCCGCAAGGACGATATTCTTGTTCCGGGTGGTTTTCTCTTCTAGTCTTGCGAGAGGGTAGCGTCGGCAGGGTGGAAGGAAGGTAAGGGTGGAAACGAGAGGAGGCGGGGGCGAGAGGTGGGAGGATGGATTCATTTATCTTTCTCGTAGATCTAGCTTATATTTCACCGCCCCCCGAGGCAGATACTAAGACGAATGGTCTCTCGAGCAGATCTTACAAAACATCACCCCCAACCCCCTCGCCCTTCTCCGCCGCCTCTCGCCACCGCCTTCCGCCTTCCGCCGTCGTCGCCGCCGCTACCGCCGCCCCGCGCGGCTTGCCATCGAATGCAAATGTAAAACACTGAAGAGGCGAGCTAACCTTCTCAACGTCCTGTCACATGTGAAATCGTGCGCATCAGTTCGAGCAAGACGACAAAAAGTGATAGGCATCGAGGCCGAGTATCAAGATTAATAGCGACGTGAAATGTTAATTTGTTACAGTTAAAAATTTCACCAGATAACAAGTAGTAATATATAAGTCGAAATATAAATTTAACTTGCTGAAATTTGATCGATTTGAGAATTATTCGACAATGAGTGGTTACTGTCTAAAAATATGTAATTATGGGAAAAATAAATAATTGCTAGACTACAGTGAATTTAATTTAAACGGCACCATCAAAACTATTGAGCGTGGAGAGATTTTATAAGGCTTTATATAGACTGGCACGACGTTCGAATTACTTGCTATAGAGTTTATTTCACTCGTTCGCCGCTCTCGAATAAAAGCCATTAATTACCGAACTTCCCGCTCTCATATATATTACCCATAAAATCAACCGCTCGTATTATGCACGGTGGATATCCGGCTGAATATTTATCCATATAAGTTTCGATTTAGTAATACGATAAGCCCGATTAATTACAGGTGAAGCAGGATGTAGCTCGAAAAATCAGAGGTTGAAAATTTTAATGTCATTGATGCGATAAAATACATTTTCTCGACAGCTATATTTTTCATCATATTTTTTCCCATTCATGTAGAAATTATTTTCCCGGATGTAGTATCAAATATACAATCGGTAAAATTATACTGTTTTCAAAAGCTGCTAAAAATGTCCTTGTTGAAATCGGTCGTGTATATAGGTGGTAGTAGAAACGTGACAGAGGATTCATAACGCGCATTTACGTTCTTGCAAATCGTGCCGCGGAATTGAAAAGTAGCGAGTAACAGAGGGGGGAGGGGAGAAGGGGAGTTAAGAATGACCCAGACTGGGGTGGCCAGGAAGTGACCACCTGGACACACGTTCGGTCGACTGGTCAAACGGGTTCGCGATAAAAATTCTCCGGAAAAATTACAGCCGTACGCGCGCAATCGAAAAACCGGTTCCCATAATGCCGAAACGGGGGTTCGCTGACCGTTGGTCTATTCTGAAGGGTTGCCCATAGCAAGGGTTGCGTAAGAAAGGGCCAGGTCACGACAAATAATCGCGAACTACCAACCAAGAACCGGAGGCTTTCCCACGAAACGTCTTTGCCGAGTTTCTTCGGTCGATTCGAAGATAGATATACAATAACCGCAATTATGTTACGGCATATATTCTAGAATATTAATTAATTTCTATTATTAAAACGAAAATGCTATTTCCTTTTTCTCTTCCTTTCTGTATATACCTATAAAGAGCTATTCTTAGAAACATTCTCTTAAAATTAAGCACACCTATCTACGCGAGTCACGATAAAGAGACGAGGCAACGGGGCGAGATGATGGGTCTAGCTGGTTCAAATTGGTAACTTTAGAAGATCAAGATGAAAAACGAGCCGAACGCCCCTTAGCCCGCCCTCACTGTGGTCCTTCACTCCCCACCCTTATCCTTGCCGGTTAGAACCTCGACAGAGCCGTGCGCCTGAAACACCACCGCCACCCTCTTTGAAACAGCCCTCGCGAGGCTACGCTCCTGTTTTAATATTAATGGAAAGGCTGATGGGAAACCTGAAAGGAAGGAAATTGAAGGAAAATAAAAGGAATGGCGTCCCGACGCACGCCACCCGTGTACTGAAAGCTTAGGCATCGCACGTGCATTGGAAATTCCTTTGGGTATCCTTTCATACTGGCCAAGATCGTTGTACGGATTGCGAATAATGTCGCCGCCTTATACTATGAGCTTGTCGAATATTTTGATAGCATCCTCTCAACTTGACAGGAGAAACAAAAACAAAAAAAATCTTTTCATGTAGAGAAACTTTTATATTCGGAGTCGAACGAAAAAACAATAAAATGTTTTCGCTAAGAGGTGATGACATGATTATCAATCGCATAAATAATTGATTGAGTATTATTTATTAGTATTATTTTATTATTATTTCGTGATTATTGCACGATTACTCAAAATAATTATAATATAAAATAATTATATTAAGTAATCATGCAATATCACAAAATAATAATAAAATAATATTATGTTTCTTAAAGAAATGATAAAAATTATGTAAAAGTATGAATATGAATGGCAATGCATGCTGTTTTAAATAAAAACGATGTTAACGAAGTGCGAAGTTGACTGATTACGAGAAACGACCTGACACGCAGATGAGCGATGATTTTATGTTCCACTCTGTCATTCACGTTACATGTTTTCGTTTCATTTGGCCGAGAAAGGTGTCGACGGTGTTTTCTCGGGTGGGACGGAAGTGTTTTCACCAATTCGGTGCAGTATTTGTTCGTCGGGTATACTCATCATACACGAACGAGAGCGAGCACGCGCTATTGAAGAGACCGTTGTGATATGGCAAGGGATACTAGGTTGCCACGGCAACCGGATGTGATTGATAACGGAGTATATAATTAATTTTAAACATACCTAACTAGATGAAGTTCGATCCGAAAAGTGATCGAGCTCGACAAAAACATTTACAAATTTTCGAGAATTGCAGATAAAATTCGCAAATATTTTTCATATTGAAGATAATAAGTCATAAAAAAAGAATACTCATCACATATTTATAATATTTGTAAAACATCAGAATTCACTTTATGATCTAATATTATACACAGAAAAATACATAATTAATTACTTGTTTTAAGTATTTCAAAAGTTTATGTATCCGCAAATCTGTCATAAGTCTTTCACAAGCATCAAACTTGTTCAAAATATATTCTGAATCCTAGTAAGCTTAATACTTCATTCAAGATTATTAATTAAATTGAAACAAATTTGATTTGCTTATTATATAAGATCGCTTTTTCGATAAAATTAATATTCTTCAAAAGAAAATTAATTCTTGTTTTGAGTACATAGAATAATAAGTTATTTTCTATAAAATTTGTAATAAATATATTTTAAACCTATTTTCAAGAAAATATTCTTTTTTAAAGATAATCATTATTTAAAAGAAAAAACGTAAATTGAGAAATTTCTTTTCTTAGCAATAGAATAAGTTCCGTGTACTTTTGGTTCCTTAAATGACTTAAACTATAATTTGAGAAATCCGTTGAAATTTTTGCATTCATTTAAAGCCACAATGCAATGACACAGTAATAATAATGACAATAAATCTCTAGAGATTATTTAATTGTCATAAGAATATAATTAAGAGCTACCATTTCGTCTTGCTCATTTCACAAGCAAAATGGGTGCGTATTAGCAATCAAATGATGGAGCGTTCCAAAAAAAAAGAAAAAAAAAGAAAAAAAAAGAGAAATAAATGATACTACCGCATATCTAGAGACCGATGAAAAGGTCGACACACTTTTCGGTCAGCCGACAAGACGGCCACGTCAGGATTACCATCAACAAAGGACTCGCGTTGCCGGCACGGCGTCCTGTGTAACATGTATCATGATCGCCAAAGAGAGACAGGAGGGCGCAGGGCCCTCCCGAATCATATACGAGGTTTCATGCGAACGTACAGGACACATAGAAGGCGGAAGGACCCACGGCTCGTCTCCAGAAGCGGCTTTCGCCCTTTTATCTCGAACTGTGGGGCCGCTCTCTCGCGCCGGGCAAGCCGGGCGTCTTGGAGCGGGCGTCTCCTGGACGACGCCTCGGATCAATACCGACGCCCAGCGTCTCATTGGCCCCTTCTCTTAGGTGCCGTGGAAAATCGCCCCGGAGATGACGGCCAGGAAGAGGCAAGAGGGCGACGGAGAAAGAGGAGTGGGCCGAGAGGGGTGAGATACAGCCGTGCGGACCTTCCTTCCTTCCTTCCTTCCTTCCTTCCTTCCTTCATCCTTCTACAGCCTCCGGCCATTCTTTGCAGCTCCTTTTGGCCTTCGCTTTCTCGTTTCAATTGTTCGTTCCAGCTCCGTCTCGATGTCTCCATTGTCTTATGATTTCTTTGTACTTATATATAATTATTATGTCGGTATCAATGCGATTCGATTTATATTGCATCAAATTATGTAATATTTGCTAACATTTGCAATTAATAAATTCATATAAAATAAAGTTTTTTTTTCGTTATTTTTTTGTATTTGAATTATTCTCTAAATTCTTTAAAGTAGGATCTCACTCTAAAGAGTAAAATCTTATTTTTAAAGAAAATGCTTCCCTTTTTTAAGAGTGACAAAATGTTCACTCTTTAGAGTGAAATTTGACCCTAAAGAATTTAAAAGGTAAATAATTTCTATATCTGTCAAACCTATTTATATATATTTCACATATCATTTATTAGCAGTATTATATATTATATATTTAAAATAAGCAGTAATAGGATATAAATTTTTTCGAAGTTTTTTTTAATAATTTCTAATATTTCTAAATAAGATATAAGATATGTTTCTTATATGTTTATAATCATTTAATTTATTTTATACAATATAGAAAAGTTAAATTAAAAATTTAATTTATTTTATACAATATTGAAATCTCAAAAATTTGATTTTACAATTTTCTCCAATTTCTTTTTTCAATTGCTGCGC
Source organism: Acromyrmex echinatior (assembly GCF_000204515.1). Next base: position 1,130,040 of record NW_011626450.1, read on the forward strand.
TTAAAAATATTCGCGTTGTGGCAAAAAGTTTTACAGAAATATTCCCAATAATAGACAGTGTATTTCACCCTCTATTTTGCCACGAAGTCCAGCCATTCTTTATCATTCGCTCTGTCCTACCTCCTCATCCTATCTTCCTCCCGCGAATCTGTTTCACAATCAGAAACATCTACAATAGCGACAAACGCGTGTGCTTGCATCATGAGGAAAATGACTCGATATGCTGGAATATAAATTCCTTGTTATAAAGGATGCAGTCGAGACTGCGCCTGAAACATTTATAATTGAAAGATTTCTCGTCCTCGGAGTGCATTAAATCGCCTTTTTGTGCAAATTTCGTCGCTCACGGTTGTTTGTGTTTGTACCAATTTCGTTCCATTTTCTTCGAAATATAATTGCTTTATGTGTGTATCTCCACTACGTAAATTTCATAAGGTAACGAATTATATAAGCTATTGAACTATATCAATCTGATTGAACTATATCAATTTTTAATTATAATTATGAGTTTCAAAGTAATCTTTTGTAAATAATCAAGTGCTATACAGAATCCTCTATTTTTATAATTCATTGCCACTAATTAAAATCTTTTAAAAGTAATATACAGTGATATATTTATTCGTTATACTGAACAATAAATTTCATTAATTTGGATGTTTTAATATCTCTTGTCCAGGGTTGCTACAGAAAATAAATTTTAAAATTCCCTGACTTTTCCAACTTTTCTAGATGAAAATGGAAAACTTTCCAATATAAAATATGTAAATTTTAACATATTTAAAGTCAAGAATTGTAGGAAAGCTAGCCTATATTATTAAAAACAATGCAAAAAAAAAGCTTAGCATACTAAGATTTTGGGTGCAAATTTAAGCCAACAAAAAATAAATTAGTATTAGAAAAAAGAATACAGTTACGAAAAAAAAAACAATCAAAAATACTGAATAAAATATAAATTTTAATTATTTTATTTTATAAAATCGTTTAAAGTTTTGAACATATTTCATTATAAACGTCAGATATAATATTAACAAATTATAACAAATTATCTGGAATAAGAGCTATTTAAGGAAATTGCAAATTTTAAAATTCCAGACTTCTTTACCTCTGATTTTCCCCTGACTTTTCCCGGTTTTCCATGACCAATATCAATTTCCTTGACTTTTCCCGATCTGTAATCCTGTTGCTATAATTATTTGCATAATTTCAGTAAATTGCTTAAAATCGAGAAGTATCAAAAATATTTTAAAAAGCCATGACGGAGATTCATTATACAATTTCGTCAGGACAGAGTCCGGCTGCATTTATTTTTCATAAGGTCGAATAGTGATGTTCGACGAGAATCTCTGCATTGTACATAGAAAGCCGCACGAACTGACCACCTGTCCACACGTCGAGACGCGTCAGGTCACTTCGGAAAGCCGAGTCGTTTTCGCAAACTTTCGTAGCCGTCGGGAGGGCCGTCCCAATTGAAGGATCAGGATGGGGGTGTGTACGCGTGCCAAAGTGATTTTTTGCGCCCTGGACTGTCTCTTTTTTTTTTAACCGAGCATCTTCCCACGCTACCTTTCAATCCTCTCTCCAGTCGCCTTTTTGTCTCCTCCCTTTTTATCCCTCGCCTAAACCTTCGCAGCCAACCTTTTTTTCTTCTCGACCCTTTCCCGTCTCTTTCTGTCTCTTCCTCTTCAGATCTCCCTTTCTATCTTCTCTCATCGCTCCGTGTCTACGCACCGAAGGTACGGCACGCGGCACGAGACACATTATTAGCTTAATAACTCCGGGGGACCTTTTTTAATCCCGCCACCGCTCCAGGAGAAGCTGCCTCCGTGGAAGACTTTAATTAAAAAATAAACAAGCGAGCCGGCCGGTAAACGTGCGAGAGATTTAGAGAGCCCTCCGGGGAGGGAAACTGTCCTGGGACATTTGCATTTCGATTTTCGGTCGAGTTCTCGACCCGGATACATACCACAGAAGCCTGTCACTCTTAACTCACGTGGGACTCTCAAGAATTATCTTAAACAATTGCTAGAGAAGCGAGGGATTTTTTATTCGCAAAGTTTATACAATTCAATAGGAAAAGAAATGAATCGTGTTCGCCAATCACCATTTTACCGACACCGAACAAAAATTGTCACCGTGGCCAACGTTAATAGCGTGGCCATACGACAAAATAGGGACATAAATAAAAAATTGTCCGGTGCTCGTATTTGTTCGTTCCGTCGATAAGCGGGATGGCGCGAGCAAAAATCTGTATCGTTTAATTTTTCAACACACACAAATAATTAAACGGCTAACGAGATTTCATGAACGGAGAGCCGTGCGATTCACGTTCGCGGCTGTCTGTCGATCGCGATATATTCGCCAAACATTTGCGACGCGCGGTTTGCCTTTTATTTCGTGGGATCGACGTCGATTATCCGAGCATATAATTATTATTTAACAGATCAGTCGGTACGCTCTTTTTTGTGCTAACACCGCAACCAAATCAGAATTAACTAGAAAATAAATATTTTAAGTCGTTAATCAGCCGTGCACTACCGCGTCACGTAATTCACTTGTCAAGTAATAAATAAATATGTTAACATTGTTGAGCCAAATTATGTAACGTTTACCAAAGTACTGGAAAGACGCGGATACGCAACTATGTTACATTAACTGAATTTATCAGATGTTTAATGCATAATAAATACTGTATAATAAATAGGTACATAATTTTAAAAATAATATTTCAATTTTTTTTTTAAATGATAATATTTATCGCGTGAAATAAATATGTATATTCTATATGTTATGTATATTACTCTCTGCAAGATAGCAACGATGCTCTGTGAAAACATTACTTCTAATATTTTCTTGTAATCTGTTCCTTGGATTCTTTAATCAAGCTGATTAGTGCGCTTGTAAAAAAATTGATTCAAAAACAAAATAAGACATTCATCTATTATATATAAATACTTAATAAATAATTGTAACTTTTTCTGTTATGCTACTATTTATTATGCTTTCGATAGATTCTATCGAGATGTTGTAGATTACTTTTCCTGTAGATTACGGACGACCAATCGTGGCCTAGCAAGCGAGAACCGGTAAGGTGTCCGGCCGCTTATTTTTCCTCAGGGGTGAAACCTCAGGGTAGGGATAAATCGTAGGGATGGGAGGGTATATAGAATGGCCAGCCTTGGGCAAAAGAGGGGAAAAGGCGGAAAAGTGGGGTAAAATAGGCCGTCGAGTGGGGACGAGAAGGATGACACTTAGACGGTAAATTGTGGAGAAGGGGAGAAACGAACGACAGAAGGCGAGGGGTACCTAGAATCGGTGGACGCCCTGATAGGCGTCCGAGCGACAGAGTCTACACTTCGTTAACCCATTGCAATGTTATTTAATTTACAGAGTACACGGTGGCGAGACTCTGCCTCGGGTAATTTTGAATTTTCAGCAAACGAAGTGGACATCAAGACAGCGAGACGACTACCTTTGTATTGACGCACTTCAAACAGATCAAACAGGATCGTCGCAAAACGTGACTTGAAGTAAGAGCAAGAAAATAAAAAACGCTATATTGATTAAATGTCGTAATTAGCAAACCGATATCCGATTATTTATTACATAATTACATCAAGCCTTATTATCTTCTATTATCCTAATAAAAACGTCGCATTACATTAAGCTTGGAAAAAACTTATACACTTTGCAAGAGTACATTTTGAGAGTACACTTTTAGAGCAACAGGCCAAAAAAAATCACCCTTCGAAACCACGATACCCCTGGGTCGGTTTTTTTAGCCAGGTAAAAATCGATAGCTAAAAAAAAGATGCAACCTGCCAAAGAAAAACCACCGTGACCCTCAAACCCTTTTTTCCCCTCTTCTTAACTAACCCCTAATCACGACACCCTTAAGTGGTTTTTTCTAGAATACTTTTTTACGATACGGTTTGTCGGGGACGTCACGTGTGGGTAACGGAGACGCAGCGGCATCAAAACATGAGATAAAAAGTGCTCGCCCTCAGCACTGTGGGGTGGTGGTGACAGGTTCGTGTTTATATTTATATACCGCGCAATACCAGACGATGATGATTTATCTGCGCGAGCGCACACACACTCTACTGCAATGTTAGGTAAATATGAGATCTCGTCGTTTGCCTGATGACTGATGATAGTAAAAACTCGTTCGCAGTGCAAATCCCCTTGCATTGTTGTGCAAAATCCATGCGCTATACCCGGTGCAACGATGAGGGCTTCGCATGGGCTCAATGTCACACAAAATTCTACAATATTAATGGGACACTGTCAATTTACTAGCAATATCTTTGTTTTACAAAATCATAAGAATACACGCTTTTATTTATTGCACTCAAACTATTTCCACTGCAGCTATTGTTATTCAAATTTAATCATGAGTTATCTAAAGTTAATTACACGAAATACATGATAAATACATCGAATTGTTAATATTTTTATAGGATAATATTGATAACACCATAATATAACGTAGTAATAAGATTTGAAAATTATTACTAATCGAATATATTGTTAAATTCTAATTTAAATAATATCGCAATAAGAAAAGACAATCGGGAAGCGAACCATTTGAGATCACGATTAGATTCAACCATAATGTGTCAGCTGTTGGTAGCAAAAACGCTATCGGTCACCATGGCGCCTGTAAAACGACGTCGATAATGCGGACTGCTTCTGGTTCGTATCCAAACTGAGGTCGTTCGATCTTTGCTCTCAACCCACCCACGTTCACCTCTCACGGCCTCTCGAGCCTCTCTTGCACGCGAAATCCTTTCCATGACTCGCTACTCGATATCCTCCAAACCATGCACTGGGCCATAAATTCAACGTATAAGAACATTTTTCTTCCTTTTTCTCTATCTTCAAGGTGGAAAAGATATTTAGCATCACATCACGATTCCAAATAGTCCGAAATATCCTGAATGATTGAAACGGTAACAAGCATCATTCAGAACAAAGGTCTATAAAACGCAGAGGTCAATTACGTGACAACGGTTAAATTATCAGGACGCTTCCATTGTATTCAACATTGTTAAAATCATCAAACGGATATGTAGGTCCGACAGAAGAACGATTGAAAATGTTACGATCGAGTTGGCGATTTTGAAGGATCCCCTCTGCGAGACTGCACTTTTTAACTTCACGTGCAAGAAGTATGGTCAGTTCGACGAGTTATTTTCATCAAGGTCGATGTTCTCTCTCTCTTTTCCTCGCTCTTTTTCTTCTCTTTTGCTTCCTTCTCTCCCCCACGACTTATATTCTCTCTCTTTTTCTACCTTTGGATGGTGCAACCTTTCATCCCTCTCCCCGGAGCTCTTTTAGATGCAAGGTCCACACGCGAACAAGACTCAGCAAAACGACGGGAAGGGGGTTTACTTCTTTTCGTTTACGATTCTCTCTCGTCGCTCTGAAAATCCGGCTGCGTCTGGTTTACAACTTGCGTCAGAAATGAATGATGAATCGCACCGTTGATAGAGAGGAAACAAAACTTATGGAACATTCACTTTACAACATTGAGAGAAAAAAATTGTTCTGGCAATTATAAATTGACAACTGTAAAATTTAAGTACTAGCAATTAATTTTATAAAATATTAAGAATTAAAGTAATACTGAATATTATAAAAATATAATATTTAATACTACTTTAGTTCTTGTATAACTAGTTGTAAGTAACTTAAATTTTAAAATAGTCAATTTACAATTGCTAGAACTATTTTTTTCTTTCAGTGTACAAATAGACACGATTTTTATTGTAAAATTGAACAAATAGTTCTGCGTTTCATATTCCTTTTAACACTTTTATTATATTTTTTTAAATCCTATTATAATTTCATGTTGTACCAATAGTAAAAATATCAGCGGATTTTGTCGTATAATATAAATTAAAAATCTTTTTTAAAAAGAATGAAATAATGTCTCGCTTTTTATGAATTACATATATCTACTTCCTGCTATCCCGAAAGTATTATCTTATGCGTTTGACTTATCAGAAGCTACTTCATTAAAAAGCAGATGTGCACGTCTCACTTTCATCCCACGAAAGTTGTCAGCATAAAGTCTACTATTAAGATAAGTGGCTCTCGTTCGAATGGACTAAGTCGCCTCCGGTACTCGGTCGCACACAAAGTCGCCTTTCATTTTTATTATGCGCGAAGGTATTTCTTCGTCGCGTTATAGCCCAGGAGTGTATTACACGCGAAACGCATCGCGCGCTCCAGATCGTATCTTCGATCTGGCCGCGATATTGATATTATTACCGTCACTACGGCCGCATATTTCGCTCGTTGCGGGAAGATACGCTTCCACGATGTCATTATCGTGAGATCTTCGGGACCGCCGTCGCATTGTAATCCGCAATAAAGCTATCCTATGCTCTTTACACCACATCGTACGCATACGTACCTCCCAGTATCGCACGCGTTCGCGTTTTCTCAGGCCTATGAGAAAGAGAAAGAGAGAGAGGATCCATCTGTTGGTCTTCCCCACTCCGCTTCTTTTTTCCCTCTTTGTTTTCCTAGACACATCCTACTCCCTAGGTCCAGAGGCCGGCTCCAACCGATACTCACCATAGAAGCCCGCCATCGCCGCATATTGGTAAAGTCAGTCCCGCCAATTTTAGATGCTTTGCCTCCTTTTTTTCCTATTGCTTCTCCACAACCGCGCGGCCGCCGCCGCTTCCTCCTACTTCTTCTTCTTCTTCTTCTTCTTCTTTCTCTCTACTCCGTCCTACCTTATTCCATCCTGCTCATCGGCCACTGCATAGAACTGCCATTTTATTTTCGCGAAAGTGCGCGCGCTATTTTTAGTCGTTCTAGAAAACCCGCCTCTCCTTTTTCCGGGTCTTGGCAACGGCCGAGAGTCGATCGCGACGTCCGAACGCGATGCAATTTATTCTTACGCTTAACGCGGCTACGAAAAATATATCGGGGCGAACATTGCCAAGATGGCGATCAAGCGCCGCTTAGTAACTTACGGATTTTTAACGATCACGATTCGCACGCGATTCGTGATTCCTCGATTAAGAAAATGCCATGATTCGTTGCCAAACGATTGTTTTCCTAAAATTCTAAAATACTAAAATAATATCTGATTTATTGCCCGTGTACGTAGCTTCCTTTTTCTGTAATTATTGCTACATATTTGCACTGAACGCATTACAGTCGTTTCATCACCTTGAATTTATGTCACATATTATCGTTCATTATCAGTTCACATATAAGTATCGATGACTTTTTTCTCCGATCTTAAATCACAGTTCTTTTCAGATAGGATTAATTGTGTTTCTCGAGAAAGTCGTCATTAACCTTTTCAGGTCTTAATTTCTACTCGAAAAATAGCGTACAAAAGTACATCGTTTATTGTACAATAATAGCACAGTGATCTCAACTAATAAACTTTGTTAAAATTATTATTCCACGGTGTCTGAACAGGGATATAAAATTTGCCATGCCGTACAGCGAGTCGGAAATAGTCGCTAGTCATCGCTTGAAATACGATTTAATCGTATGCGAGCGCGACGGTTAGATAAAAACCGTCCGTTAGGATCAGTCGTTGTTTGTAACAATATATTTCGACAGTTGCAGCGAAATATTTTCATTGCCGACTAATTCGGACGCGGCACGCTGGTTCTGCGTCGCGTGTAAACTCGATTATTTACGCTCCGACGACGTACAATTTTAAGTTCATGCAACAATAAACACATAAGGGAACGTGGAATATTTTTATCCATTAAATCCCTGCGTTAGATATACCTGAACTCGAACATTCAAGCGAGACGGAAAAATGTTACAGCAATTCTATAATTCGAAGATATTGACATAGAATTAGAATTTCAATCACAACCAGTCAAACATATTATGTTAAATAAATGCTATTAACTTAATAGCTGCGTTTCATCATGTTAATGTACATAACGTGTCATTTTTACGACCACATCCCTTTTTAATTATTAATCAATACTAAATATTGAAGTCTACCGACGAAGAAAAGAGAATGAAAAATTCGCTTTCAGCAAGAAAACAATGCTTAATCGAGCGCGTTCGACCACAGGCGATTTAACGGGACGCGGAAATAACCGGATAAGGCATACGAGGGCGGCGAGATAATGTTCAGTCCCATCAGAATTGTGAGTATTGATCGCGTTTCCTAGTAAATATATAGTTTCATCTAGCGCATCCTAGTGCGTCCTAGTCGATAAATATGGCCGGTGTGTGTCCGGCGAATACCCCATGGTTGTCCGCCGAAAGTGTGCCTTTCCTTTCTTCCTCGCGCGCCGAATGTGAAACGATAACGAGGGGTTCGAGAGAGCGAGCGTGGGGGTCGTCGACCTCCGCGGAAAATCGATCAACTGGAGATCGGAAAGGACGAGGGCCAGCGCGTATAAAGTCCGCCGTCGGTGCATGGTGAATGCATCGATGCGACGCGTCGCGTTACGAACAAAGCTTGCGCTCTGCCCACGCGCAACATCGATAGATTCGTGCAACATATTTGTTTCTTATGAAAGAAACGAATTTGCCAGAATTTTCGGAATTTTTGAAAAGAAAAGTTACGATCCAAAACCTTTCCGATCGATTCGTAAGCTCGACAGTAATGCGAGAACTCCCAATATAATGGCACTTAATGAGTGCTTTCTATTCGGTGACACAAATCAACACAAGTGTCGAACTACCTTTGTTATTAATTAAATGTCAAGAGAGACAGAGAGAATGATGTTTGTATAGATTTTTGTATTAAATGGAAAGCACCCATTCTCACCGCGGGCGGGTGAACTTTCGTTCAGAGCATGCGCTCGTAAAGAATCATGCAACAGTAAAATACGAGAGGCCGACTCGTTACTGGACTAGTCGCGAGGGAAATATTTAAACAATTAAAAGTGCGTTTAATTGAACGCTCGCGCTCCTGTGCGTGGCCGTAATCACGCGACGAAGCCTCCGAAGCGTCATGATGAGCTCGTCCGACGATATAATGACGGGTCCGGACCCGCTCTGCCATCCTGGCACGATCGTTTTGAAACCCTTGCGCGTTCCTCGCATGAGAAATCGTCGAGTGCTCTTCAAACGAGCACTCTTCGCATCGTTGGCGAGTCAACGCGATCTTTGCGAAAATTACGACACGAAGACGGAGATTGAGATACACAACGGCAAGTTGGACGAAAAGAATTTTTTTTTCCGCGAGGGTTTCGCGCTTGCACGCACGCATACAGGACGGAAACAACGCTGCTTCTCATCTCCGCATATTTTCGTACGATTTTCTCCCCTCGATATACAAGAGCCGCGCGAGAAAGAGAGAAGCCCTTTCTCACTCTCCCCCGCCCCTCGTGGATGCCTCCCCAACTAGCACTCGCGCGTATTCCCGCGAAACAGCGGAGGGAAACGGACCGGCGTTTAATGTAAATCGCCACGCACGGCTTATACGCGGGCGGAAAGAGCGCGAGAGATCGAAAGCCGAAGTATGAACGGAGGAGGAGGAAGGAGGGAGGGAGGAAGCGAGAGAGAGAGAGAGAAAGAGAGAGAGAGAGAGAGAGAGAGAGAGAGAGAGTGAGAAGAGGATAGCGAGGAAAGAGCGATGGAGCTACAACTCGGTTAGGTAGAGAACGAGGTAGAGATCGGGAGTAGGATGGGAGAGGCAAAAGAGGAGGGTAGAGGAGGCAGTGGAGAACGCGGCGGGTGGAAACATACATATGTATAGGTAAATGTGTACCTACGCTCGTATCTCTCTCGCGCGCTCTCTCTCTTCCGACCGGACCTCTTTCACTCGCCGTGTACCCCTCTCTGTGCTCCCTCCCGCGCCCACCGCGTTCCGCATCGGTCCTTCGTTTCCTCTCGTTCCTACTCGCGATGCTCACTCTCGTCGCTCACACGATCCCGCGATCTCTCTTCCAACCGTTCTCACCCACCCTCGCTATCCTGCTTCCTCCCATGGCGTGCCTCCGCTCGTCGCTCGCGTTTTTCCCCTCTATCTCCTTTTTTTTCCTCAACACGCCCCCGAGCTGTCGAGTGATTTTTATAATCTGCTACTTGTTGCGCCACACACCACTCGACCGTCGCCACCGATGTTGCTGCCACCGCCGTGTGTCCGGCGCGGCCCACCCCAGAAAAACCGGAAAATAGAGGAAAACAAAAGCGGCCGGCGCGGCGCGCCGCGCATCCCGCGGGATGGTGCTCTCGAACGGTAGTGGCGGTAACGGTGGTACGGGGGATGCTGCGGGGGTGGCGGTTGAGAGTAGCCCGGGGGAACGACGGGGAACGGCGGGGGGGGGCAAGGCACCGCGGGACCCCGACGCAACGGATCATCCGCGCGAGCGCGTGTGCGCGCTTATCCCGCGCGCGCGACTGCTGAAAATTTATTTTTTGGCAACCTCCACGCCGATGCCCGTTGGGAATTCGGATATGCGAATATCGAATGCGCGTTCCTTTCGCCGGCGGACGATATCGATTGATATTTTTCCTGCGAACATCGCGGCGGATCCCGGCGAGCACGGAATTCGCCCCGCGTTCGTTTTAATTAATTTATCACCGTAATTATTTTCTGTGTTACAAACGGCGCGCATACTGATGAAACTAAATAAATAAAAAAACGGTACTTCGATTGTATAAGAAAATCGATTTATTTCCGGTGCACAAATGCATAACAATGTATCCATTTGTTGCAGCCATGTCTTCCAAATTTTTATCATTGTCTTTTTTTCATTGCTACAGCAAAAAAATATATAAATTTTAATAAATGTTTGCTTGAATAGTTTTAAAATATTTTCTAATATAAATATATATTCTAAATATAAATATATATTTATTTACATGATGCAAGAACTATTAATTCGATTTAACTATTTTTTTTTACTATGAAAATATTCATTTATTGTAAAATTATTTATTTAATAATATAATTTTAAAAATGTATTGAAAAAAATGTAAGATTTAATAAATTTTTTTTCAGTGTAACGATAAAAAGAGTAGTAAAAATATCCTCCTATATTTAAGTTGTATTGAGAATCAGTTCCTTGAACAACAATCTCAAAAAAAATGTACAATAATATAGCACGATTCACTATAAGACTGGTGCTCGTTTGGAATATCGGACGGATTAACAGCAAATTTCGCTACGATGTAGTGAGACAGTTTCGTTTCCTCTGCACTCTCGAGATCAGCAACGCGAGTGCAACATACACGATCGATCGCAGAAGAGGAAGACGGGGAGGATGAGAAGGTGAAGGAGAAGGGAGTGTAGCAACTCGCACCATATAACCGAGTTGCATTGGTCATTCTCCGAAAGGCGCCTAACATTCTCGCACGCCGCTTTTTCTATTGATTAACATAGGGCAATGTTGCAGGCAGAACAATACTGGCGTCAAACAACAGAGCGCAATTAAAAGCGGTTATCGAAAATGTTATCGGACCTCGCGAATTGTATTTTGCGGCGAACAAAAGTATTGGATTTTTTATAACGCGATCAAACGTTCGCAAACGATTACAATGCAATAGGGAGTAAAGGGAGAATACAAGAGGGAAAGGTTAATAATAAAGCTCGCCAGTTTGCAACCACGGTTTCGATCCCCCCCCCCCCCCCCCCCCCCCCCCCCCCATCTGATAAATCATTCAGTCGATCGGAAAAAACAACAATTTCGGCATCGCCATCATTGCCGTTGTAATCATTGCTTTTCTCCGCCAATAATAAAGGGTCTCTTTCTCTCTTTCTTCCGACGTCGACACAGAATCAAAGCGAAGGTTCGTGGCATGTTGCCACTCCACACCGCGCAAAATGGCTTCCTCCTTTTCAGGAATTATCGCGATATAGGAAGTCTCGCGAGAGCGCAACAGAAGGACAAGAGGAGGACAGAAAGAAGAAGAAAGAAGGAAGAAGAGAAAGAAATAAAGGAGAGACAAGCCGAGTGCGGAGGCGGGCAACGGCAACGACGACGACGGCGGCTGCTGTTGGCCGAAAGTTTAAAATAGAATATCTCGCGAGTAACTTTCATCGGTCGTCAAAAAATCGCGCAGTGTCGTATCTAGCGGGGAGCTATACATCCAGCTGCTGCTTTCCTTCTCGTTCTTCTTCTTCTTCTTCTTGTTTTTCTTCTTCTTCTTCTTCTTCTCCTCCTCCTCCTCCCCCTCCCCCCTCCTCCTCCTCCTCCTCCTCCTTCTTCTCCTCGGTTCCTCTTCCACCCACTACAACGTGGAAAGACGGCGGAAAGAGAAACGCGGAGAACAGTCCTCTTCATACCGTCGCTTTATGCTATGGGATAGGCTATGCTCCGACATGTAACACACGGTAACGCGATTATACAGATTCGCGATGCAACATTTGCTATTATTTGTACAAAATTATTCAAAAAGTTATCTAGATGAAAAAATGATTTCATCGGTTTATCTTTATCTAAATGGTTTATCTTTTTCTAAATTGTTAGAATATGTATATTATCTCCATCTATATCTTCGAGATAAAAGAAGTGTTATATTTCTTAAATTATTTTAATATGTTTAATATGTATCCTCCAGTGTAGGATTTTAAAATATCTCCTTTTTTTATAAATCAGATATTTATTTTGTTAGATCAGTGCTGTCCAGGATTTATAATTCTGAACATTGACTTAATGTGTGTGAACGATGTCATCTATTACTATCTTTTACTATTATATTTAATTATATTTAATTATTATATTTAAAAAAAAATATTTTCAATTATTGAAATATTTTTATGTTTAAAATCTAAATTCAAAGAATTTTTACTTTTTATCTCCGCATCAAACAGACTTTCTTCTTCAATTATAATATACACACGTATCTTGCTATCATTGACACTAGTAAAGCTTCTGAACAACAGATATATGTATGTATATACTATACAGAAATTGTTTATTAAATGGAATATTTGAAAATGTTTATCTTTTAAGAAATAAAGATTTATATTGTACATGAAAATATGAATACATATACATATGTATCGTTCCTATATTCTAAATTGTTTCATTAAAAAATACTATTAGGTGTTGGAATTAATTCGTAGCGTTTTTTAATGAAAGAATGTTATTTATTTCACATGAGCATTAAAAAATACATTAATGAAAGTACTTCCCATCACTTGTAAAACGCTACGTTGGAATTAATTCCAACACCTAATATTATTTTAAAATTGTCTAGATGAAACTTTGATTTAGATAAATTTAAAATGAAATCATCTTTAGCTTATCTAAAATGTTTACGTGTAATTTACCTTATTTTTATCTACATAATTTTTATCTACTTTTAATTATCTAAGCGTTACATGCGTGTAATACTCGCGACATACATATTCGCGAGTACGTATGCGCAGTGGCGCATCAGAGGCGCGTACGAAAAGTGAGAGAATTCAACGACGGTTATTCTTTCGAATATATCGGGATACTTTAACGCTTTCCAATCAAATCACTAACAGGCCTCGTGGAATTACAGATGTGGCTGACCTCCGCAGGGAGTTTTGCATATTTCATCTGTAATCGCTAATGACACGAAATTGCGCTGAACCTCCTCGAGGCGGGAAATCTTCTTGCTTATACAAGCAAAATCCATTGACCCATGGTTTTTGCGCGCCGTTGATTCTCGCGGGCGACTTTATGAGGGAAACAATCATTTCAACGAAAAAATGAATAGAAATGACTGAATTTTTTTTTTATTACTAACCTAATGTAATCATCTCACTAAAAATAATAAATATCTATTTATGGAAACGAATCAAAAAATTGAAACAAGATTCTGATAGTTAGTCATGAGAAGTTATTAGAAAATACTTAAAATGTTTATTGTTTTCATACAATCTTTTTGTTTTTCGAGATAGAGACATTGTTCCAGCCGATTCAAAGGCACGGATAATGCCTTAGTCTCCACGCCAGTGAATGACGTAGCGTAGGTACCCCTGTCCGCCGATATGCTCTCGCTCGCGTTCTCGCTAGCTCGCGTTAGCTTGCCTAGAGATCGCGCGAGTAAAGTACACACGCTCGCGTCTGTCGGTGGCGCATGCGCCCACACCATCGCGGGCCGCGACTCGACTCGACTCGACTCGGCTCGGCTTCGCCGACTCTGGCTCCGGCTGCTTCTCGGCTCTCCGTAGCTCTCGCCCTCCCCGCCAAGGTGCATGCATGCATTCTATGCGGCGTGCACCGCATTAGATGCATTTCTAAGTCGCGCCGCAATAAATCGCAGAAATATCGAAGTCAAGACACCGCGAATACGGTCCGCGCGCGTCCCCGAAAAAGCTCGCAAATACTGTGTGTCAAACCGATACCGTCTTGCGCGCGCGCGATACCGATCGCCGAAAGGGAGAGACAGCCCGAAGAGAGAACTCGGAGAGATAAGGAGGGAGAGAAGAAAAAAAAGAGAGCAAAGCGTGACAAAGGGAGAGAGGGTGGAGTAGAAGAGATCGCGCGGTGATAAAGATCGAAAGATACATAAACGATTTCAGTGACGCGCTCCCGCGCAACAGGAGGAGCTTCTCTCTCTCGAACGCGTCGCGGTCGAAAGCTCGCAAGAAAGGGCCCCCTATCGAAAGGAAGAACCATCAACTAGTAGAGCCACATCCGGATATTCTTCTATCGTAGTCCGTCTCTTGGCAGTGGCAGTGTGTGAGTGTCTACGTGAAATTATCATACCGGTCGTCACGCGTGCATGCTCGTACGCACGTATACTCACGTGCGAGTCGCCGAAGTCGTTCGGGACACCCGGTAAGTCCCTCTTCTCTCTGCAAGGATTCTGGTGGGGATACGATTTAAGGATTCAGTGAGAAAATTTCAAATTTTCGAAAAGGTTTCGATGATCAGCGTTTCCAGAGAGACTGATTTTCTCTTCTGGAAAAATCTATTATCCTCGTGAGAGATATTGAAAAGGAAACGTAAATCATCGATCGTCAAAACGCACCAAATTCGGATCACAGAAATATATACTTTAGTACACCGTGTGTAACGGGTGTACAAAGAGAGCTGACACGAACGAGAACGGGACAACTCGCATGCGCCTCCGATAATCCGCATCCGGTTGGCGTTACGAATCGCCGACGCGCCGCAATTGCGCCGTCGCGCTTATCCAATTCTTCCAAGATGAGAATGATGTGCGAATAAAGAATCAACGATCTGGCCGCGTTCAGGACAAAAGCGGCGAATGATTTAATTGAAACTCTCTATCTTCGATAGAGAGAGAGAGAGAGAAAGACAGGAGAGAGAGAGAAAGAGAGAGAGAGAGAAACGATACCGCGAAAGGATAGATCTATGCGGAGAGATCAATCGATCTTATGCGAGGGTGAATAGCACGAAGAGGTCGAAAAAGATTGTTCGAGAGCCTCGGAAAACTCGTACAGTCGCTATCACGCTCGGTACCATCGATAACACTTCTGTTGCATGTACTTGTCGGCACTCGCGAAAAGCCGATTTGCGCTCGATCTCGCGCAATAATAGGTCTGATTTTTCCTGCATTAAAAATCTCTTCCGTTTTCGCCAAATATCAAATATATCTCTATCTCACTTTAAGTTTCAAAAGTATATATTAATTCAGGCACAGAAGACAGATCTAGGATCGTTTTCGACACGACGTCGAGCGGCAAGTCGTTAAAGGAGGGCACGCAAAATTGAACGACGAAGAATCCGCACGTCGATCCGTCGGAGAAGAAGGCACGCGCGCGAGACAAGACTCGATCGATTGTGAAAGTGATCGCGATGCGCGAGATCGACGTACGCTTACAAAAATCGAAACCAAAAGTGGGTAACGCGCGAAAAGAGGAGGCGTAGGATACGATATCGGATGAACTGGAAAAAAAGATTGCGTCGAGTGGAAGAGGATGCCGATGACAACGGGAACGGTGAAGAGAACGACGACGACGAGGATGACGATTACAATTGCGAGGGAGTCTTGAACGCTGGAATTTCGGAATTTCGACTACTGCGAAGGTAGGAAAGGCCACGCACGCCTAAATCGAATGACTATATGACGCTGTACATCTGCTATCGCTATTACGACACCGAAAGGGACGCTCGCGAGAAGTTATGCGGAAACAAGAAGCGATCTTTTCTTTCTTTTTACACTGAGAGAAAAGATGTACCTACTAAATTTTAATAAATATTTGTTTAAATACCAATTGAATATACTAAATATAAATGTATATTTATTTGATACAAAAAAAAAGTTAATTTGTGATTCAACTATTATTTTTTATTTAGCAAATATTTATTTTATGTACACAAATGTTATTATATATTAGTGTTTTTTTATATTATTATGGTACATTATTAAAACAATTATTTATTCAAATTTAATACATTTTTCTCTGAATGTAATATTCTCAATTCGAATGAATTAAATGAAAAAAGTAATAATAAAAGTTTCCAAATTTAACTGAGAAGTGTAAATTTAATTAACAAGATGTAAAAATTGAACAATTCGATTATCAAATCAACAATGAAATAATTATTACAATTAATTACAATTACTAGATATTTGAATTTATACGATGTATTAGTTAAGAGAGTTATGCGATAGAAAGCAAAATATTCTGTATACGTTTCACTACTAGAACAGTATTCCAGTCAATATGCGCGTCTTTCTATCGCAAATCGAATCTACGATTCGCAAAAAAAGACTTCAAATCGCCGGCGTCTCGCTTCGTTGAATTCTCTCATGCTCGACCTTAACAAACATTAATATTCCTTGCTTGCAGAAACTCTGCCGAGTACGCTTTAGACGCAAAAACTACTAACAAAACTGAAAGACGGTGGCGAACAGAAAAGAGATCGGAGAGATTTTCCCGCCGAAAATCTCACGTCACCTATAACCTCCGTTTTTCATTTCTCTCCGAAAATTCGCTTTGAATCCTACTGCTGTCGCTATCGAGCTATCTTGCTGTTGCTGCTGCTGTTCTGCCGTCCCGGCTTCCTCGACGAACATGCCGAGAGTGTCGACGTAGCTACCTCGAAAACCGACGAGGTATCGAGGATCGACCGTAGACAATCCGTGGCAGGGTCGTGCGGAACGATCGATCGAATAGGTGCCAAAGGGAGAACGGGGGACAAAGGTGGTAGTGTACGGGGAAATAGCAGGAGGGTTGGTGTGAGGTTTTGGGATGCGGAGGAGGAGGAGGAGGAGGAGGAGGAGGAGGAGGAAGAGGGCGGGATTGTGATGGTAGTGATGATTAGTTGCAGTGTTTTGGAAAACAATGCGCAGAATTTCGACGACGATAAATAATAAAGGACAAATAAAGTGTATCGGGGAATGATGAAGTGAACGTGTGTATCAATAAATATTCTGACGGCATATGTATTGTACGTTGTGCGCCGAGAATAAAAGCGAGATGAGTTTGGAAAAAAAATATCTCGTGTTCTGGAAATATCATTTTGCGGGCGCACGCTTCTTCTTTGTCCAGGCTTTCACGGGGAAAAATTGTGACGTTGCGAGAAAGTTTCAGTATCAGTTTCAGTGAATAACGAATTATTGGCTTGATTCAATAAATTGTTCCGTTCGTCGATCCCGCTCTTTCACATATTATAATATAGGTATTTCTTCTACGTAATAAGTAATTATAATTACACTTCACATTGTACTCAGAACATTAAAATCATTGTACCCTTGAAAATCCCTTGTAATGGCTAACAGAAATGCACCTATATATACGCACCCGTTTTCCCACAGAATCCCGGAGAAAAACTCTTACGCTTCCTTTCCTGTTGAAAAGTACAAATAAACGAGTTCGTCCTACAATAGTCTCGACGCGAATCAGCAGCATGAGAACGATGATGTTACAATTACAATAGCGTGTTTCCAGGAGATACATTCACCGACCCTTCCATCGCCCTTTGATTCGATCTTTAAACACAGCCCTTAAACAGGTTCAACCCATCTCGAGATACACGTCTGTCGGAAGGGAAGACGAAAAATAAAACGCTCGCACGGGAATGAAAGAGAGAAAGAGATACGCGAAAAAACGAAAGAATTCTGGACACCGTGATGCACTCGCCCCTTCTCCGACCCCCCACCTATTGCGTGTTCGCGAGGACCCCGTGCGAGATGGGCCATCCCTCTCCCGTATGTATAAGGACCCTTTTGCCCCCCTTTTTTAAGGTGGCCAGCTGCGAGGTCAGTTTTCGACGGGCGCGCGGCGCATTAAGATGCTACGCACAAAATTTGTCATCATCGGTCGGTCATCGTCGCGGATTCTGCGAAATTAGAAGTTTCGGCGAGTTCAATCCCGTGCGTATTCGATGGCGAGAGACGGACGCCGCGGGAAAGAAGAAAAGGACGAACCGCGACAAAAGGGGAAAAAGAGAGAGGACGCGGACAACGTGCGGGTGCGAGCACTGGCTGAATCGCTTCTGCAGTGATGAACGCGTGATGGATATTAAATGGACGCACGGTACGCATCGACAGATTAATTCCATTTACGAGGTGCTGCTGCTTTTGTCCAGGGAGATTTTAACAAATATATGAGTTATATATGCGCAATGTGTGCGCCTGACTAAAAATACTCACGAATCGCTTTTCGGCGCTTTGTCGTTGCATGGAATTGCTCGTGAACGAATATCGGATCGATTGTTACAGGCTGCTAATGTACGACTTTGTTGTATCGTAGAATGATCCGCGAACGAAATTAGTTCAGTTCTCATCAACATTCCTCCTCTGATTCGATCGCGTGATATTTTCGAATTTTGTCAATTTTATTTTATTAATTTCATTAAATTTTATTAATTTACTCTAATTTTAAAAAAAGAGACACTCTCTCGTGTATTGCGAGGAGTGGCATGGGACAAAATGTTCCCTCTCATAATTACGAATGTGAAACTGTAGAATGTTCATCGGTGTGACGTTAACGCGCTCGCGAAATTCCCAATAATGATAAGTTTTAATTTTCCCATTTAAACAACGGGTCTGATGTACCCGTTGATCACGTCGAAATATCTCTCTTTCGTTGATAAAGGTAGAAATATCGCTCCCTCTCATTTTCTCGCGCAGTTCAATCGAAATGATGGTCGAACGAATGTAACACACACGCACGTAATGTCAATCGTACGAATCCGGTCGCGCGCGTTTAGCTATAGCCCTTTACTCAAGTGCGATGTATTCTGATGCCCATGATTTCATGCTATTGGAGCGGTTTCGAATACTTCTCGAATTCTCTTTCGCTCCACATCTATGTCCTCGCTCTCACCTACAAGCACCTTTCTCACCACCGTTCAAATAATTAATCGCAAATAGTCTGTGCCCGATGGAAAGTGGACGCGATGGAAGAGACGGTAGACATGGGAGGGGGGAGGAAAGGGGAGGGGAGGGTTTGTCGTGCCGCCCTTCGATCCTTTCGAGCTGCCGAGGCACGGCCTGACGTTTAATTTCGCTAATTTCTTTTCTCCCGTTCGAATTACTCGCGGTACGACGCTTCGTCCCCGACGTAAGGGTTCCTACTATCCCGAGTCACCCTTATATTTTCTTTCTTCTCGAAAGCGCGAGGAAGATCCTCGGGCACGAGGGTACGAGGAGGGTGGAGAATAGGACCAGCCTGCCTTCATGAGAATGAGGGCCGGAAAAATAATTACTTTCTGCACACCGCGAGAAGAATACTCGGAGCCTATTCCAGGATGATGAGCGGGGACAGAAAAAAAAGGATCGAGTGATTCTCTTAAGCTCGTTCCCTACTCTTCTGTCTTCTCTCGCTACCACATTGCACACAATCTTAATAATAGTATTTTTTCACTCCTTTCATTCTGAATATACTAGAAGTGATTATATCTACCTTTAATATATGTAAATCGCGTATCTTGATAATATGGAAGAAGAAGGGGATGTTAAAACTGGCACTATTTTAAGATGCTGTAATTTTAATTTCTCTCAGTGATGTCTCTCTTGAATATAAAAGTTTTGTGAATAATTCGTGTCGTAATATATATTAACATTACAGACGAAGTTTTAAGTACACTGCGCAAAATAATTTTCGTCGCGCTATGAAATATGGCGCGAAAAAGATAATAATTCATTCTCGATGATGGACATTGCTATTTTCGGCAGTTAAAACGATGGATTAATACTATTTTACTGGGAAATATATATACGCGATAAAAATAGAATTTATTACTACGAAAAGGTACGCTAATTCGAGTCGCGCTCGGCGTTAAAGTTTATCCGATGTTTCGTCTATTCATATACGGATAACGTGATTAAAAAAATATTTAGCCAATTAAATGAATCAAAATGAATAAAATGGAAGAACCGGCTCGACGGTATATAAAATGTTCATAAAGCCGCAAAAATTTAATACTTTATAAATTGTTCAATAAAATGCAATGGCTGTTTGTTTTGTTACAAAATGTAATAGACAAATAAAATCAATGGAAAATATCATTATTGAAAATTGTTATGCGACAAAACATTGAAAAAAAAATTTAGCTTTCAATTGGTCAAAAAGAGGAAGAGTAAAAAGAAACTTCTTTCACGCGAGATTCCATTATCCTTACGACAGATTGAATCGTCCAATTGCTAGCCGGAAATTAGATTTTTTTCTTTCTTTCCAAGAGGAGAAAAAGTTCTTTCTCATTTTCTCTTATTCCTCAGCCGCTGAAATTTAAGTAGACAGAAAGCCATCGTCCATGGTCTGAATGAAAATTGTCTCTTGAAGCTCTCGACGCAAAAACTAAAAATCATTCGCGTTTAATCGATCCGCTACCGTTTGATATATACAATGTACCTTTTGATTGTATTCAGTTATGAAAAAAGAGTATCCGTCCCACAAAGTCATTTCAATTGCGCTTTATTGATCAAAACAATGGAAGAGCCATGTAACGAATGGAAGAGGACGATGGACGTTACAGAGCGAGAGGGGGAGTTTAAAGAGACAGAAAGAGAGGGTGTGCGTGAGAGAGAAAAGAGAAAGAGCGTGGAAAAGGGTCAGGGGAAATACAGAGAGGGTGGGTCGTTGCTGACGAAAGATGGCGTAAAAATGGAGGGTGAAAAATATGGAAAGGGCGAGCCTCGTGCTACTCGATTCTCTTTCTTTCTCTCTCCTTCTTTCTTTCTCGTTTCCTTTTGGGCGTTCCAGTGGGAATACGCCTACCGAGACGCGCTGGAAGATTTCGAAATTTCGCAGGTGGCATCCCCAGGGCCACTTTTTAAGACGATTTCCATTAGCATGTCGAAGAGGGATACTCGTTGTTTAATGCTGCTTACAAATGGAAATATCTTAAAAGCATCGATATAGTTTTGGTTAAAAAAAAAAAAGAAGAAACGGATCAACTTCTAAATGCGCAATTCTCATTGTTGTCGTTTAGTTTGCGACGACGCAACATTATATTCTCAGATCAAATGCAATTTTCTTATTACAATGATGATTATGCGAATTGTACTTCTATAAATATTATAAATCTAATTCCGTTTTTACTTCTCTAAAATGTTAAAGCCGATAAAAGTAAATTTACATTTATTATGTACGCGCTATTTTAACTTGCAGCAACGTCTGTTTCGTGACGCGAATATCCGCGGGTTAATTTCAACTCATCGATTAATCCGTTGGCGAGATCAACGTGCATTTATGCGGTAACGCTAGAAAAGTCCGCTCGCATCGTTCGGCCAACTTTTCCACCGCGATAGAATAGTGAGCAAGATAAAGGGGGCGGGGGAGGAACAGAGATGCACTGAAGAACAGGAAGGTCTAATTTTACGGATTTTCTCGCATTCCGAATAATTCAAGGCTGCGTCCGGGGGCTGAATAGGGACGAGAAGAGAAGGGATGCAGGTAGGGGGCGACGGGTAGGCGGGCACCAAAGTTAAAACAAACATTTTTGCGCGTGTGAGCTTCAGCCATAAAGCTCTCTGCCCAGCCAAATGCATCGGTCGGCGGTTGCATAACACTCGAGAATAGCCGCGGAAAATGGTGGACCTTCTCTCTCTCTCCTACCTTTTTCTTTTTTAGACCGCGCCGAGTGTGGCTAGCCGGGCAACGGCGCGGGAGCTTCATTTTACAACTGATTTGGTCGTTCGAGGACAATCCATCGATCGTATGCGGACGAATGCGCGAGAACGTCGTGCTTCCCCCGTCCGGGGCAATGGCATTAATTAAATTTCGTTTGCTCGTAATTAAAATACGCACATACAGCTTTCTTTCTTTCTCCCTTCGGCGTGAAACGCGGCGTGATTTGATATAGGACGAACGTGGGCTGAATGACCGAAAAGTCGCGATTTAAAACAACATCTTTTGCCAAATGCCAAGACAACGCGCTTGCGAAACTGACAAGTTTCGCTCTACTTGCATTATTAAAGAACAAAGTATATATTTAACCGCGTAAACGTGCGAGTGCATAGAGTCATTGTATATACAATTTGATTAGATAGGTCGACGAAGATGGACACAATGAAAATCACAGCTGACAAAAAAAAAGAAAAAGAGAAACGAACGACTCGTTCGAGAGTCCTGTCTTGAAAAGACCAGAGCAATTAAAATTATTTATTAAAGGGCACCGCCCCAAAATAAATAGAGAGAACTGCAGAAGGGCGCCGATGGAAAGGTGCGATCCGATTAAAATCTAATTTTTCACGGATACTCTCTTAATTAAAACATTAAATTGATTGCGGCGTGAGGTCGCGACGATGACGGGGACGAAGAGAGAAGAGGAGAATGAGGGGATGACACTGTCTTCTCAAGGCACGGCGAAGTGACGAGAGAGCGGAAGCCGAGGGGAGGGAGAAGTTCGTGCTAAAATAAATGAAAATGAAATCAATTATAAAACTGTTTGAGGAGCCTCGGAGGAACAGGCAGTACTCGATAGACGGATGGATGGGTGGATGGATGGATGGATAGATGGACCGACGAAAGTAGATCTTGAGAGAGAGAGAGAGAGAGAGAGAATTTTCTTAATTAAAAATCTACAGACTTTGCTTTCAATTAAAAACAAGCGTATCGCTTTTCCGCCGTTAAAATTTATAGTATTTTGCTTCTTATCTTCATGATGTGACTAATTATTAATAAAATAATTCAAATATCAATAAATTAGACAAATCTGATGTTAAGAAACTTTATAAATTATATTATGCACATCGAGATCTTTCTGTCTTTTTCTCATATTTTCTTTACAGAGAAATAAAAAGCACATATAAAATAAATTGTCATTAACAAAACAAAGTTTCATAATTCTTTTTTTTTTCTAGATAAAAAAAGAGAAAAAAAGCGAGAAAGAAGAGAAAGAGCGCCTCTTTTCTAATCTGCTCGAGATTCTCGCGTCGCCAAGACATCGTCTCGATTTATGATCCTCCTAAATCTCGTCCTCCCTGTCAGGCTCCCCGCGTGTCGCTCTTTTGTCTCTTGGCGCACTTTTGCACTTTTAAAACTTTCTTCGCCGTAGCGAATTTCATTATAAGAGCGCGAGTAAGGACTTCTTGGGCCATTCCTTGCGCGATAAGAAGTCGAGTTGGTCGGCGTGGTTTATATCGCGCAGTTTGAAACATTGCTGAATCTTAACCGTATTCCCCTCCCGCGCTCACCTGGCCTGACTTTACCACGACTTAATCAGCGACGCGACTTTATAGATAAACAAAATTAACGCGCCTCACGAACGGTGTGCCAAAAATGTGCTGACTGCACTGAGAATCGACGTACCTACGAAATCCGATGATTGACATAGGCCCAAAGGAATGCCATAAGCACACCTCACCGTATGTCGTTGAAAAGAATTCCCCCACTATACCATGGCCAAATGACACACAAAACGGCCCGGCTAATTATTATTTTTTGTAACGGGAGCAGAACGGCGCACCGCGGCGAAATCAGTCCGCTTGCATTCTTCGTAAATATTCAACGGACAATGGCGCCCTTAAGTTCTCTCACTCTTCTTTTTTCAATCCCTTTGTTTTCTTTCCGAAAACAGACCAGACACGCGCGCACAAAGGGAAGAGACCCGAACAATGAGGCCCGGCGACGATGACCTCGGGAAATGGGTGAAATAGCCAAAATAATTCGCGACTTACTTACTTAAACGTGTGTAAGTATTATAATATCGAAGCGATTCAATCGTCGCGATCGCAAAACAGTCAAATTTCCGTATGCCAGAAGCAGGGAACATAAAACATAAACGTTGTTCGTTAAATAAACTCCATTAATACGCAATTATTTGAAGAACATGATAAATATTTAAAAAATGCATGATTCCAAATAGATCAAATACATACACTTTCGTGTATTATAATTATATCGTATATAAATAATAAATAATGTATATCTATAAATAAATAATTAATTAATTAATTCGAGAATATATATTCATTAACATTTAATCTTCCGAGATTGTACTTTACCTTGTCGATACATTCTGATGCGGGCCACAGCTACTCTCTCAGGAGATCGCGGCATATGCCGCGATCATCGGCGGCTCGCTCGGCCCTTCCGCTTATCACCGGGTAACGGATTGTTCTCTCGCAACATATTCTTTATTCCTATTTACTCCCGCCTTCCACCACTCGTCATCGTTTCGTTTTCTCGACAACGGTCGGTCACACGATTCTTGAGAATGTTGAAAAACGTTACGGACGAAATGAGAGCCTCCTTCGCGAGAGTGATTCTTACAATTAGCCTCGTGAAATCTGGGCCACCGTCACTCATGCCGCCGACCTCGACGAAGGACGAACGGAAGAAATCGCGTGTGGAGAAGCCAAGCTTATCTATTTCCAGCCAGAGTAAGAAGAAGAGTAAGAAGATTAACTGTGGTTTGAAGTACAGTGTGTTTATTAAATTAGTCGAAGACCAAATAGCTGAATACGCGTTAACAAAACGAATCACGATCGAGTTGAAAATTGGAGCATAATAACTCGAACACGCGATTGATCATTTGTGAACGCGATTAACTGCCCACGAGCTCTCTCATCGAGCAAGCATCAGCTCAACGAAGAGAACATTGACCTTCGCCGCGGTCGTCCATGGAGCGGTAGAGAAATATGCGAGAAGCCGTTCAATGAGGGACCGAGATTCACGGCTGAATCAGCCGCAAATTGCGGTGAAAAAGGCGAGAGTTGGCCGTGTAACTTTCTTCCTTCTTCCAGTCGGTCGAGAGGTTGGCTCCGCGATTTTTGTTTTCATTTGATTACCCTCAAGCCCTTCGCTCCACCCTTCTAGCCACCTAGAGGGTGCAAAGCGGGTAGCAATAACGGCGGTTACTGAACGAAACGGGTGAGGGAGGGAGGGAGGGTTGTGAAACAGGGGCCGTTTCACGGAACTTTCGCGAAATAACTTTGCGGAGAGCGATGGGCTCTCTCCGCCGTGAGAGATTCCTGTTATTTTCTCGAAGTGAGAATCGATAGGGCTACCTACATACGCCGGACGTGCGGCAGCGGCGGTGGCGATGGTCGTCGACATGCTCCGGGTTGGGTTAGGTTAAGCCCGAGCGCTTAGCCCGATAGCACCAGCGGATCGGCTGTGATGCGCTAGGTGTTTACATCGCGGAAGGCTACTACACAACGGGTGAGCGCCTAGATGCCATGACCTAGGACGAAAAAGGAAGCTAGGAGAGATCGTTTCTCACCGTCCGCCCCTCCTCGTGTCTTCCTCGCCGTCGCTGCTGCCTCTCGTTTCCTCATCAACGTCGAGGGATTACTTTCTCATTTAGATTTTATCTCGCGTCTACCCACTGCCGCCCTCATCGCCACCCGTCGCCCCGACGCGATCTTCTGCTTCTCTTTCAGCTTGTCTCTTATGTTCGCCTCCGACCATTTCTCGATTCCTTCTCTTGGCCAAGCTCCTTTGTTTTTACTAATTACCCAAGACGTCAACCATCGACCTCTTTCCACAACTCCCTCTGTCTATCTCTATCTCTTTCTACCAGTTCGCCATCACGATTTCTCCGCCGATCATTAGGCGACTAGCCAAGAGGGTGTCCGAATCGCCGTCCCTCCGATGAGAGGACGTTCTCGATCCTCTCTCGGGCCGCTTGCGGATGGATGAATCGATTTCCTTGACGAGGCAAGCATCGTTTAAATTAAATCAACAGTTTTCTCATTTTATTATATTTAAATGAAATCGATTCAAATTGCAATATTCATTGCATTAAAAGCATAATTAAATAATTTCTATTAAATTCAAACCTTTTATTTTTCTTGATGTTGCGAAAAACTTATCAAAACAATCCGCGAGAAAGGTGATACGTCGACAAATCGAAAATCTGGCATGTCCAAGGGTCATGCTCGACAATCGTGATTGATGCCGCGCTGACTGCAGCTGCCGCGGCAAAAAATGAACTGCGATTGTTTTATCGCCCCTCGGGCCGCCCGATGGTCAACCGGTCTTTCTCCTCTCATTATTATGATTACCCGATGGGCGATGGGTCGGGTACAACGAGAGGCGGGTAAAAGGATGAAAAAAACATGGATTCATCCCCTTGTCCGGAGTCAGCCAGTCCTATCTACTAACCTACCTGGTCCCTCCGTCGGCCCTTGTCCTTCTTTGTACCCCGATGAGATACGTAGCGTACGCGTCGACGATAGAGGCGACGAAATCCAATTTTTCTCTTTTATCGACCCTCCTCAGGCATACCCCTGTCTCAAAAGAGAAGTAGCCCATGCGCCACATGCTGTCGTTGGCCGTTCGCGTATATGCAAATTTCGACGGCGCATTGTGTTTGCAAGAGCTGCCCCTTACTCACCCCCTCTCACCGCGTCGTCCACAAAAGATCCAGGTCAAACTTTCATCCGGTTAGGAATTTTTATTTTTCGATCAAGCGAAACGACAAAGCGAGTAACCCTCATAACGAAGAAAGGGAGAGGGAACGAAGTAAGAGAGACGGTACGCGACCGGTGCACCTTTCGTGATGCGTAACGGTCGATCGTAGTGTCGCCCTAAGACAATCGATACAATTACGAGAAACCGCCGGAGATGTAGGTAGGGAGACGAAAGGATCGTCAGTGAGATCCCTCTTTTTCAACCATGGCCACCCTTCCTTCCCGCGGTTTCCTCTCTTTGAGATGTGTCCTTGGGGAAGGAACGTTTGTCGCAGTTGATGCCTTGGAAATGAAAAAGAAACGAGAGCTTCAAGAAAACTCTCTGACGATACCAGTTACAAGTCTTTTTAGATCTCTACAATTTTATCATTTTATATATATTTTTTTTTCATTTACGAATTTCTTATCACTATATTTTTATATTTTATTACTATGTGGTCCTTGTATTAAAATGTTGACATGTAATTCAGTTGATAAAATCAGAAAATACGATTTTCCATTTTACGTTATTGAATATTTTGTTTATGGTTGCAAAAGTTTTGCCAGTTGAAAATACAATCACAAATGGCGAGAGCGAATTGAAAACGTCGGCTTCAGCCCTCGGAACAGATCGATCTCGAGTCCTTGCATCATATGCAACGAAATCATACCTCGACGCGTAGTCTGCAGGTCGTAATAAGATCCAGCCTCTCTATCGACGAAAGGCTCGCGCTAGGGAATGCCGCTGGAGAATTTCCAGAGGCGAGGCACGCCGACCTGGGGGCGGCCGAGCAACCCCCGTGGAAGCGCGATGGAGCGAGCTGCGGTCAGTGCTAGGATTCGAAATACGATGGTGTACGTACCCGGTTACGTCGCGTACGCAATGCCGCTGTGTTAACCTTATTGTCACGGTGGTACCGAAGCATGTAAAGCCGCACGGACGCCTCCAAATTGTTATTGCATGCGAGAGACGAAGACGGAGTAAACCGATCGACATGCCAGAAAGGTCGGGCTTATCCAAAGATTAAAAGTCGCCCTTTCGAATTGAATATCCAAATAATTTATTTAAAATCTTTGTCTTGAGATTATTCAAAATAAATCATTAGTGTCTCACAAATATTTCCTAGTGATTAAAAGAAATTATTATATTAATCAAGTTTCTAATAAATACTAAGTCTTAAACATAACTTTCCGTTATTAAAAAATTCAATTATATACTTGAGATTATTCAAAATCTTGCAAAAAAAGAAAAATAGATACGCCGTGACACTTTTTATAATGCTATCTTCTCGTCTATCTCCCTGTTGTAAAGTACTATGGGATATACTGTGGTCAGTGCCACGATTCGAAATACACGATGAACGTGAACTCCATTCTGGCGTATACGCAACAACGACATGCTAACCTTACTGTCACGGCAGGACCAAAGGGATGTAAAGCCACGATAACGCCTCCAAATCGTTATTGGGTAGCGACAGAGAGCCACCCCTCATCGTTTATCAGCCGTTCTATGTCCCCTAGAATGGAGTGTTGGAGATACTGCGAAGACTGCTACTTTAACTATCGCGTATATATTAAATCGCGTAAAACCTATAATTGAATACTCGAGCACGGAATACTCGTTAAGTTGTTCCTTATGAAATATCATCGTTGGTTCCTTTTTGCGAGGTGTCTAATTATAATGATCGCATCGATAAGTAGTCTCGAAAATATACGTATCGAAAATATCGATCTAACGAATCTCCAACTTGATACTGACTACTCGGTACACTTAACTCGCGTCTAAACTTGAGAAGATGTCTTCCCCTTTAATAATAAGAAGTTTCTACAATGGATTATCGTCAGCCTACTACAGATATTTATCACGAGTAATTATCAAGAATTCAGATTGTTTCTAGAGTTAAAAAATAACTTTAATTAGCAATAAAACAATGAAGATTAATCCGTCTCTATAACGAACCTTATAAAGCAAAATTTATAAAGTTTCGTTATATCTTTGAGAGAGAACTACCCTTTCTAGCCTTATATTAACGTGATAGAGAGAGAGGGGGGGAGAGGGGACCGAAGCAAAAATTAGACGCTAGTTATTGTGTCTATTCTCACAACTAAATTATCCAAATCGCATTCACACCCTCTGTCGAGGTGGGACGTGTCAACGCGATCGTTTTCGTAGCGGTCGGCGCCGCTGGCCATGAAAACTTATCCGGATTTGAGAGAGGAGCGGCGTTGGCCAGTTACCGTCATTACAAACGGTCTGCACGACGTACATGGCGTCATCCACCTAACGCCTCGGTGCGCCTAGCCGCGCAGCGCCGCGCGCGCGCCGGACTGGGCACGGCCGCGCGCAGAGCGCAAAGCGCACAAACGCACACAAGTAATATGGAGCGCAGCGCATCCTACACAGCGCACATCGCACTGCTGGGTGCGGGCGGGGTGATGTGAGGAAGACAGCGAAAGAGGAAGGCGCGCGTTCGAGTAACCGAGCGAACGCCAGTTCGTGGTCCGAGCGGACGGAAAGAGAAAGCGAGACGAAACAGGCCGTGCGAGAGAACGCGAAAGAGAGGAGAGAGAGAGAGAGAGAGAGAGAGAGAGAGAGAGAGAGAGAGAAAGAGAGGACAAACGGGAGCGGGTGGATGGACGAACGGACGGATGGACGGGCGTGCGGGCGAATGCGAGAGCGCGAACGGTGGCAGCAGGGAACCGGTGAGGGAGCGAGATGGAGAGCGGGTGGAGGGCCATCGCGCGTCCGAGAGAGGGTTGGTGGCTCGCTTCGGCACGGTTTAGGCGGCGGGCGGCGTGTGGTGCAATAGAGGCGGCGAGGAGGTGAGGTGGGGGTGCCCGGCACGGGGCCACGGCGCAGTTGCTACTCAGACACGGGGATGCTCGCAATGCCTCTATCAAAGGTTACCGAAATCCTATGGAAATATCCGTGCAAACGTGGCGGGCCGTGCCGTGATGATTCGTCGGGAACGCGTGCCGCGATCGCGGAGGTGCTCGTACGCGAAAAATCGGAGAATCACGCGAAAGACCTCGCGCCGCGTGTATAAGTCCGCGTGTACGGGAAAGGAGGGACCGGGAACAGCTTGGGGGGCGGCTTCTCGCGGGGTTTCCCTCGAGGAGGCGATATGTTCCGGACGTACGTTATACGTACTCGGAAACGTAAGGAACGATCCACAAAAAGGAGAAAGGGAGAAAGAAGATTGACGAAAGAAAGGGCATTAAGGAAGAAGGAAGTGGAGAAGGAAGATCAGACTCCGAAGAGTCCTTTCTACTCCAAGATCGCCACCCCGCGACGTGCCAGCAGACACTGCCGACTCGCGAGGAGCACGTGGGGGAGAAAAGTCCGGGAAAGCACGAGGATAGAGAGAGCGCGGCGAGATAGAAAGAGGGAGAGGGAGAAAGGATGTGAGACAGGGAGCTTACGAAGGTGCGAGAAGGATGGAGCCAGCGTCCCGACGCGTCTTACCACGACGCAAGGAGCAACGCCGCGCGCCTCTCTAGAAGGGGAAAGAGAGAAGGTGGAGGGGGAGGGCGAGGACGTCGCGGCGGGGGTGGCAAAGACGCTCATTCGTTCCTCGAGTCACGTGGTCCCCTTCTTATACCAAAGGTTTTTCCTTTTGTCACGCGGGAGATTCAAAGTCTTAGACTGACGCCAATGTGGACTCGAGGGATGCCTCGAGGGTGGGTACGACTATCGATGATGCCAGATCCGGGGTAATATGCATGAATAAAGTTTCTTTTTATTTCATCGCATTTTTATTTCAATATTTTAGATATCTGACTTAGAATTTCATTTCAGCTAGTAGCACAAAGGGTGACACTGAGCAACCCTTTAAAAAGAATTATAGGATTCCAATTTTTTCAATTTTCTTTTTTTTCAAATTACTTTTATAAATTTATATTTTTATTCATTTTTTTTACTTTTTATTTTTTGTATATGGATATTTACCTCAGAATTAATAATTAACTTAATTTCAAATCAAATTACTCTCGCGATTTATTTAACAACTTAAATTCTGTCATAATCGATATGTACTCTGTAATCGCTCGTATATTTCTCGGTCCCTCTCCGCAAACGTATCACGAAATTCGAAATTCCGATTACCGTAACAATTGTATACTACGCTCTACCGAAAAGAATAAATACAAAAAAAATCGCTAATCGCTACAACAATCGAGACAATCGGTGGATCCATTCGCGGAGAATCACCGCGAATAGAACCCACCGTCGATCGCAAATTCATCCTGCGGATCGATCGTAATGAGAACATACGGGGGTCCGGCCCTCTTTTCTTTTCTGTTTCAGACGCGTCGCACTGTGTTGTTATGTGTGTTGTCATAATTATTTCATTGAAAAATTAATTTCGCCGTTTCCGAAACACTCACCGATTTCTGTCTGTGAAACACAACGTCTGAACAACTCCTCTTAAGTTTTGCCGAAAGGGCTTAAATAATTTAGAGAAGCTAAAACACACTTTCGAGCGATCCTGATTTCGAAATTACGACGATTACAAAGACGACGATTAAGAAGAAAAAGGAGAAAATATAGAAAATCAAGAAAAATACGCAAAAAAGCACCAAAAAAAGAGAAGAAACGAAATTGAAATAAAAGCATTGCCTTAAAGAAGAAGAGTATACCTACACTGTCGAAGGAACAAACGAGAGACACAGGGGGGAAAGAAACAAAAAGATAACACTTTAGACGCCTACAAAGTAAATTGTAAAGATATGACTAAAGTATATTTTTAACAAGTTTTGAGAAACTTTAGATTTTAAACGTAAATTTAAAAGCGAAAAATGAAAAAAAACGATAAAATTCTTAATAACTAAAAATGTGATCTAAAAGTCGTTGCTACCAAGAGAAGCCTTATGTCCTTGTTTCAGTTAGTTCAGTTCCAAACGTAAGTACCCAAGCAACTAACTGAATATCGATCTTTGCATGCCTATATATCCTTTTACTGTACGTGTGATCTTCGCTCCGAAATCGCCGCTTGAAAGGAAGAGTCGCCATGTCTGTGCTCCGAAAGGAGCGGGAGAATCCCCCTCAAACGGATCGCGTCGGTCATGATACGAGAGAGAATGGCGTCAGCAGAAAAAGTAGCTTTGCAACTGTTGTAAAATTCTTTAACACGATTACTTTATACATTTAGATTCAAAATTAAGAAATTAAGGACAAAATCAGTCATATTAAAGAATTTTACAACAGTTGCAATGATATTCGCCCTACTGAACGCAGCCAATGAGGGGATGTCGACCTCCTTGCGGAATGAAGATCTGTCGTACCATTTAGCGGAAGTTCGTAAACGAAACGATAAATTTTCCAGTGACTAGCACATAAATCTATATCGTGCAAATAACATTATGTCCGAAGGCAACTGTTTTACAAGTTACTCTGTAATGACAGCTCTCTCTCGCGCGCGCGCGCGCGCGCGCGGCACCACCTAACAACGGCCAGTATAAAACTTAGCCGGCGTAATGCATACTTTCGCGCGGATCTCTGCTTGCCTACTATTGCTCGCTTCGCTTTCTCGCTCTGTCTCTTTCAGAACGGCCACGGCTTATTATGGTAAAATAGTTAAACACGAAAGTATCCGTAATAATAGCGACTACCGTAATAACTACTGTTAACCGGTAGACAATCGTTATATATATTATCATTATAATTTGCAGTTTATTAAGTAGTCTGCAATGATTTGATAGTCAATCTATAACGGAACGAATCTCAAACATGTTGAAACAAATTTCTCGCAGCTGTAGAAAGTATAATATATGCCGAATTCTTTTCTCATGAGGTTTCTACTACTTCGATTTCCTGTATAAGTTTTCGTTTATTTTGATTCTCTATCATATCTCTATCATTAAAATAATAATAAATTTCTTATAAATTTAAAAATATAACAAAGATGTACAAAAGATTATAGTTATATTTGCTATTAACTGCATGCGATTCTGATCCTATTCATGAAAACGTAACAAATTATTTTCCATGCAAAGTTCTCTTTGTCCGATTAATCATTTCACGATGTCGAGCAGGGCTTTCCGCTCTGTTCGCAAAAAAAAAAACGGGAAAAAAATATCAAAAAAGGGGCGAGACCCGCGAAACAAAGAGTACGCGGTACGCGGAATCATTCTATTTCCCGAGTTCGATGACGCACCCCCGGGTCTGGTGCCAGGCCCGGGAGCTCCACCGATGATCAAGGGTGATGCGGGAGAAAGAGGGACGAGGGTGGGCTCGGCAAGCGGCGGTGGAGCTTCGATTT
Source organism: Acromyrmex echinatior (assembly GCF_000204515.1). Next base: position 1,162,985 of record NW_011626450.1, read on the forward strand.
CAAATTTCCTATTTCCCGACGAGTTGGCCTGTGTTGAAAACGTAGCGTGCAACGTAGCAACGCACACGCGAGAGAACGAGAGAGAATTGCATATATTCTCGACACAAATCCCGGGGGGAGAAGAAAATGATGGTGGAACGCGGCGGCGACGGCCGGGGACGGCGGTGGCGGCGGCGCCACAGCGAAACACTGGCAACCCCGCTTTCGCCGAGTATTTTTTCGATGATTTTCGAGCTCGCGTATGTGTATCGTACATGCATACGTTCCTCCACACATACGCATACAAATGGTCCTATCACCCCCTTCGACTGGGTCGTCGATGGTTGGCGTTGTTGCGCCGGGGATGCCATCGAAGTAAGAGCGGTAACTTCGAATGGGAAGAGGGGAAAGGGGGGGGATAGTCGGCGGCGGAAAGGCGTTAGGGTGCCCCTGGGTGGAAAGAGGAGGTGCAACGGTGTCGGTGGTTGCATGAACCGGTTGATAGATAGAGAGGGAGAGCGGTGGTGGCGTGCGAACGGAGATAGAACGGTTGTGAGATACGGCCGAGGGAACCAGGGGCAGCGGTGGGCCTGCATGCACTTTTTTTTCCGCACCCCGCGTATTGATCCCGGAGTCATTCAAAATGGCGGCCGGGGCCGAGTCAGCCAATGACTGCCTGAATCGATGACTGCAGCGAGCCACCCCCGGACCGGCCAATGGGAGGCCGTCGCACGCCGTTCTCTGCGGGAACTACCACCCCGATATACGAGACACAGGCCTCCCACGTTGTGTATCCTGGTACACACACAGACATACATACACACATACAGATATGTACCCTCGTATGCGTGTCGTGTAGCTGTTCGGTCCGCCGGGTAGAGCTCGTCGATGACCCGGGCGACGTCAATGATTTCCGCGGAAAATTTTCCCCCCCAAAAATGGCAAAACTCGCCGTTCGCTCCACCGGCCGGGTATCCCGGACCAGAGCTCACAGTCGCTTTGATTAACGATCTTCCTATGTATATATTTCGTCCTCCCTCTGCCCATCCCTCTCGTACTTTACGGCAAATATACGAGGTAGAAAGTACTGACTGCGCAGGCAAAAATATTCGCGATCATCGACCGGCGTCTGCCATCTTTCATGACTCTCGTCATTGCCCGGAACTGCCCGCGACGAGTTTTGCTGCAAAATAAACGAGATTCGTTCGCTACATTTATAATCCTGAATTATTCGTTCGTTCTAAATCATTAAAAAGGAAATTAATTGTTTCATCGATGTTGCAAAACTCCTAACCGCGCTATGCTTTGTCTTCATATTTTCATCGTCATCTTTATATCCGCGTATTGTACAGTGCCTAATGAATTATTTCGTTCTTTCTTCGCCGTCAATTTAAACGATTAAAAAGGATTTGCAAATATTTAAAGACTACTCGCTCTTCTGAAGACATTTCACGTCGTCGCGTATATAGTCGCAATTTGACAATCAGCGCTTTTAAAAATTAAATTTAATACGATTACAACTTCCTCGTAGATACCTTCACGAGAAATACGGATATTTTTAGAGTTACGTTTTCCACTTCAAAACGCTGAAATTTTACATTTATTCGTAAGAATGGTACGCAATATATTTTTCCGATAACACGCAAGGCGCGTCAGTTTTTTTCCAGTACACTGTCGCGATGCCGTCCAAAGTCACGATGCTATCTTCGTCACCTTGATCCTGGATCCGCGCACGCTTATCTTATCTCTCATGGTTCGCATAAAGTCTCAGAAAATACGAGATACGTCGGTGGTACTCACGCAAATCGACCACTAAATCGCAATTTCGTTGAATGTTTAGGATGCGATTTAGGAATCGGGGCCGAAATCGCAAGATGCCGGTGATTAAAATTTCAGACCCACAGATCGATCGATCACGTCTGATCGCGGAATTCGTTACCACACTTTGCGCATAGCGCGGGACAAAGAGAATGTCGAAACTGCGCGAGGCACGAGGCACACGATTGCATCACGAGTCGCAGTGTGCGGCGAGCTGCATTACGTATGTGTGTGCATATGTACTTAGATTGGCTCCTATTGACACAGCCGCAGACGACAGTGGTGGTACAGTCGGGAAAAATAGATGCGACGCGTTTCGCGAGCACCATGTCCATATCGTTTCGAGGATGCTCGTGTACGCACGCTGCACGACGCACGCACATACGTAAGGCCTTTGATCTAGCGACGCGCATTTGACATCCTGAATTATCCAGAATCAGCGGATATCGATTATCGACGGATCGGTTGTCTAAACAGCAAAGCACACACCGCGTTGCGTCGCGTCGCGTATACACGCGGACTCGACCAAATCTACAATTCGTCCTTTTTAAGCGCTTTTGTCCTTTTCGCGCGGGGTAAATTATTCCCCCAACCACGACGCGGTCCGAAATAATTTGATTCATTACGCGCATTTGCCGCGTTTGGTTATATTTAATGCGACGATGTAGACTCGCGCATGCACGCACCGCTCGTCCCGACGAGCGTTCTCTCATATTTAATGTAAATCAAATTTAGAACCGGAACAAAGTACACCGGTCAGCGGCGAGTCGATTCTACACGTTTGCTCGATTACTGTTAATTAGCCGACCGTCCAAATGGATCTAAAAAATTCACGAGTTGTCTCGCTGTTACCCGTCCAATTTTCCGGATCACTGACTTTCTGCTCAACGGGTTTAGCTACCATCGATGACTTCATCTTTTGACATATCACAAATTGGAAGAACATCGATATCTGAGTAATCCGCGTGACTTTTTACGAGGCAACAAATTTTATTAAAACTGTAGGTTAAATAAATAATATTTAAAGTAGCACGAAATTTTACGTTAGATTGGACGTTAAATCATGTCAGCTCATCACGAAGCGAAGCGTTCACTCGTCGAGGAGCACGTCGTCTCGTCGACGACAAGGGGAGAAAGAACGGCCGATTCACTTTCTGACGCAGCTGTACTAAGTGTACGACGGAATGGGTTTTTCTAGCGCGGGCAGTTTTTCTATTAAGCTTCATTTGTTTCTTTCATTGCGTAATGCGCCGGACGCGTCGCTCATTTCATCCTACAGCCGACCGGCTACTCCTACCGTTAGAATTCTTAATCCGGGCCGTCAGTTTCGATGGCTCGCGTGCTGCACGTTCCTCCGATTCGACAATTCGACGAGAATCGCGACTGTCGCGACGATCTTAATCTCATTTCCCGACGAATAAAGTAGTGTGCCCCGCGTATCACGGCGTGTCCGCCACGGTAATATGATAACGCGCATGAAGGTGGTCGTGGATTGATATAACCGATGTAACGGAACTCGGTGAGTTCAATTGTTCGACGCTGCAACTACGAGGATATATCTTGATCGCGCCGTCCGATTCACGCTCACAACGCTCATGAGCATCATTTGTCCTTATTGAACATTTGATGAATAATAAGAATGGAATGATTCTTAAATCATGTAAAGAAAAACAGATTCTTGCATAAGTCATAATGCATAAGACATAAAAAAATCAACCAATCAAAGTATTTTATTTCATGAAAAGGAAAGAAATGAAGGATGATTGCTTCATTTTCTTATGTATTATGTGTTAAGAAAATTCTGTGCTTTCTTAATCGTGAATTGGATCGTAATTCTTAATACGTATATATCGCACTTCCATTGTCACGCAACAATAAACAGAGATGTTTCTTTCTTGCACCTTACAAATTTTGAATTTGAACTCTCTGGAACTATACCGGTTTATTGTTCAGTGATATCTCATTATTTATTTCGTATAAATTTTAAGCGATTTTTTTTCCGAAGAATAATAATATAAAAATCCTAAAAAATATCTAAAAGCTCTACAAACTTTTTTTACTTTTTATAATTTATTTTTAAATATCCTTCGCAAAATTAACTATTTAAGTTTTATTTCGATAATACATCATTTGATTCTTTGTACAAGTGAGTGTATTATATGATCGCACATCTGCTCGCATTTACCATTGTGTCGCTTCACCGTAATCGATATTCTACCAGAGTTAGTTCGGACAAAAACCTTAAGACGATTCACCCTTTTCTCCACTCGTTCGTTTCCTCGTTCCTTATTCCGCCGCCAGACGTCACCTTGCCACGGGGTGGTTATTCCGATCAGGGGTTGAGACGGGGCTACTTCACACGAGCAGCAAATGAATGCGAAAAGTCCGAACAAATTATTGCGCTGGAAATCTTTTTACGTGACAGACGCGTTAAAGGAATATGAAAATTGAAAACGGATATTTAATCGGGTCGTATTAATCGGTCGTGTCAAATAACTATCCGTTTTTCAATAAAATTCTTAACACATCGAATATTATATATTGGCACATTGCTATCATTTTTACATTTATTTTCTATTCACAAGAGAGCATTTTAAAGGTTTGATTAATAAAATTCATCATTAATTGAAATAGAAATAATGGTCTCGTCATTCCCGTTATGGACCTAAAAATTCACAAGAAACATGCGATATAAAATAACAAATATCCTGACGGCGCAAATATTCCACCACATGACGACCACCTTCGTCGCCACACTTCCACGCACTCCCCCGCCATTCGCGATGAAGAAGGCGGACAATCCAAAGTAGGTAGAATCAGACCGAGAAGATAAATGTCTTCCTACGCAAAGGCGTATACGTCCTATCGGGGTAGTCGATCGGCTCGATTCGCAGAGCGCGGAGCCAGGCAACTGGCCGTCAGAGTTACAAGTGCATGTGCAACAATTCGTACGCAGCAAGTATCCGTCTGTACGTCCGTTCTTGAAGTCCAGCTGCCGATCGGGATCAAGGGGGAATCGGGATCGGGATTGAGATCTAAAACACCACGTACATGACGCACGTATGTTCGTACATACGTTACGTACGCACGCGCGTACGTACAGTACAGTAACTCGTAACGGCATACACCCACACGTCTAAGTGTGCGCGTATGTGTACCTGACAATCCGCCCACCCCATAACCGAGCGCGGAGGCTCGATTCTCACCTGTTTTTATCCTCACGCCGGCCGCTTCATTTGTAATTTAAAGTGAGCCTCGATTGCCCAATGCGCTCTACGTACTTATTTTCGGAGCTCCGAAGGAGCACACTCGCATGTAGCGGACGTACAAATGAGTACGTCCCTCCTCTCCCCGCGAACCCGCGACTCTCTAACCGAGCCGAAATTCTTACCACGACGGCAGCCTGCCGCGAACGGAAGTTCGATCGCGATCGAGCCCGAGTACTTTCGTGCCTCGTGTCGGAAGTGCGTTACTTTCGTCCTGTTCCTACTTTCCGTCCCGGTTCAGCGTCCAATAAACTAAATATTTTTGCGTTTGAGTTTTGCAAAATTCGCCCGTTGCACAATTCGCAAATGTCTCTAAGTAATCTCTCTATTTATTACGAAATTGTATATAATTATGGTTTATCTATTAAATCTTTTTTTCGTTACAATGTAGAACTGAAGAACTGAAAAAAATTACTTTACTTCTCTTATTATAAAATTGTACTTGAAAAGATTCTCAACCGAAAGACACAGCTTAAGACATAAAGTAAAATTAAATTAAATTAACGAGTTGCGTTAATTGCCTGGCTCTTTTTAACTGCACTCTGGCATATATGAGCAAAGTGTACTACATATATTATATAATAAGTGATCTTGCATCAGACATCATTGTCGTAGAATATCTATTTAAAAAGTAAGAGACATTTTTCGATGATCCATCGCGTCAATAAATAAAGTTGCCGCGTGCGTGGCGTTGCACATGCGACGAAGGTCACTCGATTTTTCCATCATCGTGGAGCGGCTAACCCATTGGCTAACTTTTTTCGCGTGACGGTCCACCCTCGTCGCACGCGCGTTGGAAGAAACACGGATAGGGTGGACACGATGTGGGTATGAGTGGAGGGATGCGATGAAACACGACGCGGCGCGATGCTACGTTACGCGACGTTCTTTTCTTTGCTCCTTTCTTGTCGCCATTACTCTTTCAACCGAGGGAGAAAAGAGAGACAACAGGACGAAAGGGTGGACGCGTTATTGCGTCGTCTCGGACGACCAGCAAGGCTCTCTTGCGTAAATGCCAGAGGCAGGGTAAAGAAAAAAAAGGGGTCGCGCCTCCCCACCTTCCGGACTCATACCTCCACGTGTATACCACGTGGAAAAAAGGACGAGGCCAGCGTAAAAATGCGACGCGTGGGGGTTGCCCGGTTGGTGGGGAATCGAGGCGGCCGAGAAAGGGAGAGAAGAAAGGAGAGAAAAGGATATAGAAAAGGGGTGACGGGTGGCGAGTAAGCGAGGTTGAGTTACGAAAATCGGTAGTAAGAGAGAGATAGATGAAGGCGCAAGCAGACAGGGGAAAGACGTTAGCAGGGAAGGGAGAAATAGGAGCTTAATGCGATGGTGGGGCAGCTATGTTAGATGAGAGCTTGAGAGAGAGAGAGAGAGGGAGAAGAAGGGAAGGAAGGGATAGCTTGGTTGTCTACTTCGACGAGGAGAGTGCGTAAGACGAGCAGGATGACCATCGACCACCCTTCGCGAAATGAGCATCAGCGCGTCCACAGGAAAGTCGACGTCCTCCGCAAGGTCGATGATCCATGTTTAAATCACGATTTGACTTTCAAAATGAGAGAGGGGGGAAAGTAGGAAAGGATGTTGGATGACAGATGACCGAAGTGATTTGATATTATTCGAATCCACTTTTCAGACCTGATCGATGAATTCGCGACACTTCAACTGATCGCTATCGAGCTGCAAACAAACTTCGCGTATTAATATCGAGAATATGATCAAGGACAATGTACTTGAACATAGAATAATTCCTAAAGAGGGATAAAAAAGAAAGCCTGCCCCACTCCCCCGCGATTAGTCACGCTTGCGTTGCCATACGGAACATGAGGGAGGAGGCCATTTTTATACGATGGTCCCCCTTCTTTTTTATTCGTACCTCAGACTTACACCCTCTTATACAGAAGCCCCCTACAATTTTTCGATCAGTCGAATATCCCGATTCATAGTGTTCGCATGTAACGCGTAAGACTTATATACTCGCCGTTAAATGAGAATTCGTTAATTTGCGAAGAAGGATTGTGTAAAATCCAAGTGAGTTTACGTGATAGCGATGATCCGCGACGGTCAGGTGAAAAGTTTTCAAGGACAAACTCTTAGCAAAAAGAGTGTCGGTCCAAGAACCTACTTGTCTTGGCTTTGCGTACTTACCTACGCCGGAACGTAATCGCGGAGTATAAGATAGCGATCCAAATAGACAAAGACAGATAATCGGTTCTTACGACTCTCTCCTACTCTCCTTCCAGGAGGGTTTTCTTGGCCGGGCGAAACGGAGACGGAGAGCTGCCCCACTCTCTTTCTCTCATCCCTTACGACGCTTACCCCCGTACGAGGCGTCGGCGGAGTCGGTGGCGGAGAATCCCCCACCCACCTGGGCGCGGGGTGAAGGGTGAGGAGAGTTTGAGGAAAAGGGGGAGATAGAGCGCGCGCCTCGGCATCGTGTCTGGTGGGGGCAAAGGAAAAGAGGGGTAGCTTGAAAACTCCTGTCCTACGACGGCCTCAGTTTTTCGTCCTCCCGGAGGTAGATTTTCGTCGTGGGTGGACGCGGCCGGGGTCACGAGTCGGTCCACGGTAACCTGGGCCCGCGCCCGGGCCCGTCGGACCCGCGTACGAAATCGCCACGATAAGAAACGGCGTACGACGAAGGCGCCCCGAGGTGGCCAGAAATTTCGCGGCCGCGCACCACCTAAGACAACGCCCCTACCCGAACACGCGTTCTTTAAGGCACGAGGGGGTGGCTTTTAGTCAGACGCACGCGGTCTGAGAAGCGCGCCACCACCGACCCCCGACGGAGAAGGACTTAGCGTTTCTCGCGAGCCGCAGACCCGAGTCAGTTTCGGTTCCTCCTCCGTCAAGGACTCGAACGCGGAAGAGGAGAGAGCTTTTTCCCCCCGTCGTACGTCGTCGTAGTCATCGTCGTCTTCGTCGTCGTTGTCGTTACCGTCGTCGTCCTTCGAAGAGGAAGAACAGTGTCTTGGCCGATACCGTGCACGAAGGTCGCGAGCAGTCGGACCGAAGTGCAACGTATTACGCGTACTACCGACTATCACCAGCCGCCGCATCTATCGCACTTGAATCTCTCCAGTAAGAGATACTTCGGATTCTTTCTCTCGGAATATTCTGTTCAACCAATCTTGTGTCGCGAGTTGTGTGAACATAACGACACTTTGCGACATCGTGCATCTAGACCTGATTAATATAGAACCCAATCATCAACGCTTTTATTATTTTTATTTTCTTCTTTTTCTACTTTCGTATGATTTTAGTCAATTTTCCCCACTTTCGGTCCGAGACCACCATACTGACCCACCCCCTCCTATTCCCTGTTCTGAATCCTGACATGCCCGGTACGTCATCGTCGCCGTCTCGACAGTGTTTCGTCGCGATCGCACACGCTCCGATCCCCTCTCGATTTCCGGTGTGATATGATGTGCTTCGGTAAGATCATGAGGAAGCGAATGATGAGAAGGCGGACTAAGGAAAGGAAACTCAATCGCCGCTATCTCGAAACCTCGTCGAAATCGGTCACGCAAATCATTAGCTTGATACTTGCGGTCGCGGAATTACACGGCGAACAATAAACGTAACGAATCGTCATGTCGCAAGTAAACGAGTTAGCAATTATGCGAATATCCGTGCGCGTGATCATTTCGGGCTGTTAATTTAGCGAGCAGCCGACAATGCTCGTCACGTCGCGTAAACCTGGCATACGTTGCAACAAATTATTTGGCATTTCATTGACATCATCGTCAACATGTCGACCCTATTCATCGTTCAGTGACAGACAATCTTTACGAAAAAATCTGACTGCATATTCGAAATTAATCGGAAAAGTAACAATATAATTCGGGAAATAACGGCAAAAATATAAATTCTCAATTTAACGAAGAAGCGAAAACTTGTAAAAAAAAAAAGATCGCGAACGCAATTCTATGTGTGAGCGGCAGTGTCATAATGTTACATCGCGTTATTCGTAGTATTACATTAATGTAAATCACAACTTTACATTTCCGAGAATATTCAGTGCTCCGGAAAATTTTATTTTTATCCTATTCACTGTAGTCTGATTTATTGCTCATTGTTATATTGGCATTACTTTTATTTGAATAAATATTTGATTTATCGACATGTTACTCTCTTTCAGTTATAAACCTTTTCAGTTTTTCGTACCGATCCTGAATTTTTACATTACGTGTCCCGCATCTTTTCCGCATTGTCAGCATGCTGAGCACCACGCGACGGCAAAAGACGTTCACGCTTTTTGCTTTCGCGCTTGTAAACCAATTGATTTTTCTAAAATATAAAACTAATTGGAAATTCCGCGTCAACGACACTCGGTGTAACTAAAAGGAGGGTATGAATTTGTGTAAAATTAAATTATTGACGTGAAAACTTGGTGTGTTAAATGGACGAAATTTACTATGCCACGTAATTAGTGCGTGCTTCTGACAGTGCTGATTGAAATTATTGTTTGTGTCGCGGCCAAAAGTGTAAACCCTTCATAAATGTCAGCCAAAAGAGAATCGCATTTAACGTTACCTCACTATAAGATGATAAAATCTCGCGGCTGATATCTTTCTGATATCGCGAAATTTTATTAGGATTCTTCTAACTCGATTCACGTCGCATTACTCGGCACTCGATATTTTCGTGTTACGACAGCTGATTTTAGGCAGTATCATCTAGCAAAAATCAATGTTTTAAATAACGTTACGCTCACGTACCGGGAATTAGTCAAGACTTTATGTCTTAATATTATTGGATTTATAATCAGATCTTATAATTAATATTATCAAAAGTCATAGTAAATTGTGACAACCTTCGATCAAATACTTTTAAAAATGTACGTCTGATTGACGTTTAAATACACTCTACCAATTGCGAACAAAGACGTGTAAAACTCTTGCCTATGACATTAAAAAAAATTATAGTGTTGATGTTGAATGTTCGTCGTGCGTGACGTCGGACAACGCAAAAATTGTACTTTCTTTTTCTGGATTGCAGCTTCGAGCGGGAGACGCGTTGCAGCGAGAGATTCCCGCGCAGGAGAGGAAGACTGGACAAAGCGGAAGAAGCAGAATAAGACGAGCAAAGCAGAAGCAGAGGAGCAGAAGAGCGTAAGACCGAGAGCCGAACGAGTAGAAGCGGGGTTGCAAAGAAGAAAGTGATTAGCGAGTTGATCGTGCATATCCGAAGATAGCGAGGAAGGAGATAGAGAACAGAAAGATCGGGAGAATAGAACTACGGAAGCGCAGAGAGACAAAGATCGAAAGAAATAGAGCGAAAGAGAAAGAAAGAGAAAAAGCAAGAATCGGAAAAAAAAAGCTCGGCAGAAAACCCCGCGCTCATACATATATATTTCAGTGTGTTCAAAAAACGAGTGTACCTAAGTGCAATATTAATTAAACCTAAACGATAATAAGAAGCAACCACAACTACCATCGACGATATCGGTAACGACGAGCGGTGATCGATAATCGAATAGAATTCCTTTTAAAGAGTTAAAACGCTAGAGTCGCATTTCGAGGAGGAGTCATCGACGGACGCGACGCAGCGGCTTAAAAGAAGAAGACGATCGGAGGAAGTAGGCAGATGCAGAAACGGAGTGACGGAAATCCCGGAAAGAAACGCTCTCGTCCCGCTTAAAAGAATTCACACGGACTCACCGATTCAAGCCAACGCGCGCGACAGCAGACACCAACTTTTCGAGCCTGTTCGAGCGCGTTCGAGCACACGCACACATACGCACGCACACACAACACGCACGCACATCCAACATAACGGGGCTAAAATACTCAGGGCAAAACGGGACGAGCAGTAATCATCCGCGAGTGTGATTTCTCACCCCGAAGAGGAGTGGAAGCCTTTCCGACCGATAAACGATTCGCGTCCGCGTGGACTATCCTTCTCGTTTACACCGTCCGGGCTGGGCAATCCTGAATTTTAACCTGAACTTAAGTGTACGCTAGAATTTAAGTTAGATAGACGAAGGAAAATAGACCGTTCTCCTATTTGCTAGAGAACGTTCGCTCGCGCGCGCAACAACTCACGCAAAGCACACATATAAAGCTCACACCAACACATACATTTATTACACATACACACGGTCATATGACGCACAGAGGAGGGGGAGAAAAATAACAAGAAAGAAGAGGATCATCAACTCAACTGCGAAACGCGAACGAATGCATACGTACGCGATATAACAGCCACCTGCGTACATAAGAAGACATCACGATAAAGGACGCATTACGGACGTACAATCACCGATCGGCGGTGTTCTCGCGAGAGGCATCGCAACCAACAGCGACAGCAACTTAGGGAAGGCGCGATAGAGAAGAAGAGATCTGGGAGAGGACCCGGAAGAGGGAGTGGAGGAATCATAAGAGGAAGTTTCATGAGCCAGGCGGTAGGTAGCAGGGCTGGGAAGTCGCAGCAGGTGGCGAGTAACTGACGTTGCCCGCCGCCCACGTCGAAGCTCGGCACGGTGCAAGGATCGTTATCGTTACAACGATCCCGAGGCTGAAAACAGCGGCCGAGCGAGGAGAAAGGTAGGAAGGAACGGCGGCGAGCGCAGAGGTGTGCCGGCCGTCGAGCTGCTTACCGGAAGGGGTGCGAAAAAGCGGGCAAGCTGCGCCGGAAGGGGGTAGCCCGGGCTTCTCGCGAAGGCCTCAAAATTTCGGACGCGACGGCGGCCCTGGACCTGCGTGCCCAGACGCAAGCCCAACCAGACTT
>NW_011626450.1:1174908-1186940 GCF_000204515.1 Acromyrmex echinatior
GGAAGCGCCGCTGTTGTTGCTGTGTGTGCTGGCGGAGGCCCACCCGGCCCCGAGCCGGACCGGTCCACAAGAATTCACGACGAGGAGGACGAGGACATCACCGAGCGGGAGGACGAGGAAGAGGACGAGGATCCTTGCAGTTCGCCAGAGCCCGACCTTGAAAACGATTCCGAACCTATGGAGATCCAAACCTCGGCTGTCACCGCGGCAGCCGCGAACCTCCACGCGCTACGCCAACACGTATTTAAGATGTCGGATTACTGGCAGCAACCGCAACGTGGTCCGCCTCAACATTCACCCGGGATACAGCATAGTCCCATCTCAAATTCGACACAGCATCAGCAGCAGGTCCAGCAGATGCACAGTCCGCTCGGACAGCAGCAGCAGCAGCAACAGCAGCAACAACAACAGCAGCAGACTGCGGTTTCGCAAGTACAGCAGAACACGAACGCGACACTCGGCCAAACAGCTAGTCCTCAACAACAGATGCAGCAACAACAACAGCAGCATGCATTGTCGATGAACCAAGCTAATCAGGGCCCACAGCATCAGTCTTCCCCAGCACCGACGACACCGTCACCACAGGCGGATCATCAAGGCGCCATTGCCTCCAGTATGGCCCAGAGTCTGCACAGCCTCGCCCAGGCGCAACAAACAATGTCGCAGGCGTCAAGTCCATCGTTGGCGGTCCAGGCCGTCCAGGCGGCTCAGGCGCTCAATCAGAACCTGGGCCAAGCGCTAACACAAGCGCTCACGCAAAACATGCAGCAAAATCTCGGACAAACCCTACAGCATAATTTGGCGCAGAGTTTAACGCCGAGTTTGTCGCCGCAACAACAGCAATTACTTAACCAGCCGCAAAATTTAAGCCAAGCGAGTCAGAGCCTGCAACAGAACATTCAAAGTCAAGCGCAGAATTTGTCACAGACGCTACAGCAGCAGGCGCAGAATCTCACGCAGAATCTTGGCCAGGCGCTTAATCAGCAAGCATTACAACAACAGGCGCAAAATCTTACGCAGAATCTACAGCAAGCGCAAAATCTCACCCAGAATCTGCAACAACAGGCGCTCAACATGGCTGGCACCATCGCGCAGAACGGTGGTCTCGCCGGTATGAACATGTCGGGCACTCAACAGCAGAATTCACAGAACTCCATGCTAAGTCCAGGCGCGACCAGTCAGGACTCCCACGACGCCACTCTCACGGAGAAGCTCGTCAACGAGTTACAGGTGAGAAACTACATATTGAATTGGAATCTCTGAATTTTACATTCGCGACTCGGAGGTGAAAAAATATTTTTTTCACCTCTGTTCTACACGCATACATTATGTACGCATGCATACGTGTCTTTTTCTATTATCTTCCGCTCTGCGAAGAGAAACGGACGGGTGTCTCGCGACTCTTCGTATCCACTGTGAGGAGAGCAGCGAGATAAATAACTAGGCCGAGGCGACCGCGATAAAAATACATAACGCACCGATAAATAGGGTCATTCACTTGCAAGCTGACAGACGCTGGACAATACTTTCGAGTGAGGTTTCTCTTCTCGCGGGGAAAAATATTTATTCAATGACGTTGGATGACAGCGTCGACGGGTCCCAAGAGTAACGCAAGATATCCCTCCTACATACATGTCGGTACTCGTTCATGTAAATAGCGTGGTTTCAATGCTTTGCAAAAATATGTCATCTCGTTCAAAAATAAGGCATCTAGTTGAAACGTGCATTACTAATGCAAAGTCTCGTTAAACAACATACCAAATGCCGATTCTAACTTATCGTTCGTGTAAGACTGCTTGCAAACGTTTGCGTGAAAAATCGGCGGAATTCGAACGCGATGGCTTTTCCGTTAATTTAGCGTCGTCTTAGAGTTACAAAAGTCACATGTCATCGACAATTTCGTCAGTTTGATTACGCGACTATACTCAGATACGCTGACCACGGTTCGTATCCAGATAGACGCACGTACATGCATACATCAATAGGGTACGTTGACTTACTATATAATACTGACTTACACGCTCGTACACGAGAGAGAGAGAGAGAGAGAGAGAGAGAGAGAGAGAGAGAGAGAGAGAGAGAGAGAGAGAAAGAGAGAGAGAATTTGCGAGTGAGAGTGTAAGCAACAGAGAGAGAGTGAGAGTGAGTGGGAGAGAAAAAGAGAGAGGGAGGAGAGGGCGAAGGCGAGGGGGGGAGGGGGAGGTAGAGAGAGGGAGGGAGAGAGAGAGGGAGAGAGGGAGGGAGAGAGAGAGAGGGAGAGAGAGAGAGAGAGAGAGAGAGAGAGAGACCGAGAAAGCACGCACGTCAAAGTAACAGTGCGGTTCGCAAATGCGAACGCGTCCCACGCACACCAATGTGGGGAGATGCAGATACGTCGTCTCCCGGGGTTCTTGACCCGCGCAACACAGATAATACCATACGCATACGTCATACGCCGGGAAGATGTTACCAAGAAAATATCGCCGTGTTTCTGCGATGGCATGGGCCGCGAAGTTTCGATGAGAGAAAGAGAGAGAAAGGAGAGCGCAAGAGAGCTAGAATGCAAGAGTATGAGAGAGAGAGAGAGAGAGAGAGAGAAGAGAGCGCAAGAGAGCTAGAATGCAAGAGTATGAGAGAGAGAGAGAGAGAGAGAGAGAGAGAGAGAGAGAAATCACACATCGTATCTCTCGACAGATAGCGGAACTTTAAGATCGTGTTAGCAAGTCTACGAGCATCGGTGATTTGTAATTAGAAAGAGACTATAAATATCATTCGTGAGAAGAACCAAGAGAATCGTAGCTATATATTATAATATACTCGAAAACATTACGAATAATATCATAAGAATCACATTTTGTATTGTAATGAGTAATATAATTATTGCAATTGCCGCAATAATTAATTTACACGTGATCGGCCTCGATCGAGCGATTCCATAACTACTTTCTGCATGTCCACACGAGATAGAAATATTCATTTCGTCACGCCATTCTCAACTTGTCATTGCCACGACAGAGCGCGCTTGTTTTTATATTCGAAGTCGCGGATTATCATTCGACGAAAAGAAGTTTTGTAGTAGTGACGGTTAGTAGCGTCAAAAGAACGACGACGATCGGGGACTAACATGAGCTATCCTATCTTGCCTGATAGTCTCGTGCCTCTGCGGCGGGGCTTGGAGGTGCAGTAGGTGCCGGCGGTGGTGGAGGAATGGGCAACATCAGCGAACGCACCCTCGAGGAATGCTGGTCTACCCTGCAGCGAGTGAGTTGAACACTCACCCCGTTCACAAAATCCTTTTTATTAAAGCTCTCCCTGCCCATACGCGCGTCCGTATCTTAAGTTCCTTGCTTTTTCTCATCAACGGCCGAAGTTTTGCCGCAGCCGTTTTTTTTTCTTTTATATTTCATTTAACTTGTCGATCCTGCACGTCGCAGACGCCGCGCTGCGTCTCACTCATTGACATTATTTTTCTTTCATTTATCGACATTCAACACTATTCAGTTCACTATATTCTGCCCGATTATAATTTCGCTTCCGCGCGAACTTCTCTGGAATTATTCTTGTTTCGTTTGCATCTCGATCGCTTTGTTCATTTATCTGTTCATCTTGATGTTATCTTATTTTTTTTATCTACTGGCATGTGTCGTATGTGTATCGCCGTTCGTTTTTGTATTTCCTCAGCTGAATGTATCGCCTTGTTCCTGTACATTGTGAAATAGTCTTACTCGTAACTGACCGCCAGCGGCGGTTCGAACGATCCTCGTTCTCGCTCACGCTCGTATACTAACGAGCGTGTCGTTACATCATACTAGAGATTTAACGGATGACACGCGGTATGCGGCGAAATGTGCGTTCCACATCATAATGTTTAACGTTTGTGTCACGCACGCGACGAGAAAGTACATTGATAAAGCGGCAATTTTTCGATCGAGTGACTAATTGCATTCATGTATCCGATCAACTTGCATCCGTACAATCATCGATATAAAATACATACGCGGCTTACTTTACGCCAACACTGTAAGCACGAAAGTACAAGAAAAGAAAGCGGTACTAACGAGCCCCGAATTACGTTAAACTGTCGACTGATGAACAGAGCGTGAGGTCCCGGAAAAGAGAGAACGGCGCGATAAAAAGGCAGGATACTTTCCCCTTCCTGCTGGAAACTTTAAAATTCTCAACCCCAGGACGTAACAACAATTTGTTTCGTTAAGTAGCCGCAGAGCTCTTTTGTTTTTGCGGCTTCTTTTATTTTAGCGGCGATAGCACCGGCGGTTGGAGTGACGATGGAAAAGGTAACAAGGAGAGGTGGAAGGAGGCAATAGGGACGCAAGAGGGGGTTGCTCCAGCACCTCGTCCTCCTGCCGTGTTCTACCTCGTCCTTCCTTTTCTTCCATCGCCACCTTAAAAGCCGTCCCGCACTGCGCGCGCGAAGCGAAACTTTCGGAAAATCGCAAAAACGCCGAGCGATGGCGAAGTTTCCACGTTTCCCCGAGATTTAATTAAAACATTCGCCTCCTTTGTGCCATCCCCACGCACCGTTCGTGGACTGTACCGTCGAAGCGAGCCATCGTCCTTTCATTTTGTCCAAGCAATGAGGACTGATATGAGTACTCGATAGATCGGACTTGATTCTTAATACTTAAATTTTGAGATATATTTTACGGATTTTGTTGAATTACTTCATCTTGCTGAATCAATGTTATAAAATATGTAACATGAAATATAAAAAGTAAAAAATATAAAAAAATAAAAATATAAAGATATGAAAATGTAAAATATAAAAAATAAAAAAATATAAAATATAAAAAATATGGCATAAAAAAAATCGCTGCACATAATTATGTTATATCGATTCGAAACTATGATAACAGAAAAATCTTAAAAAGCTACGTGCGTTTTAATTAAAATCTATAATCTTACAATCTTTTTAATCAAATTTAATTAAATTGAATTGTTTAATTAAGGATTGATAAGAATAATACATTCAGTGAATGCATTTTCCATTGTCTCCAACAATGATGCCACTCTGATAAAAAAATTTCGAGACACTTGAGGATTCATTGTGAACTCGTGGGAAAGACGAAGGGTTCCGCGGACGTAGAGAGGACGAGACGAGTGCGTCGCGATATTACATAAATATTCGCGGAGAACCGTTCTCAGGGCCGGGGGTGCACCCGCGTTTTTTTGTTCTACCCCGCGCTACCTCGAAAATTAAAATCCAATTATTTCGACGCCTCTGCTCGATCCGGGTCGGCCGATTCAAATGAATTTTTTGTCCATACTTCTCCCCAATCCGCGCTCTTTCAACGCGCGTTAAACCGGTTCGTTCGCAACAACCATTGCTAAGTTGCATCAGTCCACGATTCACCCTTGATCAATACGAGACTACGATTTCGGATCGAGCAGACAGCTGCTAGGAGAAACCAGAACCGTAAGAAAGGAGATGATGGGAAAGTGGCCAGAGGAAAGGAAAATCCGAAAAAAAAAAAACGAGTTGCTTTCCAATGAATGTAAATTATTATGACGTATCATTATCTCAATGTATAGGAAAATCTATCGATGTAACAAGTTTATATCAATTTTTTGCTCGAAAGCTAAAACATTTGTACATAATACATACATACATTTAATACATACATTTAATACATACATTTAATACATACATTTTTTAATACATACATTTTGTATATAATACATACATACATATATATATATATATATACATATATAAATTAAATTTTTTATTAAAAAAATAGAAAATGAAAAAAGATTAAAATCATAGAAATTTAATTTCTCACTTTCGATTGCTACAAAGTCGACAGATTTCTAATTATTTTAAAATATAACAAAGAAAATTAATAAAATACAAGAGCACGAAGCGTAATGATAATTACAAAGTGTATGATTTAATAGTCGAGCGCGACGCGATGGAAAACGATCAAATAATGAATACGTTCCTCTCGCTTCTCTTGCCAGTGATAGCAAAAAAAAAACAAAAAACCACATATTATCCATTTGCCAGCATAGATACTTCTCGCTCCGGCATGCAAATCTCGAGGAGTCTTTCTCACGTTGCGTCCCTTAGAGAAGCGCGAGCCTTTTTTTCTCCTCATGCCCGGAAGGTTCCCGTGTACTATTTAAATAACGGTTCTTGCGCGCGTGTCATTGTTTCTCTCTCAGTGAGTAACCCTTCTGGTTACCGGGGAAAGGCAGAGGAAAGTGGAGTGGGGTTGTTCTGTTTCAAGTCGAGGAAGAAAACTGAAAGAACGAAAGGCGGGAGGAGAGGGAAGGGGGTCAAGTTCCGTGTCGGATAGCCGTTACGGCAAAGACAGAATTACGATGTCTCAAGATGAGGGGTGCCCTCCCCTCCTTCATTTCACCCCCCTTTCGCTCGGTCCCAAGCGGATCGTCACGGAGTTTCTTAGCTTTTCAGTAATTTTCTATGATTTTCGGATCGCATGATCGACAACAATAACGCGCGCGCATCCGCGGCCTCTTCGAAATCGGCCTAATCGAATGCGTTCGATTGCTCGCGAAAATCGATGAATCTGGAAGAACGGTGGGTGATAATGGCGATGGAGATTTATTTCAGAAATCTAATTTTCTCGAAGAAGAGGAAAACATTTCTTACGAAAACATCGTCTAAAAGTAACAACTTCGGGAACAACTTCGAGATACTATTTCGTGTATTCTTAATAAAATATAAAATCAGAAAAACAACGACGCGTAAAAATGAAATATAGCTATAATAAAGTAATTAATAAAAAAGTATATAATAAAATAACAAAGTGATACTAACGGTAGTGTTCACGAAAGACTCGAAACAACAGACTCTTCACATTGAGATAATGATACGCAGCCCCTAATAACTTTCCATTCCGTTTCCGCGAATAATCGAAACCGTGGGTACATTCCGCGAGTGAGCAGCATCAAAGCACAGCTACCGTTCGCAAATAACATGTCAAAATTGCATGATTAGTACAAAGAGTCGTTTACAGATAGAGAAAGGTGGAAGACACGTACGTCGCGACGAGCCTCCACGTGCATACGATTTCTTTCCTCTCTCACTTTCCTTCCCCGATCTCCCGGTTTTTCATATGCGGCTTCGCCATGACCTACCCCAAACAAACCACGAGAAAAAGAGAAAAGAGAAGCGGCAACGATGGTGAGGCCGCGAAGGAGGCGAGAGGCGCGGGAGGGGGGGGAGGCGCGCAGCAAAGAAAAAGAGAAAAAGAAAGAAGAAAGAAGGAGGAACGAGAGGGACGGAGAGAGAAAAGAGAGGATGGAAGAGAGCAGCATTCGCGCCCACACACGGCCGAGAGATTGCAACACGGGATGGCAAGGAGTAGAGAGCTCCCCTCGTGATGAGAAAAGGAAGAGCGCGCGCGAAACGAGGAGGGGTACGCGGAACGGAGTTTATTCTTCATGCTTTTTTTTATCGTTCGTTGACTCCGCGCTCCTCTGCAGCCGCGACGAGAGCGCAGCGCACTGCTCCACGATAAGATTGCACTCACAAGGGCGGCCGGGAGAAAGAGATAGAGAAAACCTTGTTTCACGACAGAGAGCGAAATCCGCCCGCGCACGCCACTTATATTACGTTTCAACGCGCATATCGCGGAAATATCTCGTCGCGGTAGGTTTGCCTAAAGTTCACGGAATATCGGAACGGCACGGACAGATTTTCGTTCGATTATTACCCGACTTTCGCGAGAATTTGCGATAATATTCAGAGTAAAACGACGGAGAGACACGTGTTGCACAATTATCGTGCTCAGAACAGAAATATATGGACTATTCTAGAAGCGCGAACTCCTTTTTAATGATGTATGCATATATATCAACAACAGCCATGGTATTTCCGTAATGATTACATACATTACACGGCAAAGAAGACAAGAAAACAGAAGGGTGCAGAGCACGTCGTGAAAATATTAGTTCTCCAATAATAGACGGGCGAAACTTTTCCGGTGGCCCACGCGAATATTTGTTGCGGGCAATTATGTCAATTAGCGGCACGTATTCGCGCGACGAACCAGCGAATTCGTTATTGAGCGGAGCATGCGAGTCCGCGCGAAACTCGCCGCGAGCGAGTAAAGGCGACGACGAAACACACACACTTCGCCGAGGTGACTGACCTCAAAGTTTCCCATAATGCATGCGCGATTATAGGGCAACGTAGGGACTGCACTGTTTTCGGCCTTGTGCACGGAACAATATTACTCAATATACGTCACGAGCGTATGTCGCTCATCTATAAATTCATCAACATTAATAATGCGGCGCGGTGTGGCAAGGAGAATACGCGACTCAGAAATAAATCAGCTGTTTGATCCTCGGTCTAATTTTAAATTTCGTAACATTCCTTATAAAGAATACCTAAAAAGTATTCTGTATCCCGATAAATTGTATGCGCGACTAAACGATCTCTTATCATGTCTGCAGAGCGATATTACTCGGTTAAAGCTTAGCAACGGTATTTCGAACCCGTCGAACTAAAAGGATCAAGATCGCTGACGTCAACGTGAGATAATGACGATGCCGCCGAAATAAAGAAAAATCATCCATGACAGAGAGAAGAGAGAGGAGAGGACGAAAAGAGATACGGCTAGTCAACAGAAAAAGCGGGGCACAAACGCAATGGTAGCGAGAGTTGCCACTTCGCGGTCGAGAAATCTCAGGGTCCATCACGTAGGAGAGAAAGAGAGAGAGAGCGCGCGCGTATCCGAGATACCTCTCTTTTCCTCTCTTCTCCTCTCTTTCTCGCTGGGACCGCCGCGAGCGCGGCAAAAGATCGTTGCCCTTCTAAATATAAGTTTGCAAAATCGAACAGAGCAAAACTGCGGAGTTTTGCCGCGGTCTGCGCCGCTCCGTGTGTATATTGCCGCTAGATCAGCCTCCTCCTCCTCCTCCTCCTCCTTCTTCTTCTTCTTCTTCTTCTTCTTCTTCTTCTTCTTCTTCTGCTTCTTCTTCTTCCTTTTCTTCTTCTTCTTCTTCTTCCTCTTCTTCTTCTTCTTCCTCATCCTCCTCTTCTTCGTCCTCTTCTTCTTCTTCTGCCTCCTCTTCTTCTTCCTCCATTTTCTTCCTTGTCGAGTCCACTCTCTATCTTCTTCTCCTTCTCCTCTCGCCTCCTGTATCCCGCCGTGAGCTATGTCGCTTAGTCCTCCGCCACCACCGCCATCCTCCTGGACGTTCTCCTCGTCCACCTCCACTACCTTCGATCTCTCTCTCGTCTGCCCTCTTTCTTTACGTCGCGGCTCCCCTCGTGGACCCATGGCCTCAGATCCCCACTGTCGTTCCGTGACCTCGGAGGTTTGCGAATCCGTTCCTTCGCCCATGTCGACTTTCGGGCGAAATTCGCGCGCTCGTACGAAAGCGTAGTCGTAGGTCAGGATCTGGCTGCAAGCGCGCGCGAAGAAAGGAGAAAAAGAGCGAAAAGATGAAAGAAGAGAGACGGCGCGCGCGAGAGGAAGCGAGAAGAAAATAGTTCTTCGAGTTTCCTTCGCATCGGCGATAGCGAAACAGATATATCTGTGCATTTTGCGTGCACTCGAAGCTGATCATCGAAATGCAACGCGGATAAAACGACCGCGGTTTTTGAGATTTGCTTTACACGCGCATGAACTAAGTACTATTAGATAAATATCTCTCTGAAAGAATTTTCGTAAGTAATTCGTGATAAAACTGTATTATGAAAAAATGATCCTCGATCCAACAAAACAATTGCGAAATTATTATCATCATTGATACATTATTGATTCAGGCGGAACTAAATTAACAGAAATTAATTTAATTTTGAGAAAGAATTTTTGAAATACTTAACTTAAATAAACTCCAACAAACTTTTTTAAACTTTTAGAATTTTTTAAACTTTTAAATATAAAGGAAACAGAATATAAGAATATAATAAAAATTAATTATTAATATATGGCATATACTAAATAAATTATTCGATATCTTGGAGAGGCTGCCATTCGCTCAAACAGGCTGACTGCCGAAACTTAGACATTGGCCCGGACATAATCGTAGGTCAGGATCTGGTAAAGAATACGAGGGAAAGGAGTATGAAAGAAAGAAAAAGATGGGCGCGTGAGAAGAGGAAAGGAAAGCGAATGAACGAGCGATCTCTGTGAATAGGGAGGCAGGAGAAGAAAAAGGCGCGCACGCACCAAGGAACGGAGATAAAAAAGCGCGAGCAAGCCAGAGGAAAAAATAGCCGATTCGGAATCTGTGTCAGCGAGGCCGTTCAACGATGGCGATGACGACGCCGACAACGGCGGTGCACCAATGTCACTCGCGCGTTGCAAACCGGAGAAAAAATAAAGAAAAACTCGCTAAAGATACGAAGGAAAGGTCGACGTTTCTTTATCCTTCGAGATTAAAAATGGAGGTCAGACGATTAGAAAGAAAGGGATCGATTCACGGCCGCAAAATTAACTCGGTCAGTTAAAAAAAAAATTTGCGATTTCTGCGAAAGAAAGGGTGTCTTTGTCGAAAGTCCCTGAAAGATATCTTAAAGAAAAAAGATATCGGCGCGAACAACTTGTATATTGAGATACATTTTTACGATGCATACGGAAAATCAACGAGTAGCTGCAATAATTGCTAATTGAAAAAGGCGCGCCAGTATGCTGCAAACGGATTAAGACATACTTCTCTCTCCACGTGAATTTTATCACTGTACATTTTTGCACTCGAAGTAACTATAACGTCGCGCGCAAGCAAACGGAAAAGCAACGACCGTTTGAAGCTCTGCATGTTGCAGCAGCCAGCGCGTTCCTGGCATCATCATCATCGTCATCTCGTGCATGCGTGGGTGAATAGCCTGGCTGTTCCCAAGTGCGAGAGAGAGAAGAGAGAGAGTGAGAAGGACGAAAGGTAGACGGCAATAGATGTAGCGAGAGAGAAGGAGAGGGAGGTCAGCGAAGAGACAGCGACATATGCAGAGTGAACGCGAGACGAGGATGAAAGAAACTATGAAGAAACTATGAAAGATAGAGAGAAAAGGAGAAAAATGGTCACTGTCGGATAGATACTCCGACTCTCTCCATACTTTCTTTTTCTCTCACTCTATCCCTCCGCTTCTCTCTCGTTTTAATCGTGTCCTTGTCCCGCCAATGGACGCAGAAGGAAGGTCCACTCGCGGTGAATCCACGCCACGGGTCCGATCGTATCTTCCACAGGCCTTTATCCCCACTAGAATTTATCTCGTCGCGTTACTATGTGCCTACTTCCCCACTAGAACACGGTCCCAAATTTAGAGGAAGACCATTGGTCGATCCCAAACTATACTTCCAGATTAGGAACTCCCTCTGTGCCAACCATTATTTTTGGCGGTCCGAACTAGATGTTCTATGTCGCCTCTTGAAACGAATAGAACGCTCTTCGTTTACGTAATCGTGAGACGTTTCGATGACGATACCATCAAATTCATATCATATCGATTAACGCATAGATTATGATAATCGTACACCGATATTACTTTCGAATTCTTTTACTGTCTTCAAAATTCTTATGAAAGCCTTTCGCTTAACTTTCAAACAATTTCGTACACAATCCTTGATTCAACTTGGCGTCATCGTTGTAGATTTATGCAACCCTATCCGTCCCTGAAACCCCCTGTAGATAGAGCGTGCATTGCCGGCAATAGCAGCAGGCATTACCCCACTCTCATACTCTCCTGGATCCGCTCTGGTGGCTTCTCGAGGCGAGTACTCTACCTTCAGACCTTCGCGCCAGTGCTCCCCACCGTTCTATGTACGGCCAATCCGCAACGAGGACGCCGGCATGAAGCCTACGCGGCGACGGCCAAACCGATTCTCGCCGGCGCCCCAGCATTTTATACGGAAAAGACTCTTTAACGAAGCACAAGGTGCGCACGCACGATCAACTTTACGCGACACCACGCGCGCACCGCGTTACACACACATACGAGGAGGCGAGAGTGCGGCGGCGACGGCGACGGCGACGGCGACGACGACGGCGACGACAGCGACAGCGAAGGCGAAGCGCACGTTTGAGAATCGCGGTCGGCGAGGACGACGGCGCCCGCA
>NW_011626450.1:1187008-1197430 GCF_000204515.1 Acromyrmex echinatior
GACGACGATGACGACGACGACGACGACGACGACGACGACGACGATCATCACTACCATGAAGACCACGACAGTACCGACCACGAGGACCAGTGACGTTTCCCATTTCATCATCTCCCTTTCCTCTCCCACGCACTGTTAGTCCAGTAAAAGAATCGGGGACCAATTTAAACAATAAAAAAGGAGCAACGAGTGATAGATTATTGGGACCGAGAAACTGCAGACATTTACTAGTGAGACCGACAGAAGACAATAGATTCTTGAAAGAAAAGATCGAAAGAAGAGAGACTGCCACAACTCGTTGTTATAAGAAGATTCTCACGAAGAAATCGCGTCCATCTTCGAGGGCCAATGTGAGGGACTTTCGGGGGGACCGTGCGAGAGCCTCGAAGGTGTCGAACTGTCGATCTGTCTCGTCTCGAGCTGAGTAGCAGTAACGCTTGTAAAAGAAGACTATCGACACCGTGCGCACGATTGACAGCTGACAGTGTGCTGGATAGATCTTCTCGTCGTCTCGTTTTCCATTCCTCACTTTCTCGTTTCTGTGTATTTCATTTCCGTCAGTTCTCCAAACGCTCCTTCCTCATTCTTTCTCCATTTTCTAGAAATCTCTCTCCCCCTATCTTCATATATCTTCTTCTTCTTCTTCTTCTTCTTCTTCTTCTTCTTCTTCTTCTTCTTCACCCTCCTCCATCGGATTCGTCGCCCCCTCCAGAACGACCAGCCGTGCCGCGAAGTGCCGAACGATGAACTCGGGCAACAGTGTGCCATATTTTGTGATCTTTTTACCTAGCTCCTACCACCGCGATTTAACTGTGATCCACCTACTGTAGAGACTCACGAGAGGTAAGAGGTAATATGGAAAACTATGAATACACGAAGTCAATAGGGATGTAAGTCAAGTTACTCGCTCACTTTCTTGAATAAAAGATGATGGAGAAGGTAAACAAATAAACTAGTACTTGACCGGTATCCCTCCATTGACTGCGTGTAAAGCTTGGTATCACCATGCGGAGGAAAAGGGGGAACAACTGGACCGTAAGCGAATGTCCTGGCACCTCGTTTCATTTCCGGATTTGCTTCCATTGTAAAACTAACATGGGTAACTTGCCGATAGTTCCGATACCGCGAACGGAACCGGTCAGGATGACATTGACGTCTTCACTGTCCACGCGTTTCCTTTCATTCACATTCACGAAACTGGTCGCTTAGCGCTTAGCCTTAAGACCGACCCCACGTCAAATACGTCCTTACTCAGGATCGCGTACCGCAGTCATACATTACGGAACGAGGACGACGCGCTCCTTCGAGCGCGAACGACACTGCCCACTGGATGACGCGATGCTGAGAAACTCCGAGAAGAAAGATCTCCGTGTTTACTGTTTCGCGAAAGCCTTACACCACGCACTCTGTGAAACTTGCATTTTTCCCGTGTCTCTGTTCCTCTCGAACAAAGTTCGATCTGCCGACACTCCGTTCGATTCTGCTTGCGAGAATTTTCTTAAATTCGTTCTTGTTAACGAAATTATTTCAAATTACACGAATAAATCTATAAAAGCTCAAACTTAAAACGTCGATCCAATATATTGTGATTCGTGCATATTCTATACATAGCGTCCAATGACTCTGCTATTCATCACGCGACAACGTTGTCATGCGATTTGCGTGATATGATAAATAAACTCACGTAATCAGATAAAAAAATTCATATTCAGAGAGCCACATTTAGCGCTAAATACGGACGAGTACAGATATCTAGATAATGATCGACGTTGACCGTGTCTCTTTTTCGGAGTGTACTGATTGTGCGGGGAGGTCCGAGACGCGTCTCGACCTACTCCAATGTCGAGACGGACTGATCGACCTCCCGTGACGCTCCGTCACTTGCCAGTCGGCAAGAAACTAGTCCCGGATGATTTCATATGCACGGGCTTAGCTGCATAAATTCCGCGTAATACTATGCATCGATATTTTTCACGATTCTCAAGCCGGTACAGCAAGCAGCATAGGCGACGAGCTCATTCGCGTGTAGAAGGAAATGAGAGGCGAGAAGAGTTTGTGGAAGAAAAAGAGAGTGAGAGAGAGAAAAAGAATCAAGAGAGAAACAAAGATAAAATTGAAGGTAGAAATTGCTCATGTGCTAATAAACTCCTCGAGAACATTTATTATAAAATAAAAAGGAAACATAACACTCTTTTTTTCGAAACTGAACGAATAAAAGTAAACTTCTGGAACTTTAATTAAAATAATAAAAGAGCGAGAACTGTTCGGGGCGAGGAAAAGACATGAACGAGAAAAGATGCCACACGTGCGGATCGCGCGTATGTACGAAGAAAAATTATTTCGTTGGCAAAAAGCCAACCCCTTCCTGCGAGTTTCTCGTGGGAATTTCGCCGGAGGTTCGACGAAGGGAGACATTTGAATTACCTACGAGCTGCGAAAAAAACTCACGATGCGGGATAATCTTCGTTTTGTTCGGACGACATAACGAGCTCCGAACACTCTCACAGACCAGAGGAAAAATTATCGGCCCGCGTTAGCCAGTCATCTTGTTACATCGTCGCGGTTGATCAACGGCGGGCAACAATCGGAGCTTGTGCTCGATGCTGCTTAATGTTTCGTTCAGCATGACTCGAGTGGGTTATTTATCTGAACAAGCGATCTATTAAGCATACCGACGCTATATTGTAACGCGCTTTCCCCTTTTTCGGTACGAGCATTCGCTTTTCCGAGTTCATTGACACTGTCGCTGTCTTGCGATTTGCGAAGCGCGGGTGAAACCGAAGAAAAGATAGAAAAGACGAAAGGCGGGAGACGGGATTTAATGAGAAGAAAAGACGCGGTGTGTACGTCGTGGAGAAAGGGAGGACGGAATGAGAAGTTGACGGGGAAAGAAGCAACGAGAGAGAAAGAACTCGAAGATGTGGCAACGGCGCGAATGCAGAATGCACGCTGACATAAAACATACATATATGCAAGATGCAGCGGCCAGCATCCTGCGTTCTCTCTCTGCCAGGCGCGCCACTTGCGGACGGCTCGACCGTGAGCCATGATGTGCAGCACGGCACTCTCGGGGCCTTCGGATTCCACGCGATTTGACTCGGTGTTACTTTTGACTATCCTCTTACGTCCTGGGAACATTGATCCCGCTTGTACGAGATCTTCGCAAGAACGCATCGTTACGCGACCTTCGCCACATGGCGTCACGATATTTCGCACTTCGACCGCACTCCAAAATCGTGTCAATGTTTAATCATTATTCTCATTCATGCTTTTACGAAAACCAATTAATGTTAAATAATGTATATTACGACAGACATTATACAGAATATATGAAAAAAAAAATCAGATATTTTTGCTTGAAATCATAAATAATTATAAATAAAATTTTAAAAAATAACAATGCTATTTTTATGTATTGATAATTTTCTATTCATTTTTAAAAGTCAGACGCTTTTTAACTCATACGCGTTTTATTTGAAATTTTTTACGTGTAACACTTATACATCTTGCATAACTTGGTAAAAAAAAAAAATCGATTATTGCAGCTCTAATCGCGTTGATCTTTCGAGCATTCATCTGTGCATCGAAAACGAGGAGCGAAGAAAGAGATCGAGCGCATCGTGCGGCTGGTGAACCTGACCTCCGACAACGTAGCGGCGTCGGAGGCGTTCGGCATTCTCCCGAAGTCTCGCCGAGTCTCCGTCTCGTTCTGATTTATCTCTCTTTCTCTTCACCGAGTCACGCTTCGGCGTCATTAAAATAAATTAGAGATTATCAAAGACAGTTCGCCGGCTTTCTTTCATCAGCGACTAGCAATGGAGCAAAACCAGCGACCGCAAGACTCTCTTAGCAAAAAAAATATCGCAAAAACGGTGAAATATTAATAACGTAATTTTCCTATAAAATCAAGTTTTACTCCGCTATTAAAATCATCAAAGATATCAAACTCGTCGAGTTTATTCTTAAGAAAATTCTTCGTTCGCGGATGATGCGATGATAAGATAGCTAGAACTCGACCGTTGGTCGCGCGCAGTTTCTCACCGGCGGCGCGTCAGGGTCATCTCCATTGCAGTGTCGAGGATTCAACAATCGGTCGCGTACTCGGTCAAGGTTGCACGGATATCGAGACGTTAATGCTGCGTCGCCCGATCGAGCGACTCGCAAACGCAAACGTGGCTGGCATGCCAACAGTAGCGGCAAGTGTCGTTTTCGCACGAACGATATTTTCGATATTTGCATTCTCGCGCAAAAGTCTACGAAAGCGCCAATTTATTACACTGCTATACGTCGCGGTTTGACGTTAATTAAGATAATTTTCGTTCCGCGACGTCGTCATTTAACTCACCGATCGATTTGCAGTTCGACCTTTCCTGCGCCTCGTAGGCGTTATATGCCCTTTTCTTTTTACGATCATCGCTACAATATTCTACGACTTATCGGGTGACGACTTATCGGCCTCGAGCTCCAGCTGTCGCCGGTAGCTCTCTCTGAAAGCCCCGTTTCTCGCGGCTAGCGTGCTGGCTTCGTGCATGCTGCTCGGGAGTAAGCGCGCAGGAAACGAAAACAAAGAGTCAGAAGGAGAGCGAGGAAGAATGATTTTCCACAGACTGTACCGGTGGTACTGACCACCGACAAGTCTGCTCATATTGTCTTACCTTGCCGGCTTGCCGTAGCCGCGACCGCGATCGGCCGCGTCCGCCCGCCTGCTTCATCGCATCGCGTCGCGTCACGCCGACTGTTAGCATACGTTTGATATGATAAAAAAAAATAACGTGACGCGAGAACGCAAGGTTACTGCCACAAGCGGGGCCGTATAACGCCAGCGGCTGCGAGGACCCCACCAGGCTTCCGCAGCCTCTGTCGAGAGCAGAGATGAAAATGACCATAACAAATAAAACTAAACATTTTCAATTAAAAACTCAGTAAAAAAGCACTTTTTTACTTCGACCCTGAAAGTTTTTTATCTGGATATATATTTTTTGAAGCGTGTGACAATTTTAATGATATATTGTTGTTCCAGAATTCAATTTTTGCATTCATTCAAAAGATTTCTGTGTAAAAATAATTATAAAAGTCAAAATATAATACAATAACCATACTACTGTTAAAGTGCCATATTATCGTTCATAATAGTTTAAACGATATTTTATACTCCAGTTTTAAAAGTTAAGTAAATATTATTGCATACTATTGTATGTAATAATATTTTATTAAATTAATACTGTTTTCGTTCGTTGTATATAGCTTGCAATTGAACGCATTCTAAATTTAAATTAGAGGGACAACATTCACCAAACTATTCTTCAACTTATTCTTGAATCGATATTATATTGGGACGTTACCTCAAAAATTTAAAATACGTACAATCACAATCAATATACAACAAAACTGTGTCAATTATGCTAATAAAATATTATCTGTGTTAAACACAGTATAGCTCATCACTTTATTAGCTTTCAAAGTCGGAATAAAAAATAAAATAAGTTCGAATAATTGTAAACAATAATGTATGTTAATCTATCAAACAATAAATATCAAATAATATGAATTCTATATTATTTGTTTAAAAAAAACGGATTTTTATCATAAGAAATTAATTTATTTGATGCTTTTTTCCAAATTAAAAAAAAAATCTATTTTTTTCATTTTTATACTTGAGAGCGTCTTTGAGCGTGAAAAAAGAATTTCGTCGCTGAGCATTTTGCGATGGCGGAAACGACGCGCAGCACTGTGAGAAAAAGAAAGAAAAAAAAGACGACGAAGCGATCGAAACGGAATATTACGGAATTGCATTACCGTATGAATGCGAAAGAGCCGCTACCGGTGCGCCGCTACTGCGACGTGGCTTCGATCGAGAATAATAAAAACGGAGCGACTCGCCGCGCCGTGCCGCGCATACCGATCTGTAACGCGTCGCGTCGCGCGTCAGCTGAACGTCGGCTTAATTAATATCGAAGTCCATTTATCGCGGCTCGTTTACTAGCATGCAGCCCAAGCGTCACTTGCAATTCTCGCTGTTCCGTGCGCGCGGAACGCAGCACGATCTCAAGACAGCGAGAGCAAGCGCGAGAAGGGACCGGGATCGTGTAAGGGGTCCGCGGAGAGGAGGACAGAAAACCGGCGCGTAATCTGACACGGTCTTGCACGGATGCAGCCGGTTCTTAAATCCGGTATTATTCGCCCTTTTTCTTACCATACCGAAAGTGCGACGAGTAAACGACAACTCGCGCGAATAGTCGCGCGAACATTGCGCGCCGTTACGCACGTCGCGTCGGATCAGATCCCGCGACACTTATCAGCGTGACCTCCTCTCCTCTCCTCCTCCTCTCCGGAAGAAAAAAAAACTTAATTCTAAAACGAATATTTAATGTTAGCTGCAATTCTGCATAGTTGAAAACTTTGTATTAAACACATTTTACGTGTCCCAAACGGTTCACTCGAATTTCTAAGTTAATTTTATGCAAAATAAATATGTTAGAGAGAAAGTAACACAAATATTATGTAAAAAAATTAACATAAAAAATGTAACACGCAATTTGTATGCAAACTGTGAAAGCATATTTTTCAGTAAAATTGACATTTACGATATGTTAAATTAAAACATTTTAACGTTATTTTATTCAATTATCTTAGTATTTACGTTTTAAAATACATTATTTTTATATTATTTGTCTATTTACTCGTAAATTCTGTTATTTTGACACCAAAAAATGTTGAATATTCAAATAACATAATCATATCGCATTAAATTAATAGTCAGATATGTTAAAAATTCAACACGAAATTTTTCAACAGGAACTTAAGTGGATCGGTTTTAACACCTACAATATGTTTTTTTCTGTAACTTTTATTTTCATTACATCTGTGCGCTATATTTGAATCGCCTACTCAACTCGTCGTTATTAATATATAAATGAAAAAACAGTTTATTAAAGATTTCTTTACATAAGCAGAAAATAGTTCCATCGACGCAAATCGGAATATCGCTGCGCGCTATCGATACAGCGGGTATGACGTACGCGCGATCGTGATGTAACTCGTTGCATTCGACTTGCGGACAGTTGGGCGAAGCCGAAACAATTGCGGCATAAGAATGCAATAGCATCCTACAATACGTACGGCCGAGAGAGCGTCCTCGTTCGTAATTCCGCAGAATGCGGAAATATTGAACGCTGTTGGAAATCCCGCGTGCGGAGCGAACGTGCGTATATGGTATAAGTTCTCACAAGCGTCTCACAATCCTCGCGTGTGCTATGTCGTCGTCGGACGTTCGTTATCGACGACATTCTCACGACGACATGAGGAGAAATAGAGAGAGGCTGCAGAATGCGAGGATCATCGCGAAAAGAAACTCGATCCCGGTAGCGAGTATGCTATCTTACGCGATCGTCCGTGGACGAATCAATAACGTAGACGTTTCACGAATCGGGAGAGAAGCGATAGAGATCACGTAAATAATGAGCAATGATTCGATCATTACATTTCGCGATTGCTCTTCCGCTTCCTCGCAGCGTCGCAATGACCGGCAGCGAGCGGCGCGAATCCGCATCGCATCGCCGTCAGCATCGACCGTTGTCCGGAATCGATATACAGCGATTAAAACTAAAATATCCCAGTACGGAGAAAATGTTAAATTACTCTGAGTCGGCCGGGGCGGCGCGGGCGGGCGCGGGCGGGCGCGGCGAGGCATAACGCCATCGTTCTAAAAATGAGAATCCATAAATAATGGAAGAATTTGCGCGTGGATTCCCTAATCAGCATACCACCCATCGAGATACCCAGTATATTTGTATGCAAACGTTTGTAAGTGCATGAGGGCCCGACATCGAGGGCGGCAGAGGTAAAGGGAGGGACGATGGAGCGCGGCGAGTCCGCGATCACGGGCGTCGGTGTACGCGAGGCAGTGTATACATATTTATACGCGTGTGTGAAGCACGAGCGTGTGCACATTGCGTACGCATGCGCGGACCGTGTGCATGCGTGCATGCGTGCGTGAATGCGTGTACGTACGATGACTCAGAAAGTTGACAAGTCTATGCGACGACCGAGACGAGATCGAAATAAGAGAGCGAAATCAAGTCGGGCTTTTCAATTCAATATTCAAGTCAAACAAATTTTTCTGATGAGCTTAAGGTCGATTTTTCTTTCATAGAAATATTCAGAATAAAATTCAATTTACGAGAATAAAAAATTATTGCTACATCTTTTTCTTATTCAAATATTCTTTCTCTAATTGTGGAATAGTCTAAATAATCTATTTCGCAAATAGATCGTGCGTAAATGTGCGACGGATGGTCTATGCGCAGAATATGTAAATCCGCCTTATAAGTAATCTCCGTAGATAAACGATAAAACGCAACCGCAGCTTTCCATTATATGAGTAATCAGATTGCGCATAAAGTTTAAGTGTCTCACGAGTAGACTATCCGTAGACATCATCGGTGGCGCAGATTCTTCCCCTCTGTCATCGCCTTGTGATTTTCTCTGATCGTTACTGGCGGAGATCAATGGCGGTCGAGAAAGTATAAACCATAGTTATTACCTTACGAAACGAATCGGTCACAGAATCCCTGAGTGACATGCGTGCGCGATTGCGTCACACGAATTAATTAATTAATTTTCGATTGCAGTGACAAATGCAGCGCAGTTAATCGTTAGCGCAGTTATTAATGAAACAGAAAAAAAATCCCTTGATTTTTCCTTATTTTCTCGATCATTTTTAGTCAGAAAAAATTTGTCTGACTAAAGCCAAAAACAATAAATGAACACCAAATACAATAAAAACAAAAATGTAAAAAATTTGTTATTAATTATAATAAAAAATAAATGGAAAATGACAAAATAAAATAAAACTTTTATAGTATTTTGTAAAACATTTTTTAAATGAATAATTTCAATTTTGCTTTTAAAAGAGCATTTATATCTTTTCATCTATTTCTTCGATCTTGAATTCTGCCAGACATAAATAATTTTTAATTTTTTCATTTTTAATTCCTTCATCTTATCAAATAATACTTTTTCTCAAGATTTTCTTTATCCATTATTAAAACTTTTCTGCTGTTGTTAATGAAACAGAAAAAATTCCCTGACTTTTCTCGATTTTCTCTCACCATTAACAACTCTGTTTTATTCTTACGACATAATTTTGTTACATTTGTCCCGCAATACTTTAGCGAAAGCCAGATCGAAATCCTACCGACCGGATCGCGAGCGAGTTACATCATCGCCGATAGCGAATGCATGAAACTCGCGGGTGTGAGTGCAAAATTCGACCGGGAATTGCGAGATTTATTTTTTCCGGAGCTTCAGGAGACGGGAGGCTGGAGAACTATGATAAACAAATGAAACTTGGCAACACGGCTGTCGACGACTGCAGCAGTCAAGGCCTGCCAGACTTTTATTTTCTCTCTCTCTCTCTCTCTCTCTCTCTCTTTCTCTCTCTCTCTCTCTCTCCTCATCTTCTTTCCCCGCTTCTTTCTTTCTCTTGCTCAGTCTTTCTTCTTTACCCCGCGCGTCCCTGTTCGCGCCTTCTTGTTCATTGCCTCCCACCCCACCACGGCTGGAGGGAACGCGAAGGCGGCGATATGGTGGAGGCGGCGGCGGTGGAGGAAGAAGAGGTTCACACAGAGACTCTTATTTGCTTCTTTCGTTATTCCCCTTATTTTCCTCCCTTCTCCTACCGTGAACGACCGCCGCTGCCTTCTTTCGCCATTCTCTTTCTTCTTCGGCTA
Organism: Acromyrmex echinatior; assembly: GCF_000204515.1. The sequence goes on from NW_011626450.1 coordinate 1,196,740, forward strand.
TATTACTTCCTTTCTTCTCCCACTTCTTTCTCTTTTTCTCTCACGCTTCTCGTATGCATCCCCTCGCCCGACTTGCAACTCCGCCGGCCTTTCAGCCCCTCGAACAGCAGTTTATTTTTATTGCGATGTTCTGCCCCTCCCCCGCCTATCCCTTATCCGCTCCTTTCCCCGCATCCCCGACCTCGACCGACGCTCGTGTTCGAGTTCTTTTTATCCACGTTACTCCCGCGCATTCTTTCTTCTTTTTTTTTCTTTTTTTCTTTCTTTCTTTCTTTCTTTCTTTCTTTCTTTCTTTCTTTCCTTCCGCGCCGCTCGCATTGCCCGTGGTCAGTAATTTCGCGAAGGGGTGGCGATGAGAATGCGCGCCTCGGCCTTCGCGCGGTGGCGTCTTCTTTTTGTCGCCTTCCTCCACCCTCCGCCTCGTTTCCTACTCCATCCACTTTCGTTCTTTTCTCGCTTCTTTTTTTCCCGTCCCGCGCCGTTCTTATTTCTCGTATACGCGCGCTGCGGTCGCGAGATAGGGAAAAATATTGACTGCGAACCACGCGCGGTCGAGCGCTCTCATTGCCGCGATATACCGGGATATTTGCGGAGTTAATGGCCCGCTCCTTATCCGCGCGACGATCGCACGATCGGCCGGCGATACCGCGGCGATACTGCGATACACATTAACGCGCGATCGAACAAACAC
>NW_011626450.1:1205201-1234541 GCF_000204515.1 Acromyrmex echinatior
AGGGAAAGAACGCGGATAAGGTTTAATAAGTAATCCGAGAGTTAATAAAAAATGGTAGATGGGAGGGAGACAGGCACAAAAATATGAATATCGCAAAGGGTAAAAGCGGAGAACGGGCGGAAAGAGTAGAATCAGAACGAGATGCTTCTAAGGAAATACAGTGGGTGTCATTTGATATATTTTTCCATTATTAAGGACATTAAGCCGGCGGCCCGCGGGCCAACTCTCTTCTTTCCGTTTTCTTCTTCCTCTTTCCATTTCTCTTTGCGGGCCCCGACGCAACCGCGACTTCTTTCTTTCTCTCTTCCTCTTTTTTTCCCGCGGTTGGCGACGGTAATAAATCAGAAAAAAAGATTCAAACCGCCAGTATGGTCGGGCGTCGGGACGCAATTTTCCGTCTGCCAGGAGATAAAAATTTGATTAATGATCGCGTAGTTTTGAAATTTAAGAAAGGCACGGAATCCTCGCCGAACTCTGACGAAAAATTCCCACTGAGAATAATAATCGACATTGTTCGTATCGATGCTGTCAAAATCTTATGATTGTTTTATTACTTTCGAGAACCAATAAAAAATAATAGCTGTTCTACAGTTTTTTATAATTTAATTTATGATAATGCATTTGAAATTAAAGAATCATCGAAACATTCACAATGTATACGTTTTATTCCTATGAATCACTATGCAATCTAAACGTGAATACACGAGTGAAAAAACACGATAATTATCTATATACAAAGTATTCTTGCGACATTAATCGAGTCTTGCAGGATCGCAGCTTTGTTTGTACTCTCTAAGTTTGTTTCTATTATTGATTTCACAAATCTTTCTATACTTCTCAACAATAACATACATATTGACAATTCGTGCGATCAGCTGAGAGGGTAATGACCCAAAATTCATCGGATTTAAACGACTTTTGCTTAAAGTATTTTCGTGAACAGCAGTCCTTGATTCGTTAAAAAACAATAATCATTATATCTCTCTCGACATTAAACTTAGTGTAAATAAAGCACTGATTTGATATACACATCAGAAATAAAATTATTTAATCATAAAAATATTTGAAAATTTCAAATTTCTAAAATCTCATAAACACAAAGGTAAAGAGTCGTTTAATCGGCGAAATGTCTTATATTCGATGTTTAAAGAAAAATCTCGACGGGACACTTGAGACAGTCGTTAAAAATTCGCGACGCGACTTTGCCTCGGCATCAAACCGTTTTTTCACGAACCCTTCTGTCCCGGTTAATCATCGTGAAAGTCCGTTTACGAGGGGCAAGGAATTCGAAAGGGAAAACCCATGTTAGCAAGCAAATTACACCTTAAAAATATCGAACATAAGCTGATTGAGATTACACAATCTGCATATACAAAAATATATACTAGAATAATAGATACAACTCTATTTTTACATAAATTAAAGAAATTATATTAATGTGTATTTATCTCTAATATATATTTAATATATTATTTTTAATTTACATTTTTAACATTACTTTTCTTCATATAAATTAAAATAGATATTAATACGTATATTATCTTTACCATATATTCAATTGATTTTGTTATAATATATTCAATGTATTATTTCCGTAGATGTCAATAATTTTTTAATATCTCTCATATATTACAAAATCGACGCAAACGCGTCCCAATGCTCGTATCAGCGTACCTAGTAGTACATCGATTAAACGAACGCCTCAGCGTTCACATTCCCCCTCTTCCCCTTGAGTACCGCAAAACAGGAGCAATTTCATTCAAATCGGTGACGAACAACAGCCGGCCGACCGTGTCCGGGCGAAGGTAGAAAAAGGCAAGGAAAAAGGCGCGGAATAAAATCGCGTCGGGCAGCCTCTCCCTCTCCCACGAGGATTAAAGAGTCCAGGGATGCCCAGCGAGCTCCGAGATCTCTCCTCGTCACTCCGTCAAGTATCCACAGTTACATCGAACAGTGAACGAGGAGAAAGGGTTGAACTCACGGAAACTTGAGAACCCCCGGTGACAATTTCAATTCTCTCTTCGCCCTGCCCGGCCTCTTCCCCTCTCGCTCTCATGAAGCCTGGTGCTCTCTTCTCGTCGCGAAAGGGGTGACCTAAGATTCTTAAAACTTCTCACGAGATTTTTCGATTTTAATTACAGTTTTAACATATTTTAATAAAATCCTCCACCGTCTTCGCGAGTCCATCCGTCCATCTTTGCCTTTCTTTCTCCTCGCTACCTTCTTTAATTCCACCAAGTTTTCGGCCCTTCTACTACCTCATACCTAAACGAATCCTACTCGTCCGACTACTCTTGCTGCGGACTGTACGGCCTTAACGTTAACCCTTTCGTTCGTTCACCTACACCCACACCCGCAATACTGGCGCAACACCTGTTCCCGAACGAGGAGAACCCAAAATTGAACGTTCCTGCGCCGACTACGCAGCCCGATCTGCCGTTCTATCAGTTTCGGTTCTTCCTTACCACGCTCAGGAAGACTCAGAGTAGTGATTGAATCGTTCTCGTATGTACCGTCGCGTGATTCTTCATATTTGCGAATTTTTCAAATTCTTTTCTCAAGATTCTCGCTGTCGAGATCGATGAAAGCAAAGCGGATAATAAACCGTAAGCATCTAAACAACGAAATAATCATCTACATAAAATTGACAGAATGTTTAAAAACACATAATGGATTGAATGTAAACGGACTACAAATGTACTAAACTATATATTGCAGAGATCGTAAAATTACATGTTCAATCGTGTTGCGTTCATGTAAAACACATGCGCGCGCGCTATAACGATAAATCTAAATCAGGCTGAGAAGGAGCTAGGTTACAAATTTCGTCGAGTTCCAAGTTCTCACGGTGGTTTCAGAATTGGAGCTTATATAGTATCGGTCAGTAGGTCAAGTTGCACCGCACCTTCGTTCCGCGATTATAAACGTTGGCTCTCGGTCTTGCAGTACCATGACCTTGGTAACTTCTAATCGCCAAGTTCAACTACCACTACAACTCGGATTAGACGATATATAACACCGTAATACAATATTTCGCGCGTCTCCTCGATGTTATAATTTCGCCTTAATATATCTATAAAAATTACCGCAAACAAAGAGATACGAGGATCAATCGAACCGCACATGTTAAAATCTGTGCCGAAACTGTAAAAAAGAATAATATCTTAGAACATTTTTACTGTTAACAAGAATTGCAAAAGTATGTGTGTGTTTCTTCCCTACTGTTTTTATTTAAAATATAAATGACATTAAATACATTGTTTAATCTATAGAGTCAAATTTAATCTAATTTAAATCGCCACTGCTTCTACTCAATAAATCGTATTTTTTTATTAAAACAATGGATAAATTTGACACTATAGATTACATACAGTGTCAAATTAACACTACAAGGTGTCAAATTTATCCATTGTTTTAAAAAATAACAATATATTGAATAGAAGCAATGGCAACTAAAATTAGATTAAATTTGACACTATAGATTTAACAGTATATTATTTCATTGAACTTATTGTCATTTAAATGATTTTTCTATATAAAAATTGATTTTTTTATGATATAATATTCTTTATATTTATTATGAGATTTCCTCGTCTCTCGTTTACTTTTCAATAATAAATATTTTTAAAAGTTAAATATTCAAATCTTTTACAAAACGATCAATATCCGAGGAGGCGAGGTAACCTCTTCAGTTTCGGCAATGCGAAAACGATGGCGATCGACTACGAAATGTGCGGCGGTCAGGGTCGATCTGCCATCCTCCGTTGCTCGGTGAAAAGTACAGCGTACCAACTAACCCCGGCAGTTCTTCTCGCAGATCTTCATGCACAAGAGCGCGATGCAGATGCACGCGAGGGAGCTGGGCGCGGGTGCACTGACGGCGAGGCCCGGCGGCGGCGTCGCCGGTGGTCTGGCCGGTTTGGGTGTCGGTGTCGGCGTCGGCGTCGGACCAGGCGGCATGATCACCAGCAACGAAGTTAAGCCGCACCAGTGCCAGCAGTGCCTCAAGTCGTTCTCCAGCAATCACCAACTCGTGCAACACATCAGGGTCCACACTGGCGAGAAGCCGTACAAGTGCAGCTACTGCGATCGCAGGTTCAAGCAGCTCAGCCACGTGCAACAGCATACACGACTGCATACGGGTGAGTGGCTCCCTTGTTCATTTGTTGTTGTTAACGACATCGGGTCGGCACGTGAGCTTTTTCCTCGATTACGCCCGATTAAAGTTGACCGCCGCGTAATCGGCACCGCCCGTAAATTAATGTAGAATAATACGCGTTAAGCTCTGATACCCCACCACACCGCTGCCCAGGGCTCGTCGTCGTTATAGAACTCACGCCGAGTTATTGGTCAATAAATTAGTGCACGAATATATATTGCTGTTATAGTAAATTCTATGAATACTATATACCCGGCTATAGCCAATAATCAATAAATTAATATGCAGTTATTGTCTGTACGGGCAATCATGCGTCCCGATTGTGACTAACTTCAATGCGCGCCGGTGCGAAATTGCTTTGTGCATGCAACATGCGTGCAAGTAAAATATTCCTATGCTCTCATAGATACGGTCGAACGAACGAACGAACGCATCCTATCGCCCTGCGTACTTGCTCTTTCGCGCCCCGCGAGGCTTCCGATATTTGGATAACAATGCATCCGCGTAGGAAGCAGCATGCGACTAAAATAACATCGACCAGACCGGACCAGGCATGAAGGATTTGCAATAATGAGAAAACCTGATCTGCCTGCAAAGGCAATCCAATGGGTCGCGTCCGGGTAGAAAGAATTTCATTAAAGGATGAGCGTAGTCACTCGGAAGGTATTAGACTCGCAAGCGAACGCCGAACGGTCAGTGCGCGCCGCGCGCACGACTACTAGCCCCTTGGAAAAATCTCGTTGACCTTAACGAAGATTTGCTTTTGCAAGGCAATGGAAAAAAAAAACAAAGAACGAGGAAAAAACGTCCCGCGTCAGGTATTCAAGCTATTTAATCGAATCGTCCGAATCTGTGCGGAGCAAAAGAGAGATACGAAACCCTAGTAACAATCGACCCGAGAAAAGGCTTATTGACAAAGTAAACGGATCCTCAACGTTTCTTTGCCGGCGTAACGAATCGTTTGAATCGTTCTCTCAAATCTTCTTCGATGAATCAGGAAGAGAATCGTCTTGCGCGATGTAGCTCATAGAGTATTCGTGACTTCGCTTGAATCGAGCCTTCGTACATCGAACAGTTTATAAAAATAGACGTTGCGAATTTGACGAGAATATCCAGTATAACCTGATTTTCCGTGTTGGCGCTACTAATCTTTTTATTTATTTTCACGTCGCGCTGCTTCGCCCCAGCTTGTCGTTTCTTAACTGTAAATAGCAGCGAAAGAAAGACTCGCATTGATTTTAGCTGGCCCATCTCTCGACCTCTCGTCTTCTTGCTTCACATTCTCTCTCTCTCTCTCTCTCTCTCTCTCTCTCTCTCTCTCGCGCGCGCGCGCTCTCTCTGGATCTCTTTCTCTCGCCCTCTGTTGCAACTACCCACGTCCAAATAACTACTGCTCAGCCACCCCTTACATTAATAACCGCCCTTCTCCATATATCCCACCCTTCGTCATCGTCCTCCTTCGTAGGGTGGTGCTCGAGTTGGGCGTGTATGCACACGCGTAAAGGGTCGCTTTGAATTTCTACACTTCTACCGATAAAATGTTTTAAATGCACACCCGTATATGCAGCCCCCGATCTCGGTTGCACCGAGGGAGAGAGTGCAAACCTTGCAACGGTATCTCGTGACGAGCTGCGAACACTCGGAGCCAAGTTTAGCCACGAATCGAAATATTTCTATTTTCGAATGTCTTAAGGAGAAATGAATTGGGTGGTGTAAAATTTATAACCATACAACATGCAAACTCAACAAGCTTGTTGACTTCCTATAAATCATAAATGTTATTTCTTGCCAAATCAGCGCTCGATAATTTGTCTTAGTCATAATTAATTGCAATTTTACTATTTATTGCTATTCCAATCATTCTTATAGTAAAATATTTCCAAAATTAATGTAAATATAATATATAAAATTAATGAAATACAAAAATATAAAAAGTAGAAGCGTCAAATAAATCCATTGCAAGATACTTTATATATTGAACAAAAATCGCAATTTCAAAATTATATTCATTTAATTTTCTGTTAAGCTCTATCATTCTTGCAGCGCAAGATTACATCCTATGTATATATAGCTGTACAACTATATAAATAATATACAGGTATAAACAGGGGAAGCAATAATACGTTAGCACGTACTAATTAATATCGAAGTAATGCGAATGCAAAGCGGCATACTCGGAAACCGCGCGCATTTTTGCAACGGAACAATCCCGTTATAGCGTTTGCACCGCGTATTGATTTCTCATTTCGATGAAATTCTGGCGCGGCGGGGCACGCGGCGATTGGTCGTTCGTGTTCAAAAATCGGCGGGAATTCGCCGGCGTGCCGATGTGCCCCCTTCTTCCCTCACCGTTCCATCGCTCCGCAAATATGCACACGAGTTACATCGTTCGCGCGCATATATGCACGCATGTCTATATATTATACATATAATTCATTAACCGAAATTTACACGAGAACGCACGATCGGTAAAATCCATGGGGTGGGAGAGCAAAATGAAAGAACGGATACGATGGAGGGGAAGCAAGCGGCAACGGAGAATATAATATCGACGAGTGTCCACGATATCGATAGCTGGTCAATATCTGTAGCCTAGACAAATACCTGACGAGGGTGTGGAGTGTAAGGGAGAAAGAGAGAGAGAGAGAGAGAGAGAGAGAGAGAGAACGGGAATGAGGGTGAGCGAGTCCGTTCACCCCCTCTCGTACCAACGGCGCGCAAGGATGACCAAATGGCCAATGAGAGTCCGGTTCGCCCCACCGGGGTAGCCGCGTGCGAAAAAGCGCGGGAATTTTTCGATCGTCCGATCGCTCAATAATGGAACCGAAGTTACGTGCCGCCACCGTCGCAAGCGCACACGACCGCGCGAGCGCGTAAACGCGGTCGTATGTATATTCACCTACGTACGCATACATACACATACACGCATGCACGCATATATGCACATGTGCGTCCGTGAGTGTATGCGACGATCGAGATGCACCCTTAGAGAGAGAAAGAGAAATAGAGAGAGGTGAGAGAGAGAGAGAGAGAGAGAGAGAGAGAGAGAGAGAGAGAGAGAGAGAGAGAGCGAGCGAGAGTGGGCGAGGGAGGGGGAGCGGAGACAGATAGAGTTCGTATGTATAGCAGGCCAGAGGCTATACCAAAGATTATCCCTTCAGCAGCGAGCAAAACTCAATTTCCCGGCCAAAATCTAATGATCGACCGCCCTACGCGCCAGGAACTAATCGGTTTTCCCGGAGCCGCTAACTAGGTGCGTGTGTTGGCTGCGAAAATCGCCGCTCGAAAAGCGGCGCAGATAGAATAGCGTAGAACAATCTCAAAGGACTATACAGAATTGCGATTGTTATATGCTGCGAAAGCCCCTAATCTAGGCGTCCATTTGGTAACATCTATGACCTAATGATCCGTCTATGAGCATAATTCGCGCAATGAAAGACGCCGATGCGTAATAGCCACGTTACTGATAACACATCGGTATTCTCCCTCGAGCGACTACGTAACTATACCTACTCACATTGGATGTAATTTCTAAAGGGATTCTCGCGGAATGGAGCACGCGGTTTCACATCCATCGGAAGGATCACAAAATGCGTTGAAAAGGAAACTAACCCATCGAGAGGGTGTCGTCGCAACGATGATAGTGGTGCTTGAAAAAAGGAGCACGTTCTACCGAAGAAATTGACCGGACAATTTTAAAGCCCACTTAATACTGCGAAAAATTGCCGTTTCGTCGGCGCATGAATAAAAATTAAGGCTTCTGGCTCTCGACCTCCGTTTCCCATCATCTCTGCTTCTGCGCGCGGAACAGTTTGGGAACGAGCCTGCATATCCGTATTTACGAGGTGCCACGAGTAAAATGACGAGAAAAAGGACGAACGTTCCCAGATTCAGCCCTGAAAGTCTTCCTTTCGTCCGACTCTCACTTCCGCCAACCTCGCCTTCTCGGCCTTCTGGCGGCAGTAACTTGTTCCGAGTCCGCACGTTTTTCCGTCCTTCTCACACTTTTAATTCGCTAATTTCGCCGTTAAGAATTCATGCGGTGGAATGCCTCTCGGCGGACGTCTCGAGAAAAATCAAAGCGATGAGAAAGCGGCGCAAGGGGAGTTCCAGGGGTCGAGAGAGCACTGTGGAAAAGAGCGACGCCGGTGGTCCCTTTATCACAAATGGCGCAGAATGAAAGATTAAACAACGGCACGGCGACGCTTTGAGCACGAGAAATAAAAATTACGATTAGCGAGATGACGACAGAGGAAACGACAGATTACGAAACGAGCTTTTGCCCAAAAATATTCTTTTCCCAGCGGTCACATACCGCAGATTCGTGATAAAATTATCGATGAAATCTTTGCATTTCGACAATATTTTAAACCCGGAAGTTAATTAATTTTCGTTGATTAATATCGCAAGCTAATCAGCCGACCTATAGCCTCGCTATGAATGTTTTAACAGAACGAGCGTTAGTTCTAATATCAGCCCGCGTTCAACGCAGCATACTCGTAAATTACTCGTACGCCAGAATTCATGCATTCATGCAATTTTGCGAGCGATGTAACTGGCCCGTGTTTAGTAATTAACACACTCAACTTTAGCTTCGCCACCGCAGCAACTTAAAAAGACACAATTATCGATAGACACTGAAGTTTGTAACTTCACGATCTTTCTTCTTGCACAACTGGCTTCATAAAAATTTCATCACGTTGAGATACAACTAATATATTTACAAAATTATATATGAAGATATTCATCACAAAAAATATTATTTAAATAAATATTTACGTGATACTTCGTGATTTTTCACAATAAAAAAATCGCTCCGCTTTATGTTTCTTTTTTGTCGCGATTAAGGAGATCCTAAAGTCGTCTGTGATTATTTTTCAAATGAATTTTCAAATGAATTTTTTTAACTGCCTTCATATATACAGAGATTAAAAAATTTTTTCCACAATTAAACAATAATATATTATAATAAAGTTGACTTTATGTCTTACTCAAAAACGAAAAAAAAAGTTAAAAAATACAGTTTTTTTTATCAATCATCAGTTTTTGACATCAAACAATATTTGTTTTTACTATATAAAAGTTTTGTACTTTATACATGCTTTAAATTAGGAATTACATGAACAAATATTGGGTTCTTAGAATTAGGCTTAGATATATTTATTTAATAAAAATATTATTAAAATTAAGTTTAGATATTTATTTAATATAAAAAATTAGTTTATTAGAAAATTTGTAGATATGAGTGTGTGCTATATTGACGTAATAATATATAGTGATATAGTGACCTTAAATAGTGACCTTAAATAGTCACCTTAAATACACTTCTCCCCTTATCCATTAAAATATCTGTGTAAAACTTCGGTGGCAAGATACAACTTCGGAGAAAGAAAAGAAAAATGATTAAGCCGGTAGGAACGCCGTATGGTCCGTGGTCGAAGAAATGAACGTACAGTCACGGCACATATGCATAGCGGCACATATCGACGCGCGCATCAGCCTATTCTAATTTTCTATCAACCCTTCCGCGGCGGTTCCGCATTTTTTCCATGAGGGTTAATTTGAATAGAGTCTCTACCGTGGGGATGTAAGGAGGGAGGATGATATATACGCCTACGCCTTTTTTTCTGGTCTCGACCTTGGATCGTATTGAACGAAATGATTCAACAATAGACTGACCGTCAATCTTTTTTATATGTATGCCTGTCAGGCATTGTTGCGGAGTGCGATCACTTCCGTTATCGATTATATGAGATCGCGATGAAATGACGATCGGAGCATGATCGCGAATCGCCTTGGCAATTTTTCCGACTCATTGCGAGCCTGCCCATGCGCCGATTGTCACCGCGCGGCTGTTTGTGATACAAGATAAGAAATCTCGGTGCAATGGACTAATAGCCGGTAAATTGATATTTTTGCGCAACATCGTAGCGATAGAAAATTCTGAGAAATAGATGAATTAAAAACGTTTGAATAAAATTTATTTTGCGAAACTGTAAATTTTCTGATCGTCGAAGTAATCAAGTTTAACTTTTGCAAAATAAAAATTATAACGTTACATAATTTTTACTCCTTTTTTTGTTAGCATTATTAATTTATAATGCTAAGGAATGACTCATTGCGAGATATAAATACCACGTTCTCGAATTGCTTCTCAAACAAGGAACAACGGTTAAGTCCTTTTTCACGGAGACTCGGCGAGTCTCCTACCTTTTTGTCCAACACCTTGTACGGCCTTAGTGGTCGATGAAACTAATTACACGGGATGGCAAAACGTGGGCTATAGTATGCATATTGTGGGGTATAGTGCACTTACTTCGTTTTTTCCCACCCGCAGTTAATTAAAATTTAATGGGAAAGGAAACCGCGCGCTCGCCTAGCCGGACAAATCACGTGACTCTCGAGAGTTCTCCACAGAGTTATGAAGAAAGGAAGCGAGATACTTTTAGATGAAATTTAACGCTCCTCACGAATAGCCTGCATTTAATGCACAAGCCGATTTAATAATCGGATTGCGCCTTGATATCGGATACTTGATATATTTTAACACTACCGTATCAAAATATGTCAGTTTCATAATTTAATTAAAGTTAAAGAAGCAAAATCGTACATAAAATACATACGCGAGAGTAAATGCTTTTAATACCGCGGTGAAACTCGGAGCAGACTAAGTTATTTCATCATTGTACGTATTCTTCATGGACGTTTTTCAAGGCGCGTTCACTTTTTCCGCAACACGCAAATCCGCAACGCGTCCTGAGATTGTTGCCATGAGAGTGATTTTTTTTCCGCAGCTATCTTATCGCTCGCAGCTGATATAGAATAGTCCGAGATGCAGTTAGAAGTAATAAGTATTCGTCGAAGTATAAAAAGCAAGGTCGCGTTAGTTTTCATGCTCTCGTGAATTCATCGTTTATTTAGCGCGATGTAAAAGCAACATCGCTTCTCTACCCATTAATGATCGCATTTTGTGAATAACATTCGCACTTTCGAAAGTATAGCCATTAAAAATGACGCCCGAAACTGTCGGTGAATCGAGACGATTTCAGAAACAGCGAGGTTCGCGATTCTCGCAAGACGCTTAAAGAGACACCACCGTTTTAATCTTTGAATTCGGCCGAAAGTTCACCCTTGCTTTACTGACTTACTTTCACAACCCTTTCATGAGCGGAGACGCTCCTTCGAGATTCTCTAGCGAGACGAAAATCCCTCTCTACGATGAAACATAAGTAACATCGTCGAAACAAAAGGAATATTTGAAATACAAATAAAATATCCGCGTTGGCTTCTTCCGGCGCAGATTAATTATTTTACAGGAAACTTCATTTTCGAAATCTCGTCATTTTCATCAACGGAGAAATGCTTTCCGAAAAATGTATATATTAATATAAATAGATGTCGAATGCGCAAAAATAATGTTTCGCAGTTATTTATTCGTAATTGAATTCTCTCTAAGTGCTCGCTAATGGATGTTATTCATTTCCAACGAACGCCATGAATAACAATATTCGCAATATATTTGTTCGGAGCATAAAAATCGTCGCCTCGCCTCAAGGGAAAAAGGTTCTGGGTGGAGAACTAAATTTCGAATATGTATAATGGCTGAATTTCGAATATGTATAATGGCTGTAAGTCCAACCTTTCCGTCGTATTTGTCTCGCAATACGCTGCCGTGTGTAATTATACGGCACGCCATGGTGAACGGTGTTACATCTAACGAAATGTAGATTAACTTTCTAATCTGGCACGAAAGCCGGCCTTTTTGAACAAAATCAGATACGATCCTCGAGTGCGCACCGCGAGCGCTATCACATTTTAAAGCGCCGCGGAGAACCGGTCAGTGGGTTAAGGATACTTAATGTTTCTCAGCCTCGCATGCAATAACTTCGCGACGACAAATGCCACGATGAAGCATCAACGTTTCTCTCTTTTCATCAGTTTTTTTCATTTTCCTTTTCATCCACGTTATCGATAGTTATTAGAAGCGCGCGCATGATGCGAGATAGGTAATCCATGCCGACAGCGCGACGACGTATATTTATTTTGCATCTGCAATTACTCCGATTACGCGTCCCGCGAGCTAATCGCATCGGCCGTCCAATAATCCAATAAAGAGAATGAAAGCTATACAAAATGAGAACTGTTCACACTGACAGTCTGGAAAAAAAAATACATCTTTAAGTGGAACAAATAGATACCGCCGATGCAGCATCACGATTATCGCGGAAACATTAGCATTGCAAAACACGAATCTGTATATGATTGCATTAACACTTGTGTTTTATTAATATTATTAATGACTTAGTAATATTAATCACTCCGTCTGAGATTACGGCAGATTTCGTTTTTATACATAACTAATTTATTCATCATGATACCAAAAGAGATACCAATTAAGACTTTTGGATTTGTCGAATATACGGAGAATTTCAACAATATATTATTTCAGCTATAAATAAAGAAAAGTACATATCTTTCTTCTCTCGGAAATATACATAATTAATCCGAAGTCGTTACAGCGTATCCAAGTTTCGCGATAATAAACGCCGATAATATTTTCCAACTCCACAAAGAAGAGATGCATCTCTTTATCGGCGCTGCGGCTAGCCGATGCTGAGCCATGGACTGGAAAGATTTACACGGACCATTTATATCAGCCGCTCTCGAGGCCGGCGGGTCAAGAATATTGAGCACGGCCGGTCGTAAAATAAGATATAGATTTCCATCTAGTAAACTTTCTACACGGCATGTGTGGGAGGTAATGCGCGGGACGCCATACGGCATACGAGAACGCGGCGGATCTCCGCCGTCTTACGTCGGAAACTTCGGGGCCCAGTCTTGTGCGTGCACGATACGTGTCCGCGTTACACACGCTCTACCTATTACACGTAAACGTATGTGAACATACGTCAACGTACTCGCCGTGCGCGGCAGGCTTGAAGGCGCGTAGACGATTTCGACGAGCTTAAGCCTCAACTGAACTCGCTCTCTCGCATAGATCTATTTCTCAACGCGTCATGACTCCATAATATTGGGTCCGTTCTATTCGAGATTTTATACTTCGAAAACGCACACACATACAAGACGATCTTATATTATATCTCGGCAAATTTTTCACTTTTCAATCGAATTTTACCTATAATTAGAGCCGTTCGAAATGGCTCGTTATTAATTCAGTTATACGTCAACCTCATCGAGGAATCAAAGGTCGTTCAACTGGTAACTTGGGGTGGAGAGAGAGTATAGCCTCCCAGGATCTTACGAACAAATGGCTCGCGATGAAAAATCGTAAAGACACGAGGGCCATCACGACTTAGCTCTGGCCACTCGACAGGCTGAGCGTTCGTTCTGAGACATTAATTTTTACCCCTTTTTACCCTGGTCTGCCTAATGACTCGAGGTTCGCCGTCCTATGATGAGAAGGAGAGGGAGAGAGACAGAAAGAGAAAGAGATAAAGAAAAAAAGATCTCGATGAAATGCCTGTTAAGCGACGAGAGATTGTCGTTAGGGGAAAGGGGCGATGATCTTGTCTTGCATCCAGAAACGATCGTTAACTATTCTCGGACGGATGCGGATGGGTGGAAGAAAGCAGGCGCCGCGTGTTGTACTCTTCTTCCGGTGTGTTATATAATTCCTTCTTTTTTCCTCTCTCCTTAACTAGAAACGCGGCGACCACTTCAATCCCTCGTTTCTGCAGGCCCTCCCCGCTCGACTCGACTCGACTCGACTCGTTTTCAACCCCCTTCGCTACTGAAAGAGAGAGAAAGAGAGAGAGAGAGAGAGAGAGAGAGAGAGAGAGAGAGAGAGAGAGAGAGAGAGAGAGAGAGAGAGAGAGAGAGAGACGACATCGTCTCGGCGACAATGGGTCTCATCAGGCATCGGGAATAAATTATGCTCGGCTGAGCCCGCGAGAAAAATTACGGGCTGTCCTGAAATTAGAGCTCGTCGCGCGGTGGCAAAGAAGAAAAGTTGTTCCCAAAATATTCTGCTCGATGAGTTTTTTGTCTGCGGAAGTGGAAACGAAAGCCTGACGACCTCTCAATTCCAAACCTTAACCTTCGAGTTCCTCTAAACCTACGACAGAATCTCTTTGAACGCTGATTCTTGAAATCAATGATTTCGATGTCTGACATTGCGCGACAGAGTAATAATAGAACTATAATCTTGTGCCGAACCTAAATGAATAAGTCGCAAATAAAATTGCGGAAAGTCTCACCAAGTCTATCACATTTCCGTATCGTGATTCCGATTATTCCATGTGTCGACCGATCGATTCATGGGATTATAACCGATCGCAGAAAAAAGGGTTCATCAGCCTCGATGCGAGAAAATAAACGTGCCAGAACGATGAGGAAGGGTTACGGGCCTCAACCGGGTCGGTAACCCCGTGGATGGCCCGAAAAAGCGAAGGCATTGGTCAAAAAAAAGAGAAATAAAAAAATAAGAGGTAAAGAGTTTCGGGCAAGGCAGGTGAACAGCTCCGATCAAAGGGTAGGAGGGCAAAAGCGTGGGAGAGAGAGGGAAAGAAAAGTAGATAGAGAGAAGGGATTACCATATGCCCGAATAATGTTCCACCCGCACAGACTAACCGACAACAACAGAAGTTCGTTGGCATCATCGTCGTCATAGGAAGAATCGCAGTGCACATTTGAACGACCTTGTTCGCAAATGTTCAAATGCGGCGATAACGATCTTTTCATCGTGAGATGACTAAATTTGTCAAATTATTTCAATTTACAAAATTGCTAATGATTCATAGCGGATTTTTCAAATCACTCCATGTAATCATTAATCAAACAATATGGTCAATAACTTTAATTATTTTAATTCTATTACTTAAGATATGCCTTCAACTTATACTTATCTTCATCTTCTAATTTTTTAAAAAAAGATGAAGAATTAGTTTAACCGAGATTTATATTAAATTGCATTGGTACAGAAACGAGTAATAATAAATCGCTCAATCTATGTGACATCAAATGATAATGTCACTGATCTTTGTCGTTCAGTAACATTATGAAAGAGAGCTCGTTTTCCGGGCGGGAAAAATGCAATGTGCCAGGGAACGCGTGGAATCAGCAAAAGCGTAATAACGACACGTAGGACAAAGTGGAGATTCGGCAGTAATCTTTGCCTCATAAAACTTTCATAGCCGCGTAATATGCCGGCTGACATTCAGCGAATAGGTCGCATTCGGCAAAATAAATGCGCATCTAACCAAGTTACGGGATTATTGATCAACTATTACCGCCCTTTGCTGTGCCCGGCCGCGATTCCCGAACGCTTGCCCGCGTGCCTTACCCGCATCATCAAACGGAGTATCCGCCGCCGGGCCGAGACTAGATTCCCCGAGCTTGCTCGCCTGCCTGCCTGCTATCGACTCGAAAATTCACTTCGACTCGACTTGACTGTGTATATGCGAACCTTGAACTTTCGGGCGCCGAGCCCGTACGACGATGTCAGCGACGATGACGACAAGTTGCAAAATGCAACGGTATCGCCGACGACGTCATCCCAAACGAATCGTTACCCTGACATTGTCTAAAATCGGAATTGAATCTCGGTATAATCTCGCTTATTTCGGATTTCGCTTATTTCGAGTATTGCCAGACACGCGAGTATGATCTCCACACTTATTTCGCGATCACAAACACCAGGGAGTCAATATCGATCTTTATTATTCCGGTAAATTCAACTTTAGACGATGTGGATATGGAAAAATAGCAATCCCACGCGAATTTTCATACGTCTATAGCATATCGAAATCTAAACCAAAAATTGTAATTGTGCTAAATCGTAATTGTGCTACTGCAGGTCTCGGATACCTGCAAATTCATTTTGCTCAATACAATGATGTTCGCATGACACGACTTTTGCCGGCTTCGCGACGCCGCCACTACCAGGCAACCAATCAAACTGGTCGTGAAACAAGTCTAACTGGATCATCGTACATTTCTCAAGTACATAATTCATCATGCTATGAGTACCGTATAGCCACTTTCTCCATAAAATCAGGCATTCAACTCCAAAATGCACTTTCGAGAACAATCGCTGACGGCGAGTTTGGAAGAGGCTGTACCGGGTGATTTCGCCTAGACTACTGATGATGACTGTACCCCGCGTATGCGGGGGATACACTCACACACCAACGTACCCCTGAACAAACATACACACATACACGGGAGAAATTTCGCACGTACGTACAGCACATTTGCCAAGGGGTAGAAATCATTAAAGGGGCGTGGCGTACCCGTGGTTGCCCGGATGACGGTCACGTGAACCAAGATGGCCGCCAGCCGGGAGGGCTCCCCTCTTTGCAACAGTCATTTGTTATCGGCCATTTTATTTTAATGATTTCCATGCATGCGTGAAACGCTCGGCTGCATTGCTCGGGAAAGGGATGCATTCTCTCCCTCTTCCTCTCTCACTCTCTTCCCCCCCTCCTCTCTCTCTCTCTCTCTCTCTCTCTCTCTCTCTCTCTCTCTCTCTCGCTCTCATTCGAATTCTATGTGCCCGGTAACGTGTTCTCCTAGCACAATATATGCTATGCCGAACGTGGCACTAACGCCAGTTTCATGGTAATTCCGGACCCTATAAATTTCCAAGCGTATCCACGATAATGTTCCCGCGTTCTTCTTTCGATAAATCTGATGGTGCCTCCCGATAATGATTCCCGCGGAAAGTAATTTCATCTGTCCAATGCTGACCACCCCACGCGTGAGCGAAATGGACACACCTCTTGGTGACAGTTTTCGCGAACGAATTAACATCAAAGGGTCGAACGGTCATTTAACCGTTTACCACATTTTAACACCTATGTGAAGTTAGCAGCTTATTTTCAGAATATAACTGATAGAGAGTGAGAACTCGCTCTCTTCTCCAATATATTTTTTATTTAATATAAATTTATGATAAATTTCGAAAACTTTCCCACATCTCTTTCTTTTATTCAATAAATTTTTAATTGATATTAATAACATAATATCTCTTTCTCTTTCAAGATTTAAATTTCTAGTCTTCATTCCCGAACAATGTATCTAAAGGAATGTGTCTTTAAAATGGTTGAAACACATCTTGTTGCGAGTTTTCTAAAAATGAAAGAATTCGTTCGGGAATGTCGAAGGGACTGTCGAGGGAACAGAAGGTGGTTCCGGTATAGCAGTTAATTATACGACTATATAGCACATTTGATTATTAATGACTGTCACGGGAATAATTATCAAAACACAACGACTCAATTGTTCGGCTCTCGTACTAACCGGGCTAGCGAAACCGTAATTAATGTAGACCAATAAACGCGGCGCGCCCATAACTCGTCTAAATAATTAATTCTCTATTTTTGTTGCGGCGCAAGCGCGCACAAATGACGTTTACTAGCGCGAATTTACTAACCTGCGCAGCTAATTTAATATACGCATGATAGGAATCCCGAGTCATCTCCGTAATATCCCGTACATCCGACAATCGTCTTTGTCACAACGGAAATCTTTTTATATCATCGCGAACGATCGTTTCCTCGACCCGGTGTAGGAGAACATCAACGATTCCCGGACATGTAAGAAAATTAATAGATTGTCACATTACCGTCGTACTTTTAGGCTAAATTTGAAGTTTAATCGCTTTTCGACTCTCGCTTTAGCGAGAGCAGCGCAGATAAACTCGCTTTAATTAGCAACGAGCCAAGGCGGGCTACAGACCGCCTTTTCCGAAAATACTTTCCCGTCGAACCAAGGTTAATGCAATCCGCACCGTATATGAGAAACTTAAATTTTTCAACAACCACTTTGCACTTAACATACACGAATCCTCTACCATTAATCGCAGTTTGAATAACGCGACCGATGTGGCCCCGAAAGACATAAAGTACAAAGTTCAGACCGCTTTTATCACGTAACTGTCTGATGTTATTGTTTAGCATGTATAATTGTTACTCTTATGCGTTTTTCTTTTCTATCTAATATAACTCTTGAAATCATTAATCGTTATTCTGATTTCCTCTTAAAGGTGAAGCAAACCCTATCCGTGTCCAATATCCTTTAAAATGTAATTATGTACCTATTTTATTATATGTACATAGAAAAATGCTGCTAAGCTAACAGAGAGATCTAATATCGCTAGAATATTGTTCGAACATCGTATCTATATCTTAACGCAAAGTGTACTACTTCAAAAGATACGTTGATCAAACGAAAATCGGTTGAAATACACTGATAAGTAAAATAATTTTATTCACGATTCTTGATAACAATGTGATAACTGGACATATAGTTCGAGCTTGATACGGCCTCTGAACCTTCACGATATCTCTACAAGTTAATATTTCTAAGCATTTTTTGATTCTCTATTGCAACCTCATCTATTCTAATTAAATAACAGAAATTCTATTTTTCGGTCGATGCAGATCTTAAATATTTGTATGAATTTATACACATGTCTGATTCGAAATATTTTTCGGTTTTGGAACACAATCACAAATCAGAGTAATAATATCACATATTGCCAAGCAATTTAATAATTTCTGATGCTAATAAACAATCAATGAATAAGAATATTAATAACCTGATGTTAATGAGAATCTTAAAATGCGAATAATTTATTGCAAAAAGTATTGCCTCAGTCGAGATTTGAAAAAATACTGCCTCAGCCCGAATCTCCATATTCCATGCGAGCTTCCTCATCGACCACCGAGGCTTCGGTAATATTTGTTGCAATAATAAATAATTAGTGAAAGAAAAAATATCGTTCCTCAAGAAGACGTGTGTATAAAGAATTACAATTGTATATTTCATTCTAACGCTTTTATCTTTCCAATACTAATCGTTTTTGTTTCGCGAATGTTGGAGAATAGGGATGGCATGAAATATTGCGTCGCTCCCGATAATTGCGTAAATTTGTTCTCTGCCTTTCGCTATCACTGTCATCGTCAATTTTTCCCGGGGAAACAGTGCGTATTCGCTAAAATTGACGCTCCTCACCCGAGCACACACCAAAATTCGAGGTATCACTCGTGTGGATAGTTCGACGAGTGTCATAGAAGGTCGCAAGAGCGAAAGAGCGGAAGGGTCGAGGGGAAGGGGGTTCGCCAGGAGAGGGGCCATCAGTGAGAACGACGCACGTGCGTGTGAGTGCGTGCGATTTAATGATTTCCAGCCGGAATTTCGATGACGCCGGGAGTACGGGACGAGGAGACCGGGGAAGAGGAAGAGAGAGGGGGGGAGGGCGAAGCGGGAGATGGCGAAACGAGAGGCCGGAAGAGAGAATGAGCGAGCACGGCCGCGAGTTGGTCAGGGCCGGCTCGTTTCCGCTCGCGAATTCCCGTGCGAGGGATGGATGGAGAGAAAGAGGGAAAGACAAAGAGAAAGAGGGAAAGACAAAGAGAGTAGAACGAAGGAGAGAAAAGAGAGGAGAACGAGAATAAAAGAGAGATAGAGAGAGGGGGAGTGAGGAAGGGAGAGAGAAAGAGAGAGAGAAAGCTCGAAACAAGAGAAAAGACGCTCGGCCGTGAGCGAGATGGGACGTAAATTTTCTAGCGGTGCGTTCATTTGTTCGTTGAACGAAATGCGAATGCATTATACATGGATTGCAGGGGACATTAATTTTCTGCCGTAGACGTGTAGTGGGCCGCGCGCGCGGCAGGGCGGTAGGACCGTGCCGAGCCGGGCTATGGACTGCGAAGGGGGTGGTCGAGTGCGAGGGGGTGGGTGACCATCCACCCAACATATAACATTCACCGGGAGACCCGCACGGGTGTACGGGGACGATCAGCACACACCAGCGGTCAGACCGAGGTGGAAAGGTGGGAGGTGGCGATTCCACGGGCTGTTTCATGCTCACACGTCCAACCACGTGCGAGCTTTTGCCGGGCTTTCTACCTATTTTTCGCGTACCCGGTGATTTTGACGAGTGGTGCAGCGAGATGTATCGGCACCGCGGAAAAAAATGCGCCGGC
Organism: Acromyrmex echinatior; assembly: GCF_000204515.1. The sequence continues at coordinate 1,225,311 of NW_011626450.1, forward strand.
AATCTCAACAAACGGCCGGCGGCGAATGCGAGATCTCGCGAAAAGAGTCGCGTCAAAGGGTCGCTATGCTGCAAAAGGGCAAACGGGGTGGGAAATCATTGGAACATTCTGTCAGAGGTGTTTGATATTCCGAAAATGATTTGCGCCAACGCTAGAGATAGAGCGACAACATGAGAGAAAAGAGTGAACGAGAGAGAATTGGAGGGTATCAGAGAGGGAGGAAAGGAGGGAGGGAGGGAAGGAGGGAGAGAGGGGGAGGGAGAGAGGGAGGGAGGGAGGGAAGGAGGGAGAGAGGGGGAGGGAGAGAGGGAGGGAGGGAGAGAGAGAGAGCGAGAGAGAGAGCGAGAGAGAGAGAGAGCGAGAGAGAGAGAGAGGGGGGGGGAGAGAGAGAGAGGGGGGGGGAGAGAGGGAGGGAGAGCTCGAGGGTAGTAACCGTACGTCAAAATTAAATGTTGAAATTCGTGTAGAATGTCTGGCGCGATAAATTCGTTCGTGCAACAATGATCACGATTTTTAATGGAATAAAATTGAAATTGTCCGGGCCCCGAAATGACGGATAGAATTTATGGCTCGTACGAAAATGCAACGTGGCAAGCAAATATTATATTTTACCTATGGCTGTCCAAATCAGACGACATTTCGAAATGTTAACAAGAGATATCAAGAAAAAAAAATTTGTAATTAATTACATTTTTTAGCTTATTAATTTGAAATTATAGTATTGAATTTTTCGTCATCAATAATCGTTGCGTAATATCATGCGTAACGTTTTTGCTCCATCGCATGTGAGGATGCTAGGATTGAAATTTGAGAGAAGTCGAATGTCGAGATGAATGCTTGCCGAAGTGCACCGATTCATCAAAAGTTCTTTATAATTCGTAATTCCTGCAATCGACAAAGGGGTTTAAAGAGTTGGGGCTAAACCCTTCGACAAAGCAACCTCGAGCGATCCCTTATCCCTCTCCTCCACGTTGTTCTATCTCTTGTCTTTTCGTTTCACACGCGAGATTTTAAATTTAATCATAACTCTTCACAGCTCCATGCGAGACCACGCGAATTATTACAAAATGAGAAGCTATTACATTAAAATGAGGAACTATATTTCATTAATTTTTAAAAAAATGCATTCCAATCCGAAATACCGAGAAAATCATCTATTTCTCGGAATACATCACTAATCATCAACCGTGTTGTCGCTTTTGTTTAATAAATAAATGAAAACCTAATTATTAACAAAAATTGATTAATTAGAGATTAATATATAAAATCATTATTAAATACTTTATTATATTGCGCATTTACGGATTAACGCCTTAGCGAATGACACGGTCGATTAAACGATAAACGAGGTAGAAAAAAATGAATGCCAACTGCACGCTTGAAATACCAATGCTGTGTATGTTACCGCAATGTCCTTTTATTTTATTTTTTTTTTTTATTATCGTGCGAGAATCGACGCTCGGCGTCATGTTAGCACAACGTTTATCGCATAATAGTGCATAGGAAAACTGACTGTTTTCGTAGAAATGAATGACCAGCCGGAGTCGTGCGTTCTATGTCATTATTTCCCTTTTATGAACGGGAGAAAGAGAGAGGTGTGCTCACTTTGTAACCCTTCTCACCGCGTTTTGTTCCGTCGTTACTTCCGGTAACGTCAAGCACACAAAAAAGGCGAATATTACGTATGTGCGAGCGTACACGTGGGCGAGCTCATCGTTCTACAAATAAATGTTTCAACCAGCAATTAAGCGCCGACAATAAGAAACCACTAGGCTTCCCCCCCGATGCCACTGTTGTTATAGCCGTTGTATTAATATGTTTTTAATTGTAGCGCGACAGAAAACATACGGTCTTGGGCGAAAGAGGGAAAAGCCAAGTGTTCCTTCATAAAAATTCCAATAGCGCCTTTTCTAACGTTCTTCTTTTTTTGAACAAGACCATCCTTATTGCATAATTAAATATTTTCTTCATGTAAAGGAATACTTTGTTTTGACATACGTAACGTAAAAAAAAAACTTAGTCACTCGTGAAGAGATCGAGACCGTATGTTTCCTGTCGTAATTAATACATATTAATATACCGGCTGTAACATCGGCAAAATCGGAAACAAAGTCTAGCTGAGTTTCTTTTATATACACTGAGAGAAAATGTATTAAATTTTAATAAATTTTAATTTATTCGAATAGTGTTAATTGAATATTTAAATGTAAACATATATTTATTTGATACAAGAATCATTCATTTGATTTATTGTACTCTTTATTTAGCAAATATTTTCCGTAAATAAATGTTACATTAGTACTATTTAAACAATTATTTATTAAAATTTAACACATTTTTCTCTCAGTGTATAAATATTTCGTCAAGAGGTAATATTAATAAATAATTTAGTTAGAGAATGATACCTAAGTGATCAATTAAAATTCGCATTCTAAAAAAGTATCGAAAAGAATTTGTATGAGTACGAAATGGATTCTTATCATAAATAAGTTAGCACAAATACGGCAAGGCGTTCCACCTCATGTGAAAAGCTTCGCAGATACAAAGGTGTCTTCCTCCCACTGCACTCGTTTAAGGTGGGAAATAAATAGAAACGATCAGCTCACTCGTTTCCCCCAGGAAATCGTTTCCTTTAATAACAGACTTACCGGTACTGTACCATCATTTTAAAATCCAAACTACTTTTATCGTGTATCGCACACAAGGAAGCTTCCATTATCTTTCGTGGCGAAAAAAATCATATATTTAAAAATGCATCTCATTGCTTGCATTTTGTTTTTACACTCGGAAGTTTCAAATGCCAGCGCGCGATAAAAGATTGCAGAATCTAATTTTGCTCGCTCGAGTTATTTTTATTAAATCGAACATGATGAAATTCTCCGATGAATCACGCGACTGAATAAAAGATGAATCCCGTAGAACGACTGAGAGTAAGAGGAAGAGGTAGATGAGAGAGAAAAAGAAAGTGAAAGAGAGATAAAGAGCTAGAGCGAGAGAGTAGAAGGAACAAGTGCCCGGGGTAAAAAGGATTGGGGAAGAATGTCGATATTAATAAAAGTTAAATTGAGCCAATCGCTTGTGGGAATTAGAATCGAGTCCACTCGAGACGAACAGTAAGCCATGGAGAGGAGAAAAAAAACGCAATAAAAACGCAGCGGCAGCTGAAGTCTGTCTGCTTCTCGAATGCCGATCGATCGAAGCGATTAAACGATCGAGAGGCTACTTTATCATTATTACGTGGGCGAGAGGGGCGCTTAAATATTCGTATTTTGAAGCAAACGGAAATTTTGTTAAGATCGTGCAATAAATAACATCGCATACATTTGCATGGAAAATATTTGCGCGTTAGCTATGTCTAATTTGCGCAGTAGCCGTCCGCGCCTTTCTGCTGCCTGTAGAATGGAGAAAAATGCGGTATTTTTCTTCCCACCTACTCTTCGATGTAGATGTAGAAACCTGTTGCATGCCCGTAAAAAAAGTCCCGGAAAAAAAGTCGAGTCACTGACCAGCCAATTCACTTCCTAAGCGCGTTTTTTCACATAGCTTCTACCTTTTAAGAACGAGCCGAGGAATGAGAGACATACTTGGCGAGCTGACAAACGAGTCATTAATGACGTTTCAATCTCTTCATCAATCTTCGTCGCACCGACCGCGAGGACAAAGTTAATATTGAATATACGATACGTTAAATGGATGATACCTACTCTTACACGCCAATCAAAAATAAACGGTATAAACGGCTTAGGAACATAAATACTTTATGCATGATTATGAATAATAGGAAAGCACCACAACTACTAGAAATATGTACAAATATGATAATCCATCGAAATATGAAAATTTTTATGGTAAAAATAAAACTTGTAAAGTTACTAATAATTTGTAGTAAATATTATAAAATTTATCATGCATGATAATTGATGGTAAAAAAATGTATGGAAAAAGAGAAAGCTTTATGCCAAGGCTTATTCATCTTTCGATGGAAAGATAAAATTTCGAATTTCGAAATGACCTCTAGGAAAATCGCGTGGCATGACCGGTGCGAATTTCCCGATCGAGCGTGTACGGAGCCGTTACGTGTTCCACCGTAACACAATTTACGTACGCTCGTGCACAGCCACACGAAATTCTAATATGCCTTACGGTATCTGATCACAGGTGAACGACCGTACAAGTGCCATTTACCGGACTGCGGGCGGGCCTTCATCCAACTGTCGAATTTGCAACAACACCTGAGGAAGAAGAACCGGCCGTTCCACTGCAACATCTGCGGCAAGGGTTTCGCCACGGAGTCCAGCCTCCGTACCCACACGTCGAAGGTCAGTCATGTATGTACCAAATCCGACGTCCAACTCGCAAATTCGCTGATACGCGGTGCCGGTAATTAACCGAAGGGATCGGAATTAAAAAAAGAAGGAAGGATCGGTCGATTTCGGTGTGTAATCGCGCGTTCTCATATACTTCCGCTATAATCGCTCTTCTAACGACCGAAATCTCATTAACTCTTTCTCGCGCGACACGTTCTCGTTACTCTCGTACGCACGCATATGGTGGTGGTGGGTTCACGCTTGCCTCGATACTTTGTACAGATGGATTCCCCGTTTAAACGCTCTTTGTCCGCCGTTTCCTTTGTTCCGTTTCGAAGGCTCCCTATATATAATCGATGCAAGTCTCAAGCAAGTTAAAACAGTCGTCGTTGAAGATACGACGGACATGTCGGGCTTAAACGCATACCGGCAAACATCAAGCTTGCGAATAGAAAATTCAGATCCAAGCACGTCCCAACCTAAATAATCGCGCCATGATTATTTACTTTCCTTCTCTCTTTTGTAGATAGCGTATATTTATTCTATCAAAATAACAATATATCAAGAGCTTTGGATAGTTCCTCTGGGATCCTTCGTGGGGTGCTTGGGCTTGCTTTTGCCTCTGAATTCTCATACGACTGCTTGTCATCATGATATCAACATTACATGATCAATAGATTCGAGAAAATCGGAAAAAGATTGTCGCTCGAATTCATAATAACAATTACAGCAATCCTCAAACAGAGATGACAAGATGAAACTCGAAGAAACTGATCCAAATAATTAAACGTCCTTGATAGAAATCCGATCAACATAAATTGTCACGAGGGGCGAGAAGCTCTTTGATGCAGTGCGTTTACGAGCGACATAGATCGGAATATTTTCTCATACAAGTCACTGTGAATGAACAATCGTTGTTTACACACGCACGAGCTTCACGGTGGCCAAGGGTGCATGGCACCGACCGGTTATTAGAGGGACAGAGGTTTAAAAAAAAAACGCGGTCTGATCTGAGAAAAAGACCATGACCCCCGTGCCCGTTAATCGAATTCACCCCTCGCTCGCGTGGAATCGCGGCTCGCAGCGATTACCGGCGGAATCTTGTATCGTGGGGCAGTTTTTTGCCGCCACCGCCCCACCCAGCCGGCAACTGAATTTCTCAACCCTTTCGCCTTCCGCGCCGGGCACATGTCTCAACAAAAAAACGTGGGAAGGCATCTGTCGGCCTGTACGCTCTTATCCTTCTTCCTCTTATTCTTCTCCTTTATTTCTTCCTTTTCTTCCTCCTTTTTCTCTGAGAAAAGACGTCATTCATACTTTTTCCAATTTACATCATATTACGTAACAATTCGTAAAATAACATTCCGACTAATGCGTTTGCTACGATCATAAGGATACTTTTACTATGTAAAACTCCGAATTAAATTAGGTAATCTAACATTCAAAACATAGATCATCATCATCTTTCGAAACGTTCGATTTTCACGAGTCGCGGAATCAGGTGCGGCGCGTCCAAGCTTATGCAAGCTTAATCCGTTCACACGTCGGATACCCTGGCAATAAATATCGTTCTTTTAACGCTCGGCTCCTCTAATTGAAACCTAATCCACGGTTAAAGCCTTCAGATTACCATCCCCCGCACGGCCCCGATAAATCACCCATGGAATCATGTCGACGGCCCCCGCCTCATCAGGCCTACCAATTTTTTTTCCTTCTAAAAATGCACAGTTATGAAAGAATGAACTGACGTATAATGACGACCCTATTACTGCCATCGGTTTTTTTTTAACGCACCATGCGATAATCCTCGCACTAATGAGAATAATTTTTTGCAATCGAGTTATTTGACCCTTCTTTTTTTATAACGAATGGCCTTGATGAATTTTTCAATGGTAGGGCTAATCCTGTGCGAAACTCTTCCTGAATAGCTTGGCTTATGCGCACGAGATCAATACATCAGATTAAATACTAATATGAAGTATGCAGCAACGTATCAAGCTACAACGATCCCGCGAGAACGGCGGCGTTGTCCAGACTTATCGGCAAAAACATCAGGATGCACGTAGCTCGCGTTAAACGAGGAAGAAAAACCACGGGAAGCAAGGAGAAGAAATGGAGAAGATGTAGAAGAGCAAGAAGAAGGGAGAGAAGATCTTACGGCGAGCGCAGCGGCGAAGTAATTAAAAGCCGCCGGCGCGAGCGCGAGCGCGCGACAGAAACAGAGTACGCCCGCTGGAAATAAAACGAAACGAAACAAATGGAGAGCTCGAGCCCATCTTCCGCGGCTAATCGAATTTTCGCCGGGGCAGATTTCTTGAAATTGTTTTCGCTATTTCAGACCGCCTAGCTGCCCGTCTCCTACGCACCAGGCTTGCTACCTCTCCCCCCTCCCTCCTGATAGCTAATGGATCGTTGTTTAAAAAAAAAACCAGCAAGAGAAACAGAGAAAGAGAGGAAAAGCAACCGGAACACGAGATAGCTTGAAACGCAGAGAAAGCGAGACAACGAAGAAAGAGGAACGGCTCACGGAAGTACGGTGAAGAGTAAGGGGAAATGAAAGAGTTACGCTCCAGGTCGAGGCCTGGCGTGTCGGCGAAACATTATCCCGCTAAGAAAGACAATACACCCGGAGTACAATATTATAATAGGCCGGAGCGTAAATGTATTATAGAGAACGATCGGTAGCCCGGGCATAGAAACTCGTCTATGGTACCTACACACCTCCTCCTTTTCCCCACTTTCCACCTCCTCGTTCTTCTTCTCTTCTCTCTCGGTGTACCTATTAACTGTTGTCCTCTTCCCGCTCGACTCGGAACAGGGGCGGATCATCCAACGATACACTGTCGCGATATGTCACTGGTTAATACCCTAATGCTCTTAAATTTCGCGTCGTCAAACCACGTCGAAATTTTTTCCCTGAGCTTGTCTCGGATATAAATTATAAAATCTCCCGATTTGGTAATACAATTCTCACGCGAGCTTTTTCCCTACCCTTTTATCTTTGACATGAGACTTTTACTTCGGAAGATCCGTCCAAACGACGAGACATAAATTTGACCGTAAATGAGAATACAAAATTATTAATATTTCGCCGAAGTCTCGCGAATCTGGCCAACCCTGATTCTCTTTTACCCTTTCTTTCTCCTTCTCGTGGCTCTTGGCCACTTTCACGTGGCGCACAGCCTTCGTATTTATCCGTAGTTTAGCGGTACAAGAGTTGAATGTCGTGCAACACGATACAACCTCCCGTTTTCTACCACCTCATGGATCTTCCTCGCATATCTTCCGACCTTCTTCCGACTCACCTCCAGGGTCTTCCTGTCATCCCTCCGTTCTCCGGACCCTCCTCCACCCCTTTTCTTAATTGCCCCGGCGCGCGGCTCGGTAAAAACTCGTTAGCCATTAGATTTATTTTCTCTCGCCACGGAGATTCATCCCTCTCCCGTTGCTGTATTAAAAACCGCGCGGTGATCGTATCACGTTTAATGCTATTTTTTCTTTTTTTTTTCACATGCGCGATTCTCGTTGACCGCGTACGGATTGATCGCCTGCAATAAATGTAAATCTGTTTGCGCGTGGGATAGAGATGATTTTACCCGTTTATCACGCCGTATTTTCGCCAACACGGAACGCTAATTAATTACCGTGCTCGCGGTATTTACGCGATGTTTTTTTAATTTCTTCCGCGAGAGTGTGCGCACACGATCGGGGAACACTCGTGGAAAAGTATGAACACTCCTGAAAATCTAAACCTATGACTGACGATTTAATGGTATCACATTAATTCAAATTGATCTCCATTTCATGCTGGTCTCTTTGTCGCAGTGTTCGAAGTACCCATGGCAACGATTAAAGGTAAAACGATCGGGTCAATATATGGGAAAGCCTATGGGAATTCCTTTCGGCTGTAATTTCAACTCGTTTCGCGGCGCGTTTACATGCGCATTCGTTGCACCTGTAAAATTGTATTATCTCCGATTTTCATTATAATGATCCATTCGCGCGAAACACGCACACGCATGTACACATACGCACATCCTCGACAGTCACGTAGTTTTCTCGAAATGCGCGAAATTATGATAGCGTTATGGCGCGAAATTATATAACGGCGCTTCATATATTTTTCGTACGTTTGATACACGATATCTATTTAATTAACGGTGCGTCACGTGAAATTGTATATTGCAGAGAATGTAGACAGAGTATCGCCGCCTGATTGATCTCGCGTCGCGAAGACTGTGAAACGATTATAAATCCGGCTCTTGTTCCTTTTTTTCCTACGTCACGATCATGAGTATGCAATTCATTAATGTCTCATGTCGCGACAATCATAATAGCAACAGTCATGGAGATGTATGATGATGTATCACCGAAGAGCGTAACACAAACGCTTTCGCCTGTCGATCGCGGCTAATTGCTACCTCTTAATTTCGGAACGCTCTTCTAATTGAGCAAGGTTCGCACCACGCTCCTCTTCGAATACCTTCCCTCCCCTCCCCTCCCTCGGATTCCCAGTACGACCTCTTTCTCTCTCTTTTTCGTCGGTAAACATCACCGGCTGGCGAATCTCCAGAAGGACTTTTCACTCTTTGTCTCTTTTGCGGCATTAAAATAGAAAAGTGGGACGGTCTTTCGCGGTATAACCTCTCGATCCTTACAATGTTGTACTGTTTCGCGATTTTTTTCGTTCAATCTTTCTTGCATGCAGTTTTTCACGTTTATTTCGATTTCTTTCACGTACAACGAAAAAATATTATTGTAAATATCTCTTAAAATATCTGCACTTATCACGATTTTCTTCGATTATTCTTATGATTACATTAACTTAGATTATTCTTATGATTACTTTGAGTAATTTTCATTTTCCGATCGCGCGCTTTGAGCTTTCCTTCTCTCTCTCTCTCTCTCTCTCTCTCTCTCTCTC
>NW_011626450.1:1236255-1268631 GCF_000204515.1 Acromyrmex echinatior
ATATATGGCAATATATATGAATGGATAGACTACAAAATTAGGATAAAATTAGCGTATAATAAAAATTAATATATATAATAAACATTTTTAAGTATTATGCTTTTTGCCATTTATACGTTATTTAATCTTGGAAAGAGATACACAGAGAATGCAGACGATGTTAAATTTTATTAAGAAAATATTTGAGAAAGAGAAAATATTTTTTAATTTATAACTAATATTGCATTAAATAATATTATAATATTTTCATTAACTATTTTCTTGTTATAAACTTGTATAAAAATATAAGAAATAATATCTTTACTGTACATTTATATTCTTATATAGTAAATGTCAATGTTCATGAATATTTCTATCTTATAATTCTATTTATATCTTCTTATGAATTTTCCTATTAGAAAAATTTTAGACAGATAGTATATATTTAACTAATGAGATATCAAATATATTAATAAATAATCGATATAACGAGCTTCATATATTTTTCGATCAACAAATAATTGCATAATGTCCAAGAAATATTACACTAATCCATCTTAGTCTATCCATTTTAAAACAATTAATCTAAGATATATTATATTTAAAGTAGTTGGCCCAGTAATCGTCACGTTAATCAAAACGCTTGATTTATATTTTTCAGATTGAAAAGTGAGTGTTATTTTAGGTTATTTTAAATCAATTTTTTATGAGGAATAAAAAATTCTTATACTTACCGTTGTTGAGAAAATCCTTCGTAAAAATTAGAAGGCGCAAATGTACGAGTTATCGGTATGCCGCCATAACGGTTTGCCCAATAATCGTCATGAGTATGTCCCACAAATCGCCATACATGTTTACAACTATCGCATACACGAACGATAGAATGATTCAGACACATAAATTTATATATATATATATATATATATATATATAAAATATAAAATATATATAATATATATATTTTTAAAACGTATGAAAAGAAGAGCATAAAAAACCACCGCACAAGTTATAGTTTGTGATATTTAATTATCATTACATTAATTAAAACATTAGACCACAATCTGGCCATCTTCAGTAAATTCACAATATTCTTAAAACGCAGAGTTACATATAACTGATTGACATTAAATTCAACCGTCGTATGATATAATTATATATAAACGTGTTCTTTCATATGTGAAGGTGCCTCGTACAATAATGTTACATCGCCAATTATCATATCATGAAAAGTGTAGAACGAGAATTTCCAGATTCTAATTTAACAAATTTGCGTATCATTAATATCTTCTAATCGAAATGTGTAAGAATAGAATCGTTTTACAGCAAAAAAATATAATGATGAATCTCAAGTACATCCTTTGCATAGATGGAAATTTGTCGTGACATTGTGTGTTATTATTTGTCATATCATATATTTTACCACTATTTATATATATAAGTCAAAAGTTTAGAAATTTCTAGAATTATTTATTAAGTGTGAGAGAGATCTTTCTTAAGAAGAGGCAGATAAACATCTGGCAAACCTTCAGTGTCACTTTGCTTATTGATACCACTTATTTGGCCTTTAATGTATATCATTTCAGAAATTTTTCTTTTCATTAATGATTGTTCTGTGTCTAAAATTCTTATGTTATCCCAATCCAATTCATGCATCTCATTCAACTGGTGACGTGAAACGACTGACATCTCAGAAGTGGATTTTCTTTGTCAGCCTTATGTTCTTTTATATGAATTTTTAATTTCCTTTTTGTTTGGCCAACATAAGAAGATTCACAATTTAAACAATTTATTTTGTAGACTCCACGATGGTTATCCTTAAGCAAAGGATCTTTTCCAGTTTTTATAAATGTATTCATTTTATTCATGAGTTTATAAGCTATATTAAAACCATGTATATGTGAAAGTTTTTTAAATTTTTCAGATACTTTGTTTAAATATGGTATCGTGAAAAACTTTTTCTTTGAATTCGAATTAGAGTCACATTTGTTATTATTGTCCTCATGATTTTAATCTAAATTAGTTCTACTTTCCAAGGTTTTTATTCTATTTTTTATTGTTGAAAATATGAATTTAAGAGTATAACCATTCATTAAAAGAGTGTGAATTAAATCAAAGATGTTTTTTTCATGAAATTTTGGATAAAATATATATATTTTTATACAATCAATCAATACCAATTTGAACAAATACTGGGTGACAAGTAATTTATTCAAATAAACAAATGAAATACGCTAACGTTTCGATCCTGATTTGGATCCTTATCAATGCTCCAAAATTGACAATACGCAGTCATCCAAAGATAGTAATGTAACAAGATGTCATCATACTTCCTGGTTGCAATGATCATTATACCGACGGTTACGATGATTATTTTATTTTTTCTATCATTATTACAATTTTCAATAAATATTAATAGCTGTTTCAACAAAAAAGAATTGTAAAATTATTCGAGTAGTGCCAATCTCTGTTCTAGATGTAGTTATCAATATAGAAATGATTCAGTGATCGACATCTTCTATTTGCTTGCATATCTATTTATTAATTCACCTATGTCTATGATGATTACTGATCCGTCTAGATAATAACAATTACGGATCTAATTTTTTTATTCGGATTTTGGATACATTATTATTCGATTACAAGAATTTTTTCGGCCCACCTACACGGAGACAATTTTCTTTTAAAATTTATCCTGAAAATATAGTAATGGTATAAAACAATATTTTAAAGACTTTTACCATGCACTTTAGTAAAATTAATCAAACTTATTTTATACTTTATTGTAGTTTTATTAATAAATAAGAGAGATTTACATTAAAATTCTTCGAAATATAATGTTATCCCACGATCATTATATTTTCAGGATAAACTCTAAGAAAAAATTCTCTCCGTGTAATCTCAGTAATCGACATATATGGCAATTATTCGAACGACTATGTATTTCAGTGAACCAGTGCTTGTTAAAAAAAAAATTATGAAATTTATATGAAACAATAATTTGTGATGATATACGTAAAACTGCGATTCGATTTCATATACTTACGAGTTTCATAATGTAACACAACATTGTAAATACCTCCTTGGAACTAATGAAAATATCAGCAAGCCCTACGATCGACAGAAAGTACTAAAATACGTCTTTAATACGTGAACTTGGCGATTACTGATACTCTGACGATTTCTGAGCCAACTATCTTATTTATAATCTTAAACCCTCTCCCGATACGAACATGTGTCGATATGCATATATCAATATAATATTTTCATAGATCCATTACTTCAAATCAATATAAAATGTCGTTATCACTCACCGATACGATGCGCAGCAGTGAAGTTGTAAACTGCATCGCGAACTATGTTGATCTGCCAAATAAAAATATATCCAAATTATAGCTTAAAGCAACTAATATTTCAAGAAACAATTGTTGCGCATATAAAATATGTATAATTATGAACGATTATTTCAAGTTTAAAGTCATAAATTTACCTCAACATTGCTCCGCCGGATGCCCCTCGGGCCTCCTCCTCCTCTCAGATTTCTTTCGTGGCATTCACACTATATTCACAAAAACATGGTTAATTATAATCGCACGTGCACTAATACTTGTATACGACAGTCTCGCAAATTATTTTTCACATTGTTACAAAAAAATAATGTGAAAAGCGCAAACACAATTCGCTCGACAACTCGTTAATAAGCGTAAAATTTTTAACGAAGGAATATTTTAATAGATTATTATTGATGTATTCAATCATTAGACGTATTAAATAATTAAATAAATAAGTTAGAACGCCGGAATTACGCTACGGTATTGGAAAATATTAAAAGGCAGGTTAACTACGATTAATTAAATCCGTCGCGATATCTATTTGATTTAATTTATTCTTTAATTCGATGTTTTAATTTGATTTATTCCTTAACGTTCATAATTATTAAGGATGAAAAAAATCTGATGTTAACAACTTCACATTGCATACGATACAATTAAAGTTGATAACTATTCATAAGGAATGCGATCGCGTTTGCTCTTAGTATCTGTCTCGTTGGCGTCTCGAGAAATAATACGCACCGAACGCCGTTACTTGCCGGCACGACTCTTACCGCGCGGACGTAAACAAAGTTTCACGCTTGCATGTACAGTAACATAATGTACGTTATTCAACAAAAAAAAACCGACATAAGCCGCATACCAAATTGCGTAGCAATTGATTATTATGAAATACATGTACGCTGAATATATTCTATCTCCCGCAAATTAATTATTATATCACTTCACATTAAATCGCTCGGCTCCGCGTTTTTGATCCAAAAATAATTAATAGATGAAAAACTTCAACTGCGATGTGAAATATCCGAGATCGAGCAGATTCGAAAATATAATTCGCTTACATATAATATATTATAAGATAATTTATAGTTTGTACCTCAATTCCTACTGTAGGAAAGCAGAGATTGAATGAAATATCTGTTTCGATAAATAGTCACTTCTTACGAGTCGTTTTAATTATGAGAGTCAGTTTGCGCGAATTAATAATCGTTAAATATTGATGAGAAGGAAGGGAGGAATGATCGCGTTTCCTCCTAATATTTGTCATTCTCGCGCCTTAAGAAAATAATGTAACGACACGGAATACCCGCATGACCGCCTACCGAATGACAAAACTATACAACAACGCATCATACGCAACCGAAACTAGCATCGAGTCAAAAATACCGTTATCACTGAAATATTTAACATAATATGTTATATGTAATTGCGTGAATATTCTGTTCCTCACATTTTTAATTAATTTCGGTAGAGTTTTCAATAGAATTTCTAATTAATTACAATAGATCATTATATTGTATTATTATACGTTATAAATTTTACATTTTAAAGAACAAAATTTTTCAATCGGAAAAGATTTATAAAAAATTTATAAAAATTAATTTAGTATTCTTTTTACCCAAAACTTACAATCTGAGCTATTGAAATTCTGCGATTTTGATAAATCATAAGACATAATTAAAAAAATAAATAAATAAATAAAAACAAAATAAAATGTTAAGAAAATAAAATAAAATTACTGCAGGATAGTGATTTATTTTTTCTTGAATTATTAAAATCAACAACACCGTATAAACTTAAAAATTTAATAATAAAATAACAATATAAAATTAAAGTTTCCCTTTTTCGGTCGCATAATAAAGATAAATTATATTTTTTTAATTCAGATTTAGCATTAAATTTAATAACTGTTTTCAAACGAAAAAATTAATAAATTCTTCAAATTTTTATTAAAAGAAAAATTTAAATAGCATACAACTGTTAAAACGGGTTTAATTTTATATTATCAACTGATTGCACATTTGCATATAAAAAGCTAAAAGAAAAAATAAACTAAGCAATAAAAATAAGTATTATATTAAAATTAATAAGTCAATAATTCGTGTAAATGTAAGCTTAAACACATAAACTTTGCGCGATATTATTGTCAAATATAATTATTTATAACTTGAATTTTCATAATAAGATTTTTCTATTCTTTTGAGATCTCCGCTGTTAAAGTATTATACAGTTACCATCAGACATCTTATACATTTAAACATCGCAAATCAGGGATGATATCATATTGATTGAGTACAGGCATAAAAAAATTTTCCGTCTTGATTTGTTCTAATAGAATCGCTCTACTAACAAGATCTCGGTCCTCGATCAAAGATGGTCCCGTCTCTATGAACACAAAATGGCCACATCGCGGCCAACGTCACGCACCGCTACGCGTGTGCTCACACCCACTTCCTTTTTATGCCACTCCCTGACCCGGGCCCGCGTCAGGCCTCGAGGAACGGATAATCTACGACCGGGATCGCCGGGAAAAATCGAGAAACCAATCGGAGATAGGATACGAAAAAATTCGAAAGAATAAACGTAATCGCGTCGGCCAAGCGGTCATAATATGATCAGTGCTCAATGAACAAAGAAACCGATAAAATTTATAATTACCACCTTTTAATCGAAAGACCAAATATTTCGCGGCTAAATTGAGTACCGATATAATTATTTACAGCGCAATGGTAAAAATACCAGACATAGACGTCACTTTGCCAGCCGTTATATTCCCTCATATTATTCAACAATTATCAATCATCTCTGATATTGATTAACGCCGCTGGAAATTTATTTAGCCAACGAAAACAGAATTATTTGCAAATTTACGAATAATTTCGATGCATACGAATGTTTTCAATCCGCGATGAAAATGAGCACAAATTGAAGAACTCTCTCTTCCATATTCATCTTCGATATAATCGAAATATTTTGAAACAGAAACAAAAGAATGCATGTAGAATCGATTGCGGCAGAATCTCCGTATTTCTGCTGAGGCAAAAAGTCCTAGTGCAATGCAGAAAACCGGCGGCTCTGGTAGATATACGTACAACCTCATACTGAGACCAGGAAGCATGGAATTGGGAATAGCGAGAACGGCGTACAGAGAAGAGCGAACGTATAACCTCGCGAGAGAGATGAATCTGGTCACGGTAGATCATAAAGTCCCTCGGGGATTCGCCCACGCCGCGTCCACTCTCTTAGTCGAGTCGGAGAGAATAAGCTGGAGGAATGAGGAGAGAGCAAGAGAGAAAAAAGAGTGAAGAAGAGAGAGAAAGGAGAGCGGGAAAGATAGGAAAAGAGAAAGAGAAGGGGAGCGACCGTGGCGAACGGGATGGAGAAGAAGAGAAAGAGCGTCAGAGAAGTCGAGGCACTCGCGGCGCAAAAAGCGAGGATGCAAGCAAAAAAGGAAGAGCGCGACGAAGAAACCGGTTTTTTCCAGTTGGGCCAGGTCGGGGCGTCGAACCTAGGGACCGCAGCTTCCCTCCAAGAATAACTTACATGCAGCGGCGACGGCGGCGGCGGTGGCGGTGGCGGTGGCATGGCCAACGACGCCGTCCTCGTTGCCGTCTTCTCAACGCACTCGCGGCTGCCCCAGGTTCGGGATAAAAAAGGAGATAGAAGGCGCATAAGTATGCCGGCGGTCGGCCACCCACTCTCAAGTTTATCGCGGGACAAGAATGGAGCCGAGCCAAGCGAGAAGAAACACGCGTGAGAATATGCGTGTTTAGAATACGCGAAACGGAGCCGGGAGAAAAACCGGAAGAAGGAAACCGAAATGGATACGACAAGGCGATTATTATCTGATTGGTACCCCCCCTCCTCCCTTCTCCTAGTTTTGTGGCATGCCGTCTCGCTTGTTTATGAGCGGGAAGAGCCGGCAGAAAATCAGGATTGTGCACCGGCATCTGACACGTCGTTAAAAATGTCGAGGAAAGGAGGAAGTACGAAGAGGCTTTAGATGAGCGTGTATGTATTTATAAAGAAGATATATTCTCTCCCTCTCGAAACGAAGAGAAGAAGTCTATAAAGTGCGCAAAAATAAATCCACATTTAAGATGCGAAAAGCGGAAAATCATGACAATAATAGAAGAGAGATAGAAGGTGTGTGATAAAAAGACGGCCATGTCGAAAAAATTCCGAGGTCATTGCCGTTCAGAACTTG
Organism: Acromyrmex echinatior; assembly: GCF_000204515.1. The sequence continues at coordinate 1,243,771 of NW_011626450.1, forward strand.
TTTTTAGCCTTTGCTCGCTTCGTGTTCGTTGCCTCAATGCATTCGCGATTGTCCCAGGTCCGGGAATAAAAAGAAAAACGATCGACAGAGAAAGAGGTAGAGCGAAATGTGTGGGAGGGGAGAGGCGAAAAAGTATGAGGAAAAAAAGAAGACGAAGTCGCGAATCGGAGAAGCAAGAACAGGAAGGAAGAGAGGAACGAGAGGCCCCGAAACTCTTTGGGGTCATTGCCGTCCGGTCTCGTTTTAGCCCGTTCCTGCCCGTTCACAACCTTCTCTTTTTTTCGCGCCTTTTTTTTTCTCCTCTCGTACTGCCGTTTTAAACGCTCTTTCGAACAAGGTACGGCCGCCGCCATGTTTTTCTTCGAGCGCGTGTACACCTACCGCCTTGTATGCGTGCAAGCAACCTTCGCGTGTTCAGATAGAAAAAGAGAAAAAAAGAAAAGAGATGAATAAAAAAGGGGGACGCAACAGAGGAGGCAAAAAAAGACATCACGATAATGCGATTGGTGCGAATCAGTTCCTTACCGCGTGACCAGCCAAAGAATGAAGGGGGAAAAAAGTCATTCTATCTGGCACTGAGAGGACGTCGAATTTCATTTATAGTTTCATTTTTAATCTTGATTTTAATATGGCCATTGGTAGCACAACAAATTCGGTAAAATAAACCGCGGGTTAGAACTTGTTTAACATGCAAAGCAGAGAAAAGAAAAAAAAACAAAAGGAATGCAGATGCAAGCCGAAGATGTGCTAGCAACGGCCATGGTAGTTAAAACTGATGTATGGTACAAGCTAGTCATTCCATGCTTCGCATTCCCGTTCATGGGTGAGGTCGCACGGGGTCGATCGGAGGTCCAAGGTCGATGAAAGTGCTCGCTTTGTTTTCGCAACGCAACGTCTGGCATCGGCCTTTAGGTTCCGTACATTCATATGCGAGACGAGGCCGATGCCTGGCAGCATTAGTCGATGAAATCCCTAATCGCGGTTAAGGATTAATCCGCTCCGATCGTTCTCTGGACCCCACGCTTCCACATATTTGTCTGTCTAGGCTTCGCTTCAAGTTCCACGATCATGTACTCCCTAAGTTCCTCTCCATCTACTCGAACCGAGTGCTCTGATCTGGCGTTAAAGACAATGTTTTTGATCGGTCAAGACTCTTCTTATACATCTCTATTTTTACATTCATATATCACAAATTGTTCGAGATTACAAAATTAGAATCGGTAATACATATTTGAGAAAAACATATATGGGCACAGTATATTCCTCGCAATAGCGATACGTTGGAGATTACGATTGTAATTCCAATAACATCGAGATTTACACCTTATTCCTATCCCATAATGTTCCAAGAACTAGCTATCTTTTTAGAGTATCTTCGCCGACGATTCACTTGCCGCAATCTAGCCATTTGCCAAAAACATACAAACAGATATAATTTTTTTTAAAGCAATATTAAAAATGAAATCATTTAATTAATTTTGCAATCTACACAAAGATATTTCAGAAGGAAAATAAAATATAAAATATTGTTTTTTGTTTGATAAGCAATGAATAAATTGCGGCAGTAAATGGATCATTATTAAACGGAGATATCAATATACCTCAAAAGAGAGAAAATTTCGTCTTTTTTTTCTGTTTCGTTATCTCGATTCTTTTCAATCGTACTTGACCGACTGGAAACCAAGCCAGGGCGCGATACCACAAAGTTCCTACCAGACACACTCGACATGAATTCCCTGTGCAAAGGAGTAGTTTGTGGTGGCGGCGGTTTATTGGTGCCTTAACTCTCACTGGTCAATCGTTCTGTTCTGTGCCCTGCCTGTCCTGCGCTTCTGGTTCGCAACTCTGTGGTGGTATTCTCTGGGTCGGCTCTCTACCGGTGCGCCGCGTGTGCCTGCTTCCGGTACTTCCGGGCCCTCAAAAAAGGAGTTGCAACAGCGTGTTGTGTTCCAGCAACACGCCGCCCTGATCGGCGGTCCGAACGCAACCAGCTGTCCAGTATGCCACAAACTCTTCCTCGGCGGTGAGGCGTTGATGGAGCATATGAAGCATACCCACAAGGATCCAAACGCCTCTGGAGTTGCCAGTAAGTATTGAAAAATCGCGTATCAACCGCCCTCTCGGCCGGTCGTCTATGTCTCTCTCCTTTCCCCGTGCGTTGCTTACCATTTCTCTTCATTCGCGCACCTACTAATCTTCGTTAACCATACCCAATCGATTAACTGGAATCCGATCGCGGAATCTCGTAAGCGGAGTGCATCGTTGCATGAAGCGAGCTTGAGAAAAAAACCTTGATCGTGTCATTCCTTACTGACTAATCAACAAACTTAATGCCAAATTTTGCTCGCGCATTAACTTTCTAAGCGAAAGACTTAACTCTGTTCATAACAGACTAACCGCATTTAATTCTTAGCCAAAATCCTTAACTACGATCGCGAAGAGCCCCTTAAGGGTTCCAAGATAGAGAAAGAGAGAGACTGACATAGACACGAGAACGGCGACGTTAATCATGAGTAAGACTAAGAGAGAGGTGAAACAACCGCTCGTCGAGACACGAAGGGTGGTTCATTCTTTAGTTTTTAAGTACGTTTCGCATCCATCCCAAAAACTTGCTTTGGCGCGGGCGATACGCACACATTGTCCTTGTTCACTTCTTCGTACTGTTTTCGCCTGGGCGGGAAAGACGTGTAGCATTTGGCACACTCGCCGACTAATACTTGGGTACTACTCGCTAATACAGATACACGATGCTTCGAGGGTGTCTCGTTCGACCTCTATGCGTGCCTTGACACATGCGTGCGCGATACGTGTGCAGACTGGCGAACGTACAGAGAGAACAAAAGTCAATCTACTCTGCTTCTTCGTTCAACTTTAAAGCGAGGAATCGGCGTTTTATTCTTGATTGTGAGTGCCGACACGGTGGTCTGTCACAGTGATCGACATTTGAAATGTGAAAGCTGATGAATCGCACTGTATTGCGAATACACATGGAGCATGTAACGTTATCGTTGTTTAAAATCGCAAGGATTTAAATGAGATTAAAAAATCGACTAAGATTGACAAGACGAATGATGATCTGTTTATAGTGTCTGTTCGATGTAAAAAATAACGGACGTTTTTCATATATAAATGACCTTTTCAAAGAATTTTATGTATATATTTTTTTCTCTGTACGTTTGCGTATGTGCAACGCGCGCGAGTACGTCTGTGTGCATCCTGGCTTTTTGGGCCAGCGACCTTGCTCGTGAAAGGGAGTCAGCAGCGCGGTGGCGACGGCGCCGGCCGACGAGTACTCTGCGTGCCCGAGGTCAGTGCTCTCTCCTGGTCCTTGGCTATCCGCGTCCGTAAGGTCTCCCTTCGCCTTCGAGGTCGACCGGAATCTGTGCGTACGTACGCGCGCGCGTGCACGCGAGTGCGTGAGAAATAAGGTGGGGGAGGAAAAAAAGAGAGAAAGAGAGAGAGAGAGAGAGAAAGAGAGAGAGAGAGAGAGAGAGAGAGATATGAGAAAACATAACGATGGTGGAGGAGTTGAGTGAGGAGGAGGCGGCTTTCGTTCCTTGGGACGCTTTATCCTGCTTGGCATTGACCTTGAAATTGTGTCGCCCTATTGTTCCCTCCGCTGACTGCACAACCTCCGTTGCCGGGGTTTACCTAGCGAAGCGACGGACCGCCAACCACCCGTGCCCAGTGTGCGGGAAGCACTACGTCAACGAGGGTAGCCTTAGGAAGCATCTAGCCTGCCATCCTGAGACCAGTCAACTTAGCACAAGCCTCAGGATGTGGCCGTGCTCGGTGTGCCAAGCCGTCTTCACTCATGAGAGCGGTAAGTATTTAGCCCACGTAAACGTGAATCGATGGGCCGATCGGGTCCCAACAATAGCTCGGAGTTCGAAGTAAACACAGTTGAAAGTAAACACAATTCATTTTCATTCTATGCTGTAAACTTATGATTTTCATTCTGTGGAGTATAACTTACGTTTATAACAAGTGACAGTTATCGTCCATATACGCGCGACTATATGATTATCTTTCTATACTGTGACCACGCTCGTTTTCCTCTGGTGTTAAGGTCTCCTGAGCCACATGGAGCACATGAGGATGGATCCGAAACATCAATTCGCGGCGCAGTATGTGCTAAGCCGCGCGGCCGCTGAGAGGCGGGAAAGGGAGATTCTCGCGAGTTCGAGTTTAGGTATAACAGATAGACATATTTCTCTAATTGTCAAGGAATTAAGTGGCGTCAAAACCGTCGCATAGAAAGTACGACACTGCACGACGCCAATGACTGAATGGTATTCTAATATAACGTCCTTACGCTGTACAGGAGCAGGTTTAGGCGTGTTGGGAGGAAGTCAATCTGGAGGACCGCAAAATTTGCAACAACCACCAATGTGCCCGTCACCGTCGGCCCATTCGGATAGCAGTAGCGGCAATGGAAGACTGTCGTCGGCCGGTAGTGAACCTGGTACGCTACGATACTTGTTCTACGTCTACTACTCGAACGTCTATCAAGTATCTAGATATAATAGATATAATATTGTCGCATTTGCCCGAGCACAGTTTGTAATCTCGCCGTTATTCATCTTTTTTTCTCTGATTTCGTTAATGACATAACTGTTGTGAAGTATCATTAGTGAATTTATTGTAGTACACGTAAGTTAGAATATATATGAATATATATGCTTGAGTCGAAATAAAATATTTACGAATTTCTGGTCTGAGTAATAATTCTCTCATGTGAACGGCGCTCACTACGGTCTGCTCTTATGGGCGGTTTCCACTTCGGGATGTCGCCTTTTTAACGCTTTAGCGTGCCAATTTATATATCGACGCGGAATGATATATGCTACCTAGTTAGAATAGTAAAATGTGCGTGAAAACCCCCGCCCGTACATCGACCTGTACATACTGACGAGAGCAGATTTTTGCGCAGGCACCGGTCTACTGAATAACAACAACAATAATAACAACAATAACATGGCGTCACCGGGACCGAGTGGCAACAAGCTCAGCGAGATACTCCGAACGGGAAGTCAACCGGGTTCGGCACAGCAATATCACGATGAGATGCAGTCGCAGCAACAACGCATGGCTGTCATGGCCGCCGTGTCAGCGGGTAAGAGAGAATAAATAAATATGTCATTATATTATATATATTATATATATAATATAAAACCATGTTTAACGAGTTATGATCTAGCGAACTGATTACACACACAAGTATACATATATAAGGCGTATGAATCTCTGAGAAGTGCATTTTCACTTATCAGTACGAAATTGCACGAGAAGGGAAAGCCGATAGCTTTGTTCCAATTATTACCGATAAAACTAGATTTACAATGTTGTTTCTCCGCCACAACATTGCATTCGCGTTGTCCGCTTTTCTCATGTCTTCGATGAGAACTCGAGCGAGCAATTATAAGCACGTTCGACATGACTGTATTTGTTGCTGGAAAAACATTTCTACGTTGCAAAAACGCGTTGCACGATTATTATGTATGATACTATGTGTGATATTACCGCAAGTTAATTTAGTAAAATTTACCGCGCACGTAGTTTCTTTCACGAACTACGAGTCGTAACTCATCGAGAAACTTGCTGAAGAAACGATGATAGGAAAAACAAATATCAGAATTCCTTACCATCTCTCTCATTCCTCTCCTCTCTTTCTCTTTCTTCCCACGATTAAAGTTGACATGAGACAGCGTTTGCGAGTAACCCTCCTTGACACATGTTCTACAGATCGTGATTCAATCGCGATGCCAAGATTCTGAAACACATCATATGAAACACTATTTTAAATTTAACATTACAAAAAGAGATGATTGTTAAATATATATCTTGCAATCTATTGTTATTTAAGAAGGAGAAAAGCATGGTATATTATTTATAGGCTTTAAATTACTTTCGATAGTAAGCGAGATGTAAAAGCGATATTTCTATTAGGATTGCAAAATTCCGTATCGCCTAATCTCTCGCCGGTCGACATGGCATCGCTGGCGGCGGCTATGAGAATGGGCAATAACGGTGATATGAGCGGAGGTACTCAAGGATCGACGGGACCCCAACAACAGGGAGTGCAAGCGAGTGGACCGGAGCAAGCTCTGAGAATGCATCAAGCGGAAGCTTTGCTCCGTTCCCAAGCCGAAGCTGCCCTACGACTTGCGGTAAAAAAGATAGCCAATTCTTCTATTAATCAAAGTTAAAAAAAAGCACGACTTTACAATTTGCATTTTGAATATTGAAAACATAATGTTATAAAGATATGAAGATTGAGAGAATAATAACTCATAAGTTATATTCTTTCGCAAAGAAAAACAAATAATAAAAATCTGACTTTAATGAAAGTAAATCAACAAAGTGTAGTGCCTATAAAAGTCAACACAAGATGTTCAAGTATACATTGATTTCATTTTATTCAATTAAGATTCATAAACATTTCGATAAAAAAAAGCAAAAGTGAAGACAGCTCAAACAGAACTTTTCAGTTCTTTTCCACCTTTCAACTTTTTCTTACATCTTTGCGCAGGTATCTCAAGCGGCGGCAGCCGCGGCGAGTTCCGCAGTGGGCGGCGACGTAAGGCATCATTTGGGACAGCATAACGGAGGCAGCACCTCCGGTATGCCGGGACACCATACGAATCAACAAATGTCCCAACAGGATACTCTAACGCCGGATCTCGGTAAGTGATACAAAAATCCGACGACACGCTGTTGTAGCGTCCTAATCTAACCTCGAGACTTTTTTTGAGTTTCAATTTGCGATGAAAACTTCTAACAAATCGTCGACACTTGACATCTTTCAGGAGAAGCGCTACGACTACAGGAACAGCGATTAGAGCAGGCCCTCAGGCTTCATGGCGGCGATCCGCGCGCCCTGAGTTTCACTCTGGCTCAACACGTCGTCAACCAGCAAAGCAATCAGCAACCATGAAAATTCAGTTACTACTGAGACGAGTGGACCCCTTGGGCGCCGGATCAGACGACCCTGCAGCAGAACGAACGCATGAATCAGCAACACTCGCAATCGTCGACGGAGCGCTCGACACCGTTGCACGATCAGCAGCAGCAGCAACAGCAGGGCCCGTCTACTATCGGTCATCACCAACAGCAGCAGCAACAGCAGCAGCCTGAAGACCGTGGCGTCAAGAGAAAAGCCGACGAAATGATCGGTAACTCCGAAAACGCGTAAGAGCGATTACGCTCGTTACGATCGACATGTCATTGTCATCGTTGACGTAATTCGCTCCTGCGCCCAAGTGCGGTCGCCAGAATTTCACTCACTGTCTCAGCAGTAAGAAAACAGAAACAAACGGAAGGACTTTGTGAGAAAGAATATGTACTTCGGTGTCTTCCTACTCGGATAGAACCGATATCAGGCCGGACCTCAACCGGAAATTAATCGAGGGTATCATCCTCGGTTGACGAACTCTCCGGATGGGGCCATGCCAGACGATGGAAGGAGAGTGAGAATACGTACGTGTATAGCAAAACCGTTGCACGGCACGAGGCGGTTAAAATCGCAGTGGCGACGGTCGTCTCTCGCGATTCCCCGCGCGCTTCCTGCGCGGTTCCGCGTCGTTCCTACACCGGTCCTGAATGAAGGATCTGTCGAACGGAATTCGCGATAGTGTTCTCACGTTGTCTTCGTATTCCGTTAGGATTCTCAGGACACGTCGCCACTACCGTACCACCGTCTCGACTTCCGAAACGTGCCATAATAACTAACGAGAAGTTGCTTAAAAAACAACAATAGTAAGTCATCTCGGTTATCCTATTTCAGGGTAATCCGGGGTGCGCTCTGAGGTACTATGATCTTTTAGTACAAGAGCCGATTAAACGGTATGCGACGGTATCGAGGGTCCAACGGGCGATCCTCGACCGTCTCGTGCTGGCCAGGCTCAACAAACCTAAACTATATATAAATATTATACATAGATACGTCTAACTCCACCGAACCGCGCTTAAAAGGTTCCACCCCCTTAAATCCCCTAATCGTAAAAGGTCCCGTAATGCTTAAAAAGCGAATCGCACACCAATAACATCCACGTACACAGGCTCATCATAACGTGTGCATCACGTGGTCGCGACGAACGTTTCACCACCGGCGAGTGGTGCCATATTGTCGCGTTGTACGGTTGTTAATTATATACGTACCGAAATCCCCTTCCCCGTGTGTGTGTGACAGACGCGACGCAATCCGTACGGACGTTTTCTCACTTGTGATCAACGTTTCGCGCGACGACAAAGCGACGTTGACATTTCGCGCACGAGAAAGGAACGTCGTCGGACGTAACGCGTCGGCACAGATACGTACGCACACACACGAGCATACACACGTAAATACATTACACATACATTACACATATGTACACATGTACAATACATATATTACAAAACTCATCAGCAGCACACTTTTAAGGTAAAGATATAAATGCGCGCAACTTGTGCTCGTCGGTAGCACGAAAACTATTAGCTCATAAGCGGACAAACAAAATATAGTTATTACAAACAGTTATATTATATATATTATATATACATACAGAGTATGAAGAGTATGACAGAGACAAAAAAAACCGGGCGAAACCCATTCACACTTACACGTTTAACTGAAGGTGCGGTAAGCGTGAAAGAGCGAGCATTTTTCGTGAGCAAAGCACGCGACGAAGAAGAGAGAAATAAAAAACTAAATGCTAAATATTATATATATTATATATATAAATATTATAAATAATGAATATAGGGTCTATGAGACTAGGATAGTTAGGCGAAAGGGAAATACGAGCGAATGCGGAGCGCGCACCCGCGTAGGTTTTACGTGATTCTAAGTATTGTCGATGTAAGAATGCGACAGCACAGAAGCAGAGGTGGACATGTGCAAAAGCGAGAAAGAGAGAGAGAGTAAAAGAGAGAGAGAAAGAATATGTGAATGATTTTACGAATGAACGACCTTGGGATCGACGTAGACACACGGGCGCGCCGTTGAGCGAATGATTTGATCGAGTAAACGTGAATGCTTCGTGAGCATCAAGGAGGAGCGAATGAGAAGACGAGAGTGAGATTTTAGAATGGCATGCTTCAGGTAATCTGAGGTCCTGTGATCGTTATAAGAAATATTTTTTTATTTCCGGGTAATATAATCTGAAACGCGTAAAACTCTTGCGTCGTTTTGAACTTTTACTTGCAATATACCGTTACGTTCTCGCAATACTTAGGATGAAGAAGAATAAGAAGACGAATAGGAAATAAAGAAGGTGGATGAACAAAAACAAAAGAACAAAAAAAAAAATAATACGAAAATGAGGATGACGAGGGAGAGGAAGAATATAAAGAAAAGTCCGTAGGTTTGATCGTGGAGCGAACCGAACTAACCCCTTATCCTCTTGAAATTCCCTTTTTTACGAAGTTCCATCAATTCGAATCTCCAAAGTTGACCAAATTTTTCGTCGTCCTGTCCATCTCTCCGAATTTTTGACTTTTGGGTCATTCGTACTTTCGATAGAGTTATCTTTCGATGAGACCAGACGAAATGAGACGAGACCAGACGAGATGAGACGAGACTTTTCCTCTGGTGAAGATTTTTTTTAGAATTCTTAATATAATTTCTCAGAAATTTTAAAATTTTTCAGAATTTCTATTTAATGAAATATTTTCAGATTTAAAATTTCTCATTCTATAATTTCTGAAAATAAAAATCTTAAAAAATTCAAGATATTTTTTCAGAAATTTTCATAAATTTATATGAATTTATATGACAAATTCTTAAAAATGAGATATCAGAATTTTGTTCACCAGGGCTGACCGTAAAAAACAAAGAGAAGTTTGTGACGTTTCATTGGAAATAATTTTCTCGAAGCATGAAAATGAGAATTTCTAAAAGAAAGTAAAAACCAACGGAGGTTTAGAAAGGCGATTGAAAAAAGCGATAAAGAAAAAAAATTAAAGCATTGAAAAGTCGATTCAATAAGCATTTGTCTATGACATGATTAAATTTCTTTATTGGAATGGCAATCGCGGATTGATATATCTAATGCGGAATTGAATGATAACGTTCTGAATTTGTTCACATTTTTGAATATTAATATCGCGTTACTGTTATCGTTGTTTCCTATCGAAGACTGAACGAGACTCTTGACTTATTTTTGAAAATCATCCCCTTTGATCCTCATTTTTCATCAAAAGTTTTCCCTTCATCTTTCCAAAAATATAGAACTTTCTAAATTCTGTCAAAAAAAAGTACGTCTACGAGTATAACTAGCAAAATCTTTTCTCTCGCTACGTTTGGAAATTATATTTTCCATAAACTATGAGAAATTATGTAACAAAAAGCTTCCCTTTCATGACGTATATACTTCCTTTCTATCTTTCATGTCCATTTGTTCGCCAATTACGAAAATAACCTAACGTCGTCATCTTCGTTGAACGTAAAAGACACGCGCCGAGAAGTCGCCGGATAGCCAGGCTTTTTGACCATCTGAGACGAAAGATGAAAAGATCACTAAAGGATTCATCGTCAAAGCTACATTTAACGATTGCACTCGTCTCGCGATCGGAACTCGATGGATGCGTCTGGCACATTCTTTTCAAAAATTTTTGTAAAATTCGCTCTTTTCTTAAAAACGTTCCTATCATCACCAGGATCAATTTTTTCGCAAATCGTGAATTCGAAAAATTTGAAAAATTTATGAACTTGTCATTTTTTTTACGAATGGGGGAAGAATAAGTGAAGTTCCTCGAGTTCCAGCGATCGCGATTGCGGGTCGATTCATTGATCGTTATTATTAAAGTTTTTGCGTTACAGGGCGTTTTTTCCTCGGATTAAGTAGTATGTAAATACACCTTGATATCACAAGCATAAACTGAGAATTTACCGATAAACTTAAACGAACATACATAATGCGAAATAGGGTTAGTTTCTATGTAAATACCTAAAGCTGGACGAGTGCATACACCTCGTTCACGCAACCAACGATAATCGTTTCTTATCGAACCAGAGCTTCTGTTCGTTGTCGGCGCGTGCCCACGACGATTGGCGATCGCTTCCGCCGCCCTGACCTCGCCACCACTCTAAAGGGTGGACTTTACATCCCCGAGGAAGGATCGCGTGCAGGAGCGTTCACTGTCTCTCGGGCATCACCGATCGGGAAATTTTTTTTTTCACGACACTAATACACTTACACACCAACACTTACACTACACGGCATTGCGATGGATTGTACAGCGATAGGAAAACATCTAAAACACAATCGTCGCACATTTCGACGCCCACCCAACATCTTAGGGATCGATTTATTAGAAAATTTCCATCGATAAAACGCGTAATGTTTTTCGGTTAATAAAAGAAATCGCGAATAATGAAACATATAATAAGTAGTATGGTAAAAAAAGTTTGTAGCGCTTCTGGTGCGAAAGATACGAGCGTGCTGCATAAAATTAAGAATGAAAGAAACATCAGAAAATCTGGAAGAGAGCGGATGCAAAATTGATAGAAATTTGAAAATCTGTTTAAAGTAAAAAGGAATGTCAATATCGGTGAGTTTGAGAATGGACGATGGAGCGAATGAATAGAATTTAGTTAGGCGAAGCTGTTAGCACGTGTCGCGCGGCTGAAGCGCGAAGTAAATTCTCGTTTGAAAATTCGCGAATTATCTAACGATTTTCAAGTGAATCGTAATTTCATTTCACGATCCTTAATCGAGCGTCGAGAGATATCAAGAACGGTGCACGAAACAGGTAGTAAAGAGCGCAAAAGAGCGAAATAAGAAATGGAAGGATGGAAAGGTCAGAGCGGTTACTAGTTACCATCAATCACCATCACAAAAAAAATTAATAAAACAACAACGACCACAATACAAAACACTACCACCACTACCACGTCGAGATCCTTCATGATAATCACGATCATGAAACGATTGACAGACGACTGTTTTCGACCGGTGCATCCTGCCGTGCGCCGAGGGTTGCTTTTTTTAATTAGTAAAGCGACAAGCGTAATAATCGGCGGGATGGTTTCCAATCTTCCCCCCGATTGCAATGAAATAACACATCTTCGCGAAGGAAAAATTCCCGAGGCGCCGGCCCGTGCCCCGCGAACGTGTATCATAATTTTAAATTTAAACGAAAGGTAATGCAAAAAAAACACACAAGCGCGTTAAACAATAGATCTAGTAGTGTATGTTCTGTAATCAACTGAGAAGTAAGCGAGGATAACGATAAAGAAAAGTAATAATAAAAAAATGCGGGTCACACCGCAAAAAAAGCACAAAAAAAATAATTTACAAATATATTGATTTACATATGCCCGTAACTCGTAAGGGGGCCGGTGGCGCAAACGCGCCCGTGTGAGATTTTCGGGCCCTACGACGACGTAGGAGAGGAGACGGCGGGACATACACGGGCATCCGCGAGCCGCGACACAAGACGTGCTCGCGTCATAAGGCGGAAGCGGATAAAGCGCGAAAGACCGTGGAAAATCTAAAGAGACGGTTGGGTCGTTCGTCTTCGTCGCGAAAGATGCGGCGAGCCGCATAAAGATGACGAGGAAGACTGTGAGCAGCAACGAGATACAAAAAGAGATAGAAGCTCACAAGCGCCTAATGACGGGAGAATCCAGAGAGGAAAGCCCCGAAGCGTCACGGACGACCCGAATACATAAGCGCCCGACCGTAGTCCACTCGTGGAAACACGACTAGCAAGTAGTCGAAAAGAGGCTCACAATGGTAATAATAATAATAATAAATATATATATATATATACAGATATATATACCGCGACGTCGCCTGCAAAATCGGCCCTACCATAATCTTAATCTCTTTCATGTAAATTTGCTAAATGTTTAAATAATCTAAAAAGTGCCATAGCCCGGATGCGCTGGTGCATACTCCCAGCGCATACACACTTACAAATACGACTCGACCTTCACGAATCAAACGAAAAATCCGCGGATACGCGCGCGCGAACGCGCTCGCGGCCGCGGTAGAATTGGTATTCTCGCCAAGAAACAAATACAGTGTAACAACAGTGACAGAAACCAACGCAAACAGGACACCCCCCACAAGACGAGCGCGTACCCCAAACGACACAAGTTAAAGCGAAGTTGCCCTGGTCCACGAGCGTGCAACCCCGCGCGCTCAAACAGTTCTCAATACATGAGCACGCGTGCATGCGTGCGTGCGTGCGCGCGTGTTCACCCATATAATACACAGTACAAATACACAGTTTTTACACTCCTTATATACACTTTTAAGCACACTTGTCTACACTTAATTACACACGCTACGGATATGTAAAGCCAATTAATTTTGTAAATTGCCTAAAAAAAAATTTTTGAAAAGATATGATTCGGCTCCATGATAACATTATATTTTTACGCGTGTCATGCAGAAAACGCCGATCCACCTAAAAAATCTCCGGCTTTTTTCTCGAGAGAAAAAAGTCTGCTTTTTAGATGGAGACGCGTCTTCTCAGGCACCGTTGGAAAACATCGATTTTTCACGGTAATTTCAGAAAAAAGAGCAAAATTCGTGGATGATAACAGCACACGCGTTTGTGCTGGTAGTGCTACGTAATATGTATAAACGCAGCAAAATTTCGCGGCCTTTGGCATACGTTTGGATGCAGTACCGATGATGAACGATGCGTGCGTATTTGCGTGAGACACGCGCGAGTGCGCACGCCTAAAACACGTCCCGGACTTGACACAAGAGTACCCGGATGTGACGTGTGGGCGGCCTCTTTGTCGGGCTAAGTCCCGACAACAGATAGGTGGCGAGGTGCCAGAGAATTTTGTCAATGAGAGTCGATGGTAAGTGAAAGAGAGTGAGAGAAAGATTTAAAGAAATGCGACAAAGTGGCGAATGAAGTCCAAAACGAAGTTCAAAACCCTTTGATCGAGAGAGAGAGATAGAAAAAGAGCGAGAAAGAGAGAGAAAGCGAGAGAGCGAGAGAGAGAGAGAGAGAGAGAGAGAGAGAGAGAGAGAGAGAGAAAAGGCACCTTGGATACCACTGAGAGACCCATGTTCCACAAGATGCAATCACGAAAAGTGTAATAATCACATAAGGAACACATAACTAAGAGGAATGTGGCAGCGGCAATTGCATAAGGGCCGTTGTTCGAGTGCGGCTTTACAAGCAAAAACCGTTGGTTTGTTTTTGATCGGGTTTTAATTTTTTAATGAAATAATCTCACGACGCGCGAATATATATCACGTACGATCGCGCGCGCGCACGTGCGCCTGACACAAGAATTTTGCAGTGCAGCTGAGATTGTGCGGCAATATTTGTTGGGGGCAACGGCACGACGTACGACGTATGTGCATATTATTCGCGGCAGTGTGTATCGTAAGTGCGCAGCATATGATAAAACCGACAGTCTAGCAGTGCGAGCGCCTCGGCGGCATTCGCGTCTTCACGCGGTGACCCTGACCGAGCCTCCGTGATTAAAAACCGGAATAAGTTGTTTAAATGTCCACTATATAAATGAAAGAGCCATAGTTGTTAAGGCGGTGGGTTTCGTCGTTCGGCGAGTCGATTCGACCTCACATCGCACACGCGTTCGTCCTGGCCCCAGAGAGAGAACTTCGAGAGAGATGATGGCGGCGAGTCAACGGGGAAAACGCGCGAGAGACAGATATGGAGATTTCAACGACCGCGAAAAACATTTGGCAAACCGGCAAAATTCCGAGGTTCCTGGCAGATCGAAACAATCGAGATAGTCGAGAGAATCCAATTTGAAAATTTGGCGTCTAAATACGACGTTCGGCAATCAAAATTCAATTAACTCTAATCCATATTCTTGGTACTTTTAACATTAAACATCAGACTCTCTATCTGATTCTTATCTCTGAAAGTGGCATTCAGTACCAATGAAAGGAATATAAGAATCAGATGCCATGTTTGGCGTTGGATGTGTAACGAAAATGTGGATGTTTATCTCGGCTATCAAGCGGATGGGAAAGAAAAATTAGAAAAACACCGGGAATGGAGAGCATCCAGAGACTCTAAACCTTATGATCGATCGAAGTCGTGAAGAAGTAGCGACTGCCATGATCCCCACAAACAATCCACACAATTGATGACGGTCGACGGCGACGAGCGTACGAACCCATCGCGCTGTCTCATCATGGACAGATCATGCGAATGTGACATATTCGATCGTATTCGATCGGCTCGATCATATCGTGTGGTCTTCCCGTGGCGAGGCGATACTCTTTTCAAAATATTCTTCATACTTCCGTTCAGGAGAATGTGTTTCTTTTAACCTGAACCCAATCAACCCCCCGCATGCGTGTCCGAGGTGAAAGGCCGAGTCCATTTATTTGGCATTAAACCAAAAAAAAAGAAAAGAAATCGATAACCGCGCAAAAGACAGATGAAATTAGGGACTTATGAATATGAAAAAGTTGCAAATTTATCATATGACTGTAAATCGGCATAAAAAAAAGACAGAACACGAGAATGTGTAAGATGACCAGTATATTGTCCGCTGAGTGGGTGCCTTCGTCAGGGTTTTCCGTTACAGTAAACAGACAGTTCTCAAGTATAACTCACAATTAGTAGTGCTATAGTAGGACAGTAATCACAGTGTACCGCAGTTAAACAGTTAAATAAGTAAGTATACGGGAAGCACGTGATCTTTTTCAATGTCTGCAGAATCTCGTCGTACACCATCTACTGTTAATCGGGTAGTGGCACGACCGGAAGTATACCGGATTCATTTCGTGCGCAACTTCCTACCAAAATCTCACCCGTCCCGATCCACCGTTTGGCTAAACATTTCTACCTTCAAACGACTTCTAACTCGATTTTTTGGCCTTCGAACGACCGGTACAAAAAGAAATTTGATCATATCGAGAGAAAATCTATCCTAAAAGCAAAATTCCAAAAAACCTCCTAACCTTACCAAATCGGTCGCTCGCAATCTTTCCTTTCACAATTCAATCGACATTTAACAAATAAATATGATAATAAGTGTACTAAGTGTCTGTAGTTTAGCCAACGTGTACGTTGTATACTCTGAGGTAGGCGCGAGAGAGTGAGCTGATAGAACGTAAAGTGGGAGAAATAGCCAGAGAAAGAAGGAGAGATAGACGATTGCACGGTGGAGCCATATTTAACTAACTGATAACAATTAATTAATTACAGTAATCATTCAAGATGACTTAATTAACAGTTAACCGTATCGCATACACACATGAATAATTATTAATTACACGTATTCCAGTATATAAGTAAGGGCCGAGCGGTAGCGCCGCGCGTACCGCGCGCACCGCCTCTATCCAATAAAGAAATCGCGAAGGCACTCACTACGGAGATCAACGAGCAGGGACTTTGGGACTCGGATACGGATCGGAGGGTACCTGAACATGCGAGCCAGGATTCCAGATCGAAATTATCCGCCGAGTAATCAATGTGAAAAAAAAGAAAGAAAAAGAAAACGATCAAGTCCGACAACTTTGGAAAGCCTGTCCGGCTGTTCCAGTGATCAGCTGTTTGATTTCAGGATTGTTTCAACTCACTCGACAAGATCGTAACTGCGTTCGGACAACGCGTGTTCAGGTGTCCCGCACCCCCTTTACTTTATTGGTCTTTCAAGTGCAACGTTGAGTTACTTCACTTACAGCGTTGTTTTTCTACACAATACAAAATACCCCACCACCCGTCCCCACCGGCGAACCAATCCACCTCATCACGCTCCCGCAGGAACAAAGCCATCCCCTTCACCCACCGCCCCAACCACTCATCCCCCATATACAATGTTGTCTCACGTCCGTTCGCGATAAACTTGGTTGCGAGTCCAGTAGTAGTCGCGCACCGTTCCTCATTAGAAAAAAATTAAAAGATATCATGATTAAAAACCGGAATAAGCAAACCCTTTTATTTTTAATAAAAAAGAATTTTGGAATGCTTATGGAGAAATCACCGATTTATTTCTATAACCTCGAGAACCGTTTCTCAAAATTTTGACAAAATTCTTTACGAAAGTGATCCAACTGATGCTATTCCGACAGATGCTATTTCATCGCGATAATGGAACGGAACGCGACTCAATCTTGACTCCGAAAAAAGCGAACGTTAAGTTTCAGAATTCAGACTTTTACGTAAAGTTAGTTACCGAGTAATACAGCGCAAGTTATCGTTGATTTTCGACGCGCAGCCTCGTTGCGATTCTAAAAGCGTGCAAATCATCTGCACAATCTTCTCGCGCTGAAGAGCGCGACGAGGATGCGCATGCAGGTTTAATGGTATCGATTGAGTTTGGTCGAAGTCCCCTTTTGGGCAAACACACCGACGCACTTCCGGTCCCGCCGGCCAGCATCGTTCGACAGAAAAAAAGAAGGAAAGAAAGGGGGAGGGGAAACGATCTCGAGTCTCCGAGAAGATCGCAATAGAGAGGAAGCGATCCTCCGTTCGAAATTCAATTCTAGTCAAAAGAGGGTACAAAGCCGAGACGGGTGTCAACTCGGACAGGCGAAATCGGTACTTATTTAATGCGAGGAGAAAGAAAGGGGGAGACAGAAGGAGAGAGAGAGAAAGAGAGAAAAAGGAGGCTCGAGAGAAAGAAACTTTCCATAGGATTGCGCGAGCGTATATTTCATTCGGCGCGCAGAGAAGAGATTAAGGGAAACACAGGAAATCGATGAATTAAAAAAAAATGAGGAAAAAAGGAAATCGAAATATGATGCTGGAGACGCAATCTGTGGAATCGGCGGGGTGGCGGGACCGTACACGAGGAAATATCCGCGTTGCTGACAAAACGTAGCCTCTTTTCGTTGTGTCAAACCGCCGGCCAGGATCCGGGCCGATCCTTGTATAAGCAAAAACGACAAACTTTCAAAAAGCAAAAAAAGATGAATGTACGGTGCGAATGGATCTTTCATGAAGCTTCGATTGTTGTTGTTCCGTCGAGTTTTTCCTTTTGCATATAAAAATACCACCCTCACGCTTTCCCGGCGAGGCTGCCGGGCGGGATCTCGCATATTTCGATTCGCTCGAAGAAAATCGATCCTCGATCGGCAAAGATAACGCGAAAAGCTTGGAAAGAGATAAAATGGAAAAAAAAAGTAAAATCGAAAACGTCGAGAGCCCGTCAAGCGAGCCCCAGCCTTTCGATACCGCGGTTAACCTACGATTATTATAATTATTATTAGTTATTAATTATATTATTATTACAATGAGATTGCCAACGGGCAATTGGAGGCGTATTTTATAGAGAAAGGAAAGGGAGAAAGAGAGAGAGAGAGAAAAATCCAGAAAGCGCGCAATGCCTCGATTTGAAGTTCGGATCGTCGAAGCCATAATATGTTACAAAATAATAATTCTAAGTAAATCGACGAGAAGCGGTAGTAAGGGAAAAGAAGCCACGTTTCGAGATTCTCCTTTTTTTTCTTTTCCTTCTTCACGCGGCTCCTTTTCTTTTTTAATTACACACGTATACACGAAACACGCGTACATACAAATTACACTCTAATTAAGTGACTAGACTATACGTTACTTAGCAAATAAATATTTATATACGAAGATAGAAAATGGAACACGATACCGCGTGGAAATTTGAATTCTCTCTTCCTTTATTATTATTACTATTATTACTATAATAATAATAATTATTATTATTATCTAGACAATTAGGCATCGAAATTTTATTGTTGTTAACGATCGCGCGAGATTGGTTTTCATTGTTTGTTATTTTTTTCTTTTTAGTTATGCGCGTGATATCGCACGACTGAGAAAGACGGAGATGAATTGTCGTTCATTGAGATTTATACGTATTTTCCTTCGTTTTTCTTTACGCTAAGTATATTCGAATTCGACTCTCGCTTTCTTGATCTTTTTTTTTTTATTTGCGCATGTATATCGCGTAGAAGTTATATTCAAATTCTACGTTCCTTCCCCCTTTTTTTATGTATACCAGTGCACTTTCCTCGTTTAGAAGGCGAAGAGTACGGGGACTAATCTCGATCTCATTTTACACATATCCAACGTCACCGCGGGGAAAATCAAACTCGTTCGAATCGACGAGTCGCGAGGATTGAATTTTATTTCTTCCATGTCCCATTATACGTACTCCTCAATCGTCTCTTCGCAACGTTTTCGTTCGCCGAACCGCGAGATTACTGTTAAAGACCACGCTTTTAGTCTCTACGTGACGATTACTTTCGGTCTCGCTATGAGAGAGTTCCTATTTAATGAGAAACAATAATCGATTAGAGAAAGGCTTGGGGGGAGGGGGGGGGGAAGAGGGAAAAAAACGAGCGTGGCGGGAAACGCGGTGTTCGGCGAGCGAGCTCGTCGAGTTACGTTTGCTAGTCAGAATTGGTTTAAAAACGATGAAGCAAGCTAGAGATTTTTACGATTAGTTACTGCCTATTATTAATTAATTACTTTGTTAAGCGTAGCCGTTACGTTAGTTAACGCGGCCCACACTCGAGCTGCACTCATCCTGAAGTAAAGTAGGTCAACTTGTACACGTGCACACACACACACACACACATACGCGCGCACACACACACACACACACACACACACACACACACAATGGTATACAAAACTACGGTTCTTTAGTTACTATTCATATAGATTGAGTATCCTTGATTTATAAAAAATTAATCACAATCCGCCGAGACGTAGGTCATGTTAAATTTAAGTCAACTCCATTCTTATTTTTGTTACGATCTTCCTTTTTTTCCTCTCATGCCATCACTCCTATTATTACACTGCTACCGCTGTCGCTAGGAAATATTAGTACGTCGCTATTATTATATTATTATTATTATTATTATTATGTTATATATTATATGTTATTATTATAACAATATTATTATTATTATTATATTATTATCAACATTGTATGTATTAGAATCCGTGTTGTAAACTGTTCTGTCCTCGTTCGCGTATGGTACATTAGGTAAATCGATGTGATACATGTCTAGTTCTCTTTGTGTCAATTCGACCGTGATTAGTTCCCTTCTTCATATTCTTTTTTTTTTGTTTTGTAATTCATCTTTCGTATATGCGGTTCCTCGCGCGTGCGCGATCGACGACGGCTTCTTTTGCCTGAGAGAGAGGCAGGATAACATGTCGAATCTTTAAAATACGCTGACGATTGTCACATGGAGTTTAGGACACGTGCATTTATTAAATTTTATCGTTACCTACTATTATACTTGTCAATGGAATACCGGGCGTACGAACGCTTAACTCGCAAGCATGGAGGATGCTCTTAGAAAATCTTCCCTCTTATCGCTCGATGTATCGGAATTTTGGATATACTCAAACAAATTCGATACTTCGAAATATTTTTAAGTATACAAAAATATATATGTGATTCAAAGCGAAATTAATGTTATATTGATCTCGATACAACCGGCGTTCGTACATCCGGCGATATTCGTTATTAGTTAACGCTATTAGTTATTATCAGTTAATGCTATTAGTTATACTATTACCACTATTATTAGTTATCGCTATCGACTCTTGATGCGTCCTTTATTGTCGATCGGCGAAATAACTATTTCGATTGCCCTCTCCGTCTCGAACGCGCTTCGTTTAGTTAGCGCGCTGTCACATTAATCTCATTAATCATCTCCTTCCACTAATTAATAAAATTTAGACTTAGAATTAATTCGAAATTAGGATCTCTCGAAAGTGTCACATGGTACAAAAAAAATGATATACAAAAAAAAGATTTTCACACACTTCGTCCGTTTCATCATACATTTCATGCGATGATATAAAATAATATATTGTTGAGAAATTAATCGTAATTATTATGTCTTGATCATTCGAAAATTTCATTGCTAAATTAATGTGCAGCGAGAGCAAACACGGAGTTAATCGACCGAAACGGAGAGCGGTGTGCGCGATTTGAGATGTTTCGATGGAGGATTAAAGTCCGAAAGGTGTGATGACGAGCTAAAGGAACCAGAACGCAACGAAAAATGTCAAAGTAAGAAGAACAGTTTCTTCTGGTGATTATTCTGATCGCGTTCTGGTTGCAATTAGAGAAGCTATGGGATCCTCAAAGCACCAATGCACGTCGCGAGCTACGTACATACAATTTCGAATTTCGGAAATAATCGACGCGCGAAAAAGAAATACGGAAATAAAAAAAAGCTATCTTAAAGCACAAATACTATGTAGTGAGAAGGAGAAAGAGATAGAGAGTAAGGAGGAAGCATGTCATACAATTATATTCATACAATCTCTTTCGGTTACGAGCAAGTTCCGCATTGTGTAGGATGTCTCATTGATGATTACGATGTGAAGATTAATATCTACGAGATGACGAGAATGGTCGATGATTGCGACTAACGGTGGAAGAGCGAGATCCAAATTGTGAAATCGCGAGAGCCTTTTTGCACGAAAACGCATTACAAACGGATGCGTATCTCTAGGAACGTTCTTTTTGTTGTTGTTGATGATGATGATAATGATAATACGTCGATGAAACGAAAGGGTGCTTCTGTGTGATGAAAGGAGCTCCGGGCACGCATGGAAGGAAAATTCGAAATTCGGAAAAAAATATCTAGTCTTTTCCCTACCACGTACGCGACGACTTGATTCCGTCTCGCGTATGTGGGCAGTGTTCGATGAGAATTCAAAACTAGCGTGTATCGATAGCTACTGGAATCAATCTTTTTGGTCGATCAGTCGACCGTCAATTACCTTTCCAGGCATAGCGACGACGGGTGAACAGGATTGTGAAGAAAGAATCTCGAATACCAGCTCTTTTGGTGATTCGAAAAGCCGTTATTCTTATGTCCAAACGAAATGTGAGATACCAATCCGATTTATTCCCCGATCCAGTTTGCCCTTCGTTATTACTCTTTAGCCGAGAAACATGCTCAATTCTTGTCGATCAATCATATTATCACGCTCCATATTTAGGACACTCGAAAGATGTGCTTAATTTTGCAGCGCAAAATTTGTTAGAAAAAAGTATACGACGCTTCGTCGAAGTCTTCTCTAGCAATCGAAAAACAATACTTTCGACAGAAATAACCATTTTTCGATTACACAAATATTTTTTCAAAGGAATTTTCTCAAATTTTAACGCGTTCGATGCATGACACAGCGCGAGAAAAGGCCTCGACGAGACATCGCGATTCTCTCGAACATATCAAAATACAATGGACTCCACGTTGGAGCATTACTGCGACATTACTTTCGATGTGTAATTAGATTGTAAGTAATAAATCCAATAAAAACGCACGCGTCTATGCGCACCGCGATGCGGGCTCGCGCATAGACGCCATTGAACACTGCACGATCGATGATCGCAAGAAAAAGTTGTAATAAACGCGAGATCGAGGATGGGAAAAGATCCGATCCTTGAAACATCCTTTAGGCTTACAATCGAGGATTAAGATTGTTAGATGTTAATGTCTGCGGAGCGAGTCGGCTTGGCGCTTGATGAAAGTGATCTTCGCGCAAAAATTTTCTCACAATCCAAATTCTTTGAAAAAAATGATAATACATGAAATGAAATTTTATCTGTGAGATACAAAGTCTTTTACGGCGATAAAAGAAATCACATTTATATAGGGCAAGACATTTGAGGAACTACGTCTAATAAAGAGACTCGAATTACGGAGATCATTTCGACAAGATCGCGAAGCCGATTCGCGGGCGTGTAGATCGATGATAAGCGAAAGGAAAAGAAGTTTATAAGCGAGAATAAATTCTTCGTGCCTCACGACTTCCGGCTGGACGACCTTTCACGCGACTACAATATTCATAATTAACGGCTCGGATCGTTATGACGGGAGACGAATGAAAGAATTTGATCCGCAGTTAAATTGTAAATACGCGGTAATCATGTGAAAAATGCTCCCGATTGTGAAATTCGTTCCTTCGTAAGCGCAAACGGAAGCTCGTCGATTCCGGAAGCACGCGATCGGCCAGCCTAAATTTAAGGTCTTTTTTAGAAATTAGCGGCGGAAAGGCAGATATATATCGCGAGGGCGACTATCGCTGCAATTTTGTGAATGAGAGAGCAAGAGTTTGCCTGCGACTGAAACGTTGGGAGATAAGTTGAGTGAATGGAAAAAAAATGCATCGATGAATGTGTTTGCTCGTAAGAAAACAAATCGAGAGAATGAGAGAATGAATGACATATATATAGAAGAAGAGAAAGAAATTAAGTAAGCGAAAATGGGATATAAATGCATGTGAGAGATAGGAGAATAAACAAAATTTTACTACCAAGTGGACTAGAATCGCAACCGATGGGCATTATTAAGCGAAAATAAAATTTTCGGAGCGTTTTTTCGACGAAGAAAAGCGTCCAAAATTGTACCTATTTTCATTTTATAAATTATATATATATATGTATATGTATATGTATATGTATAGATATACGACGATCTAAACGATTATTATTGCAAGATGTAATTGCAAGAGAGAGAAAGAGAGGGAGAGAGTGTGAAAGAGAGCGCGCGAGAGAGCAAGGCGATAGAAAGACGATGAAGAATAAGAAATTATTGTATCTATATTCGGAAAAATGATCGATGATGTATTCGAATCGTGATTATTATTATTATATATTATGATTATTGTGTATAGTTAAGGCGAAAATGGAATTTTAGACGAAATTATCGAACTCGAGGTATACATATAGGGAGTATAAGTGAGAGAAAGTGCGCGAGACAGTATGAAAGAAAGAGAGAAAGAACGTATACGTATGTGTGTGAGAAAGAGAGAGAGAGAGAGAGAGATTTCTCGATGGTGATTGCACATTGCATGTCGACAGGCAACAAAACAGAGTCCCCCTCCCCTCCAATAAAAAATCAATAGAAAAATCAAGTCATGGCCGAATGAAACGCAAGAGCAAAAACTTTTTTTTAAGAACGTAAATTTTCGAGATCTTTCAAAATTTGCACGAAACGGGCGACTTTTTTCCATTTTTCGAAATCGCGAAATTTTTCTTCCGAAAGATATAAAAAAAAAAGATACAGAGAGAGTGATTCTCGTTTCCTTTGTACCAGGACCAAAAGAAAGCAAATAGCCGAATATATATCTATATATAAAAATATACATATATGTATGTATGTATGTATGTATGTTCGTATGTACGTACATACATGACCAACACACGCAACGCGTACGAGACGTGCGAACGTGTTCTTCAGCGCGACGATCCTGCTGGAACGATACGCGATCGAGCGACTTTCGGACAACCAGAACGAGTGCCTCGGGTCCGATCCCAACGCTGGACGGGCCCAGATTTGGGAAAATTTTTTGCCGGCAGATCGACGCGCTAGAGGAACTCGAACGGTGAGGAGGAGAGGAGACAGGAGACAAAAGTAGCTCGGACAGCAATAGTTACAGATCGAAACAAGATCGCAAAAATTACAGGTTTAATAAGAAAAAAAACAATAGAAATTCAGTCGGAACAGCGGAAACAAAAATCGCGTAGAAAAACGAGGCAACATATAGTTATTATACTTTCTCTTGTAGCGCACAGATCGCACTATCACAATTTCAGTTCTTCCCTCGCGATCGTAGATCGTTGTTAGATTTTCCGACGCTCATGGTATCGCGACGTCTGCATCCCTCGATCGAGAATGAGTTTCTCACGAATAATCCGTTCGGTTAAATATCACAGAGCGATCAAAGGAGAGAAAAAAAAACAAAATTGTCATCGATCGACGGATCCGAGACGTCGTTAACGCCTTATTTTTTTTCACCGCAATGTATCTGTTCTTCTCATCAGTATTGTAATTTCCCAAACCCCTCCCCTACAATCATCTGCCTGATTACAGCATATCCTCATGTGCGGTACAAATCCCGCGGATATATCCCGTTTTTTCACCCTCACCACTCCACCGCCACCGAACATCCCCCCCCCCCCCACAA
>NW_011626450.1:1268659-1290220 GCF_000204515.1 Acromyrmex echinatior
ACCCCGTTCTTTCCCCCCCCCCCCCCCCCCGCCCCCGAACATCCCCCCCCCCCACACAACCAACTCGTCCCTCCTTCCCCCAGTCCCTCCACTACCAAACCGATTTACCAGTGTGAGTGAATGTGTCAACACGTGCAAGGATTTAAAAAGAAAAAAAAGAAATCTAGCGAATTTCGAGGAGGAATGGTGGAAAAAAAATGAGGAAAGCGTCGAGCAAAATGCGATCGTGAGGATTGATTTAAAGAGAATAACCGGGAAAACGTACACACACACACATTCGTCGGACTGTGTAGGGACATTTTGCATCAATTGTGTAAGACACGAGACAGAGGGAGAAAGTGTGCGTGTGTGTGAGAGAAAAGGGGAGATTAAAAGCGAAAAATAAAGATTAAATAAAAGAGGAAGCGAAGTCGAGTGAGAATGCGCGTGTGGAAGATGCGAGAGCGAGAGGTAGAAGAGATCCTAAAGAGAGCGAGCGAGAAGATAAAAAACGGCGGAAGCTAAAAAAACAAAATGTACGAACGAACATTGATACTATCTTCGTTTTTTAAGATCGTTTCTCCGTTCGACACGCTATATAAATATTGACATTTGTCATTGGATTATTACCGACGATGATGAAGTATCATTATTATTATTATTATTATTATTACGGAACTATTATTATTACGATGATAAACGATTATTACTATTATTACTACCATTTCTTATTGTCATTATTATCACAATTTATTATTGCGATGATGATCATGATTATTATTATTATTAATATTATTATTATTATTATTACGTGGTACAATAAAAATTTAATAAGCATTCCAAGTCTCGTGACTACCTACAATAATTTCCCATAATCATTAATAATTTTATTTATTACATGATTGTAGTTTGTACCATGAACCGTTTTACGTATAGAGATAGAATTAACTGCCAGCTGATAACAAGAGGAGTAAACAGAAATGTGGTAATTTATAACGTATAACGATATCGAGTAGTTAAACACTTGCAGATACGGCTTACTTCATCAATTTTGCATAATGTTTTCCCAGAATAAACTTCTCTCATAGCTTTCTCTCATTTTATTATTTTATAAACATTTTATTATTTTATAATGTCCAAAATTTTACAAAATAAAAAAAAAGATTAATTTATATCACAAGGGTTTATATAAATAATAGAGAATAATATCTAACATTGATTTTAAAACTTTTTCTAACAAATTAATGGCACTATTATAAACGACTTGAATAATTAAATTTTTTAGAAAGACATGATATATTGCATGATGATAAGATTATCTTCTTGTTCAAAACGTTCAAACGCTTGAACGTTTAAGTTTCGAAGCTATATCCGAGTCTGATAGCAAATATCACGCGGGGTCATCACAATCTCAACAGAGTAGCTTACCATTGAGTTACGCGATGTTATTCAAGTTAGTGAATGATAAAGCATTAAGAAAGGAGCATCATGCTTCGTTTCGTCGTTCGCGACAAATTCGTCTGCGACAATCTCGAGAAATGTCTAAATACTTTCATACGTGACACCTGCAGCATCGCTACGTTATCGAAGGTCAAGGAGAGACTTATTGTTAGTGGTAGTTCGACGTCGCGTTCGAATTGTTTGATCGATTCGACGATACCTCATGCAGCTGCCGAAACGACACGCCGAGAAAATCGTTGGCTGTCATCAACATCGGTTATCAAGGAAGCTCGCAAGACCTGTCTTTACGATCTTCATGTGGAAAAGCAAGGCAAGTTGCAAAATCTCTCTGATTCAGTTATCAATATTAAATTAAATGTAATATCTTTCAATCTATGCCAAATTATATCGCAGAAATGCTTGCGAATAAATATCATAAGATAACTTTTCAGTTTTCCGAAATGCGTTTCTTAATTTTTATGATATTTAGTATTGCAATTTTTAAGAAATGTAACGCAGAAAATATAACAATTGAGAAGTCACTTATCTCATTTCATGCAAATTTATAAATAAATTATTTATAAATAAATTATTCTAAATGTTTAGGCAAAATCGTCAATTTTGCCGGATGGCTATTGCCGGTACAGTATCAAGAGGCGATCGCAGTGTCTCATCTGCACACTAGATCGTTAGCGTCGCTCTTCGACGTTGGACACATGCTGCAGACGTGCGTTTCTGGTAAAGACACCGGAGAATATTTGGAATCATTAACCACGTGTGATCTCAAGAATTTAAGCAGAGGTGCCGCGACTTTGACAGTCTTCACTAACGATAAGGGTGGAATTTTAGACGATCTCATTATCACCAAAGACGATGAAGACAAATACTTTGTAGTTTCTAACGCAGGAAGACGGGATGAAGATAGTCGACTTCTTTTGGAGCGTCAGGTAAAAATTTTTGTACGCTCCCCATTTTGGCAGTCAATATATAATGAAAATAAGTTCTCCTCTACTTTCAGGATGATTTTAAAAAGATTGGTAAAGATGTGTATATCGACTTTTTGGATCCCCTGGAGCAAGGGCTCATAGCTCTTCAAGGTCCTACAGCGGAAACGGTCCTTCATTCATTGGTAAAGATCGATCTTCGAAGCCTAAAATTTATGAATAGTGTCAAAACTGAAGTGTCAGGCAGTCGCATTAGAATCTCGCGATGTGGATACACCGGAGAGGATGGATTTGAAATCTCGGTACCTGCGAATGATGCGATTAATCTAGTCGAAAGGATTTTAGAGATTCCTGGCGTGAAGCTGGCCGGTTTAGGCGCCAGAGATAGTCTAAGGTAAATTAGTAGAAAACGGATATATCATGTCTTAAAACAATACTCTTTGAACATGCAATCAATAATATGTCAATATGTGTAAATGATTTAAGTAGATTTAAGAAGATTTAAGTAAATAATAAGTAACTTGTGAACATAATAATGACGGTTCTATTAATTTTCTTGACGTGAGTCTAAGAGTGGAGGATGGATGCATTAAGTTTGATAATTACAAAAAACCGATGAACTCGAGACGATATCTTAGCTACAAGTCAAACCATCCTATAGAACATAAAAGAGGCGTTATAATCGGTCAACTCGATAGAATTTTTTTTTGTCACATCCTAAATACAGGGTGGGCCATCTATTGGTACGTTTTTAAAAATGCGATCAAATGAGCATACATTGATATTTTTTATTAATTTTTTTTTTGTTGTGAAGCTAAAAGTATCCGCGTCAAGAATGAAAAACGATTTCGTTCATGTGGCTCCCTCTACTGGCCTTACAGTATGCCATTCGGTCACCCCAATTATTAATGACATTTTGGACTACCTCGGCGCCAATTTCACTCAAAACAGTCGTAATATAATGTCATCCACTAACATCCCTTTCTCACGAACTTTCCTCACCAATTTGCGTATAGCTCCTTCGGTGGGTGCTCTATCACGACCCATATTTCTTTTCAAAATTCGTACAGTTTCGGCGACACAGCACTGACTTTGAAAATAAGTTTTTAAAATTTCAAAACGCTCTTCAAGAGAAAACATGTTGTTTCGTGCCGCGGACGGTATGACTAATAAACTGTCAAAATTTCGGGTCTGTAGCTCGTTCGGTGTTGCCATACGACGAAATTCAAAAACGTACCAATAGATGGCCCACCC
This sequence comes from Acromyrmex echinatior, assembly GCF_000204515.1. The sequence goes on from NW_011626450.1 coordinate 1,272,277, forward strand.
TGTACCATAGCGATAACATTGAATCCATGATTAATATTCTATTGTTTAATGGTTATCCCTTGAACATAATTTTTCCACAATCAATAAAAAAATAAAAACTTTATCAAGAATAATTTATATAATACGGAATAATTTATATAATAACACAAAGGACGATTATGATTATAACAAGAATTGTATAAAAAAATATTTTATCTTATATGATGGATATCTCGGAGAAATTTAAAACGATTGTGGAAAAAAATAATTTTAAAATAGCTTACAAACCGATCATACGTTGAATTCCATCATTAATTCAGGTAAAAACAGATTGGAAAAAATGGAACAATGTAATGTTGTACTAGGTGGGATGAAAAGTAACCTCCTTGGGAATGAAAAAAATTTTTTTCTTATGCAGAATCTCGCCCAAAATATGGCGTGTTCGCTCAGTACTAATCTTTGTAGCATCTGCTAGCTCGCGCACCTTCACTTTCCGGTGACACCTTTCAGCCAACACCATTTCATGTATTTTTTTGACATTTTCCTCGGTAACCGCATCGGAGGGCCTGCCGCTGCGGACTTCATCGGTAGTGGAGTTGCGGCCACCACGAAACTCTCGAAACCAATATTTGACGGTGTAATCTGACGGAGTATTAGCCACATAATATTTATCCAACTTTTCTTTTGTTTCCTTCGCCGTTTTGCCTCTCAAAAAATAATGTTTTATGAGAGAACGAAAATCGTTTTCGCAAACACGTCAACAACAATCAGCTCTCAAAACAAAACTAAGGGCAGTATCGCACTGCCACTTGGCATGTCTGCCTAAATATGAACGGACTACAAGGCACCATAAACTTTTTTGCAGTAGTGGCGCATTCTGGCGGTCAAGGAGGTTACTTTTCACCCCATCTAGTATATAAAATAAATTGCCTCGATTGTGACTCCTCTTACGTGAGCCAAACTAAAAGGAAAATTAAAACTAGAATAAATGAACATAAAACTAATATTAAAAAATTGAATAGCGCTCACACTGTTATCTCACAACATCAGTCTGAATATTGTCATAAATTTAATTGGGATGATATTCAGATATTAGATATAGAACCATTCTTTCAGAAGAGACTAACGTCTGAAATGATCTACATAAAGAAACAAAATAATGGAATAAATAAACAAAATGACACGGAAAAGTTATCAGAAGCATACTTGCCATTATTACCACTTGATACCCCTTATTAAACATAAGGATTTCTTCACACAATTCTAGAATTTTCCACTCGCGGGACATAAATTGTTTATAAACCATCTTTCATTTTTGATTAAAGTTAGATATTTTCTTTTTGACTTTTTAACAGTTCAATATGTTTTCCAAGTTTTGGATTCCACAACTCAACTTTTTGTTAACACAGGTATCATAATTTTATTTATCACAGTTAATTTTATTTTTTCACTGGAAGAACTATTAACATTATTTATAAATTTCACATTTTATAGAATCTGGAAATTATATGTTTCAATAAGTTCGACTAACTTTTGTGACAAAAATACGACATTTGACTTCTGGATTATTTGACATGATTTTATGGATTAAAAAATTTTTATAACAATAACCTATACATCAAATACTTTTGAAAATATAATTGTAATCGAGCATGTAAAATGTTCTATCTCATTACGACAACGTGAATAAAATTTATGCGAAATTAGGTGTTCTTAAAACTATGTAAGTTATAATAATAATAATACACATATTAATTTTGTAATACTGAAGATGACCTAATATAAGATCGAAACGTTTATTGTATTGTATTTATTGTGATATATTAAAATATAAATATTTCGCTGCTAATAATTTGCGCTCGTGGTGTATGCCTTTTTAATCACATTGTTTTAAATAATAAATAATAAAAAATCAAAATATAACTGTAATAAAATGGAATTATTAATGTGTTTATAATAAAATATAATAAAAAATAATAATAAATTATAATTGTTAATATTTTGTTCTAAATATTTTCGCAGATTGGAAGCTGGACTTTGTCTGTACGGTCACGATATCAACGAGGACACCACACCAATCGAAGCTGCCCTTACATGGCTAGTCGGTAATACTATGGCCTCGTAAAAATCATGAATCTGAACATAATTACTCTTTTAAATGCTTCTAAACACTTTTAAATAGCGACGAAGTTCCATTGCTCCTATTTAATCTTCTCTAACTTTATCACGCGAAACGCGAATTATCGCAGTTTTACAAAATATCGATCTTCTCTCTTTCTCATAGCGAAACGACGAAGGGTAGAGGCAAACTTTCCAGGCGCACAGCGAATACTTTCGCAGATCAAGACAGGCACGACGAAGAAACGTGTTGGGCTCTTACTGGGTCAAGGACCACCTGCCAGGGAAGGCGCGCCCATATTAACGCCGGAAGGTGAGCGAGTGGGCAGCGTCACTTCCGGTGGACCAAGTCCGACCTTGGGCCGGCCAATCGCTATGGGATACATGCCACCGGATTTAGCGCAATATGGTGGCGGAATATTGGTCGAAGTTCGAGGGAAAACGTATAAGGGTACCGTCACGAGAATGCCCTTTGTGAAAGCGAAGTATTATACTGCGAAGTGATACTAATTTCACAATAAAAATTGATTGATTTTAGAACAATATTGCGAAATAATTAATTGACAGTGACGAATCGTTTAGTTCGTTTGCTGACGAAAATAAATTGCGACGAGTCGCAAATGATATTTTAAATTAAATAGATAATTTAATTTCTAAAAATTCCACTTACATTAGCTAATTAAACTAAATTAATATCATATAATTGATAATAAATACAATATAAGGCAAGTAAGAGTTTAACTTCTTGTTGTATATAAATTTATATACAACCAAGAAATTAAAAATTTGAAATTTTTATTTATTAATCGATTATTGAGCGCGAGCATGATGTATTGTAGTAAATAGCACATGGTCTGCTATACTAGAGATCCCAGGTCCGAATCGATTCGATTTCTGTGCAAAATTGCAGAAAAATAGGTAATGATTAATTCAAATGTGAATGTTTTGACGACTATACTAACTGTTATAATGAATTAAGAAAGTATTTACTCGAGAAGCATCAAATAGAGATACAATCACATTCGAAATATGAATCTTTGGCTACAATAATCGATTAATATATAAGAACTTCAAATTTAGAATTTCTTGGTTGTTGTATATAAATTAATATGGTAGACTTTTACTTACTTTATATTGTATTTGTTATTTTTATTGATATAAAGAATTTATTATCATATAATTGGGATTCTCGAAAAATCTAAATATAATATTAAATATAATAGAAATATGTAAGAGAGAAAGATTACAAGATTGATTACAATTTATAGACATATGCATTTTTATAATTATAATATCTATTTTTATATACATCAAATATATAAGACTTTTATACAAAATAAATATCTAGTAATAATGTTATAGAATTATTATAGAAATTGTATACGAAAGCATTTTTCAATAAATATTTTTTTAATGTATTGCAGTTTCATTATAAATGTTTTATAAAATGTTATAATAAATTTTTATTTATATATAAAACTTATTAAAATTTATTTATATATAAAACTTATCAAAAATAAGATTATTGATTTATTAGTGAGTAATAATTTAATCATAGAGAAAAATTTTTACATTATCATCAAGCAAAGTAAAATTCAATCTAAACCATAAGTTGTTAACTAAATAATGTTGATAATGAAAAATCGAGTCTTAACAATAGTTGATATTACAGAAATCTTGAAACCAAATTGAATTCAAGGAACTTCGTACTAAAATGGCACACAACTTAATCATAATTTACGACAAATTCTACTATTTTTACGATTCTAATATTCTTTTCAATACTATCAGCTTTTTTCCAGAATGTATTTTTTTCACATAATTTATTATTATGAATTTCAAATATTTTCTTAAATCTACAATATGATTTAATTGTAATCTTCGAATATAATAAAATTACAATGTTATAATAAAAAAAGCATTTCAGAAATTAATAATAACAAATTTTCTGTAATTCCAGATTTTAGATATATTAGGTGTAGTAAAAAGAAATCCATTAGATAGCTTTTTCCAATAGATGGCTTTAGTAATCTGTATCACGCGTAGACGAGATGGATTTCTTTTTACTACACCTAATATTTTACTGGAACTTTTCCTTAATTATAGATGCGTTTTATAATTTTCACTCATGATACGCACATGTATCATTTTATCCTTCAATATTCGGTGAATAATAAAATAAATATATCATGCGCATTATATTATGTAAAATGAAACATGTCAAAGATAAAACGATACTTGTATCAATTTGTGTCGCCAAATAAAAAACACCCAAAAAGCCATCACACTACGATGAGAATTCCAAATTAGAGATAAAAATCAAATTATTATAGAAAGAAAAAATGTTTCATATATAATTATATAAAAAATGGATATATTTTATATACAATTATATATACATAATTATATAAAATATGTACATATATATAATATTTTTTTTCAGGATTCGATAATTTTAATCAGATAATTTTAATTTTAAGCTATTTCGTTTTGATTGAATGAATTCTAATTTTTATTTAGCAATTCTCAAAATTGTCACTTTTCACATTTCTGTTCTAAAGAGAAAGTTACATTGATCCAGACTCATGTATATATTGGAAAACATGTATATAATCAGTAATTACAAATTACAGAACAAAGTATAAAATAGCAATATGCCAATATACCTGATGACGATCACATGTTTGCTACTCTTATTTTAACAAACTTGAGATACGTGGATTCGATCGAAACAAAAATGGATCATACTGATGGAGCATCATAGCGACTTGATCGGGTCGTCAATTCTGAAATACAGAACAAAGTACAGAATAGCAATAAGTTTCCTGGTGGATGACGATCACACATTTGCTCTTATTTTAACACACTTGAGATAGTTGGAATACGTGGATTCAATCGAGACAGAAATGGATCACGCGATGGAGCATCATGACGACTCGATCGCGTCAATTCTGAAATTACGTTGATCATCGCGCAATAACGGTCGTGTGCGACTCAACGCGTTATAATTCGCAATGATCTTCCCACAAGGCACTCGCAAACGACTTTTTGCATACGAAATTCACATTCGGACGGCAACACTCGCAGAAAATACACGGAGTAAAACGCACACAATCCCGATTTCCGAGAACCACTGCGGGCACCGCGGCGCGTAAATGACAAAACAGAAGCGCCGGTTTGAAAAATATCGCAGGCGAAATTGCGATTCTCGAAAATCGAAACGTTCGAAGCGCCAAACGACTTCTCGCGATTAGTTACGCTCGGAAGACGACAGAGGGCATTGTTCGTACATCGTGAAAATAAACGGATGCTCGAAGCTCCAATATTGCGGAGATTGTCATTAATTGTTAGTAATTATAGTAATAAGGATATAAATGTGTGCGCGATAGAGTTTTAGTAATATTTTGAATATTTATATAATAATTAGAATAGTGTAATAGATTCGTAATCGACAATGGTGCGAAGTAGCGACAAGTAAGTCCCGTTAAATTGAGGTTATGTGATACACCTTTCTCTTTCATTCTAATCTCGTTATCTCAAATTAATTTATCTCTAATTATTAAATAAACGGTTACATAGAGACAGACACCACCGGCGAAGATCGAGGTCGAGATCACGATCGAGATCGGCCGAACCTGAGAAGAAACGACGGCGATCTAGAAGCAGGGATCGAGAAAGGGAGAGAGATAAGGGACGACATCGAGAGCGGAGGAGTCGTTCGCGGGATAGAGACAGAGAGAGGAGTGACAGAAGGGAACGTTCCGAGAGGGACAGGGATCGCGAGAGAAAACGGTATACTCAAGAAGAGTTTCAAGCTGAAACGGTTGTTCATGGTGTTCACTTTCTTCTTTGATCGCATCATGTTTTTGTAGATGTTTTCAGTAATAAGTTGTAACAATAAAATAATTCATTGACATTGATTGTTCTCGGTATACTAGTGGAGACAGTAAAGAAAAGCGTCTTACAGGCTCAAAATCTTCGCGCTCTGGCAAAGAACGATCGAACAGGTCCCGTTCCCGTGATAGAAAGGATAAAGAGAAGGGTGACAATGAGGAATTACCTTTTGATCACACAAAATTAGACAAGGTGAGCAATCAAAGATCATTGCTCGATTTACAATCTTGTTTTAAGAACTTAAGTTGTCAAAAAATATTAAGTAACAATTTCTATCTATTTTTGTGCAGTCTTTAGGCTTTAATCATTAAACTTAAGTGAATTGAGCAAAATCCAATTTTTACAATCTAAAAGCATAATTCTGTAGCCGTTCTGTGATCTATTGTCACTTACAAATTTACGGTTTAAAGCAAGGATGTGAACTTAGCCAAAATGAAAAACAAGCAATATATAAAAATTTATATTGCAGGAGGAAGAGCAAAAAAGGCTGGAATTGGAAATGCAAAAGAGAAGAGAGAGGATAGAAAGATGGCGAGCAGAAAGGAAGAAGAAAGAACTGGAAGCAACTAAAAAAGACGGTAAGACATCTATTTTGGCAAATCTTCAGCTACCCATGAAAAAGTGGTCCCTTGAGGATGATAGTGACGAAGAGACTCCTGTGGTACAGAATAACAAGGAAACAAAAGAAGAAGGTGCAAAAGAAGAAATTGAAGAAGTAAATGAAGAGGTAAAAGATAAGGAGGAGGAAATTGATCCACTTGATGCTTTTATGGCAGAGGCAAGTATTACTATAATTTATATCATCAATTTGATTTAATATATACTTATGTCCAATTAATTTAATAGGTTCAAGAAGAAGTAAGAAAAGTAAATAAATTTGATGGTAAAGCTCCAAAAAATGCCAACAATGGCACTAATTCTGCATCGCAGAGTGGCGGAGTGGTTATTGTAACTGGAGTAGCTAAGAAAAAAGTACAGAAACAAAAAGGAGAATTGATTGAACAAAATCAAGATGGATTGGAGTACTCTAGCGAAGAAGAGGGCGAGAATCTTCACGAGACTGCGGCCGGTATAGCAAACAAACAGAAGCGAGAATTAGCTAAAGTTGATCATGCTACAACAGAGTATCAACCCTTCCGAAAGTCTTTCTATGTTGAAGTGCCTGAGATAGGTATGGCCATATATTTTTAAATTATGTTTTCTATTGTATCAATAAATAAATTATATATATATATACCATATATATATATATATTTATATATATATATATATAATATATATATATATATATTTACTCATTTACTACATATTTGCAGCAAGAATGACACCAGAAGAAGTGGAAGTGTACAAAGAAGAATTAGAAGGCATTCGCGTGAAAGGTAAAGGTTGCCCAAAACCTATCAAGTCTTGGGCGCAATGTGGCGTAACTAAGAAGGAATTAGAAGTATTAAAGAAACTCGGTTATGAGAAACCGACACCTATTCAATGCCAGGCGATTCCGGCAATCATGTCTGGTCGCGATCTCATAGGTATAGCGAAAACCGGTAGCGGAAAAACGCTAGCTTTTCTTTTACCTATGTTTCGACATATACTCGATCAGCCGCCGTTAGCTGACGGTGACGGACCAATCGCGTTGATTATGACACCAACTAGAGAATTGTGTATGCAAATTGGTAGGGATTCGAAGAAATTCACGAAATCACTGGGTCTTTCGCACGTGTGCGTCTATGGTGGAACTGGCATTTCTGAACAAATAGCAGAACTTAAGAGAGGAGCTGAAATCATCGTGTGCACACCAGGAAGGATGATTGACATGCTTGCTGCTAACAGCGGACGAGTGACTAATTTACGTCGAGTAACGTATGTAGTACTTGATGAGGCCGACAGAATGTTTGATATGGGTTTCGAACCGCAGGTGATGCGAATTATGGAAAATGTAAGGCCGGATAGACAAACGGTACTGTTTAGTGCAACGTTCCCACGACAAATGGAGGCACTAGCCAGAAGAATACTTACGAGACCAGTCGAAGTACAAGTCGGTGGACGTTCTGTCGTTTGCAAGGATGTGGAGCAACATGTAGTTGTACTCGAGGAAGATCAGAAATTTTATAAGTTGCTTGAGATCCTTGGACATTATCAAGACAAAGGTTCCACTATTATATTTGTAGACAAACAAGAGAATGCAGATACGTTGCTCAAGGATCTTATGAAAGCTTCGTATTCCTGCATGTCTCTTCACGGCGGTATAGATCAATGCGACAGAGATTCAACCATATTGGATTTCAAAGCGGGACGAACAAAATTGCTCGTGGCCACGTCCGTCGCCGCTAGAGGCTTGGACGTCAAACATTTGGTATTAGTTGTCAATTATGATTGTCCTAATCACTACGAGGATTATGTACACAGATGTGGTAGAACTGGCCGAGCTGGAAATAAAGGGTAAGATATAAATCTTTGAATTTTCACAATATATGAAATATTTCAAATTTATTGGTTTGTTTCCCCTTCAGATATGCATACACCTTTATTACATCAGAGCAAGAACGTTACGCTGGTGATATTTTACGTGCGCACGAGTTAGCGGGCGTACCTGTTCCAGAACCCTTGCGCCAATTATGGGAAGGTTACAAAGCCCGCCAAGCCGCGGATGGAAAGAAGGTTCATACTGGAGGTGGTTTCAGTGGCAAAGGATTTAAATTTGACGAATCAGAGGCTGCCTTGGCGAATGAAAAGAAGAAATTCCAAAAAGCAGCCTTGGGACTGCAAGATTCCGACGACGAGGATATAGAAAACGATATTGACCAACAAATCGAGAGCATGCTAGCGCCCAAGCGAACTGTTCGTGAAATTGCGAAACCGACCGCGACCAGTGTTACAGTGCCCGGTCAACCTATTCCTAGTGCCACTGATAAACTTGAATTGGCCAGAAGACTGGCGTCGAAGATAAACATTGCAAAGAATCTGGGCGCTGAAGCGAAAGGCGCTACTCAACAAGCAGCGGAAGCCATACTAAAGGGTGCAGGACCTACCAATCTTATCACGGTAAAATCCTAGTTTTTGTTTCAAATGTTATTGCAGTAATTTTACGATCGTAAATAACTTTTTTTTTTTCTTTTATACAGGCAAAGACAGTCGCGGAACAACTAGCAGCGAAACTGAATACTAAGTTGAATTATCAGCCACGCGAGGAAGATCTCGTAGAAAGTGATGTGGAAACGGGCGAGCAAACATTCCGCAAGTATGAAGAGGAACTCGAGATCAACGACTTCCCGCAACAAGCGAGATGGCGAGTCACAAGCAAGGAGGCTCTTGCTCAAATCTCAGAATATTCTGAGGCAGGTCTGACAGTGAGAGGAACGTACATCGCACCTGGGAAAACGCCACCAGAGGGGGAGAGGAAGTTATACCTAGCAATAGAATCGACAAGTGAGTTGGCGGTCAGCAAGGCCAAGGCGGAAGTGTCTCGACTCATCAAGGAAGAACTTATCAAACTGCAAGCGTCTGGTGCTCACACTGCATCGCGAGGTCGCTATAAAGTTTTATAAAGTTTTGGGATCATTTTAACGAGGTATATAATGTATATCGTAAGGTTATCATATGCATACGCAAATGTATATGATAAAAGTTTATTATACATGCAAATGTGTTTGTTTTTAACAAATTACAATAACAAGATATACTTAACGACTGTGAGAGAGCCTTATTTATATCATTGGCACAAACCACTGCAGGCAATCCAAGTTTTCGCATATTTATAAATAAAATGCGAGCACCCACATTATCTCCTTAATATTTCTTCTATTGTATTAATTTACCTATACAAAATAAAAATTCGAACGAACGCTCAGTAACATAAAATCGCACGCAGTATACGCCAGTCATACGTTCATAACAATTCTTAATAAAATCTTATGTTGATAACGTTCAGCTATCTTGATAAAATCCTACGTTGATTTTTTTTCTATCGATAAACATTAACCTTAGCTATACACACTAGAGTCCCAGAAACCCCAGTGCAATTTGCTAAATCGAGATTTTTTTCATGTTTCTGAACTTTTTTTTTCTTTGAACCTATCTCGAAGCTCTTTAATTCTATCGATTTTTACACATTATAGATTTCTTCCTTGATCAATTCTTCATCGAAATAATTGAAAAAAAAAATTGAAATATGTCGATTTTTACGGAAGTTATGATAACAAATATGAATGGAGTCACAGGGATCCCATTGTGTATATCAAGGGCAGAAAAAAAAAAGTAATAACAAAATTTGAGAGAATGAGATTATTTTTTTGAATGATACTTTTTCGAGCTTTTGTATAAAAATCATAGTGAATACACGATATACTAATGTCAATTAATACGACCCGATATATATTAACTTAAGTTTACGGAGTCTTTTTAATTATTTAATTTATAATGAGCAGTTCTCGATTATCTGCGACGAAATAACGGATTACGCGCGCAGGAAATCGTATATCTTTGTACATACACTCTCATTATATATACTCTTTCCTCTTTGGCAATATTAATTGATAACTAAAAATACATTTTGCTGTACGGTATTAGAAGGCACTAGAAGAATCACAGACACGAGACACGCTGTAGACATTCGTCGCCGCGAATGCATCGCGATTAGGTAAACTGTAAAGAAATACTTTCAGCGACAAGAACAAAGCAGAAAACAAGATTAATCGCTCATAGCTGCAACTATCCTTGATGATAATAAATCTCGAATATCTTACACGATTCATTAAAAATTAAAATGTACTTTATACACTATTTACTTATTACTTTGGATTTGACAGAATAAGAGCGATGTATCTCATTTTCCTTTTGGCTTGTAAATCAAGATAAAATGTTTAGCAAAAAGATGGTAACGGCAATTGTCGTGAGCCAAGCACGAATATTTATAGCACTAGAAATATAACTATGGGCTATCTCGGCTCTGCTCAGCGAACCCAGAGGTACTTCCGCTGCGATTAAAGGACTCCTCTCTGAAATCCTAGTGACGAGCTTCTCCGTTTCCGTCACGCAAGCTCGCAATTGCAGCATCGATGGCTTCTTAGTAATGGGCTGTACGACTATGAAGATATCGCGATCGGGTGTCATCATGCCACGAAGAGCGCATTGCGCCACTTGCAATTGGCGACCTAGAGCGACCAAGAGAGCTTCTAGAGTGACGGAATCCTTGTCGGTTTCCTCATCCATCATATAATAGATCCTGTCCACCTATAATAAATAAATATTAGATTATAAATAATTCAAAAGTCTGAAAGATATCTCATTTGAGAGTATTTACCTGTTTCTTCGAGTAAAACAATCTTGCCGCTCCTCCACAAACAGGACAACAAGCACCGGGAGGGGTAACTCCAATGCAATACGGCTCTTTTAAAGGAGGACACTGTACGGCGTCACCACAGCGAGATTTCGTTTCATCACCTATGAGACCGACGGCGACACAAGGACCTTCGTAGTCTACGACGACCTTATCGGCCCAAGCTGCGCATTCGTTAGCGTAGGTCTCGCCGTTGATGCCGCACGCCCAATCCCGAAGACTACATCCTTTCAGACAAGGTCCTCTGTAACCTAGTGTGGCTCCAGCTCGGATCATTGCGCATGCAGAAGGATACTGGCGATTCTCTTGATCGCAGACTGGTCCACTGGATTCATCACGCGGATTACAATCTATTGGCACGCATTCGTATTGCTGGCATGGCTTGTGCAAAACAGTCAAGCAAACTCTAGGTCTACGGACGCATCTCTCTGAGCTGTCGCAGGGATTATGCACGCAGGGATGCCTGCTAGAGCAGCTGCCGAACTCCACCTCAGTGGTCGACAACCCGGCGCACTTCGCTAGACAGGCGGACGCGAAGGTGAACCCTAGCCTGCCGCAAACTGGGACATAATGAGCCGGACAATCGCAGGGCAAGGATAACATTCGCAGCTCGCCACAGCTCCTCTTAGAGCACGTAAATTCGCCTTCGAAACAATGGCAAGGATTACAATCGAGGTAGAAATGGCCTTTGTGTTGAATAAACCGATCATGCACCCAGCAAGATTTGAAGTTGAAGCAATTGAGCATGCGGCACTTCTCCAGGCCGCGCGTCGTGCATTGGCAGATCTTCAGGCAACCCTGCTGATCAAACCGTGGGATCTGAATCCAAGATCCAACCGGCACCAATTGCTTCGACATCTCGCCGAGAGAACAAGCCGGCACGCAACGATAAATCTTGGCGCCATTTGGTTGAACCACACAGAGCTGTCCCTGTGGGCAAGGATTCCGTCTGCAGGGCGTCGTAATGTCTTCATCAGGATGGATCACAGCTTCGTCATTCTGTGAATTATCCAAAAATGGCCCTAATGAGACGCACGGAGCGTCCGGTCTACCCGGTGATAATTTGGCGCACAAAGTAGCCGCTGTGTGGGATCCGGTGACTGAGCTCCAGTCCACACAGCTCGCCATCAGTTCTAAACAATCCTCGCGACAAAGTCGCGTCTCGTGGATTCTGGTCTCGCAAGGTCGCAGCTGCAAAAGACAAGCCGCCGCACGAAGAGTCTCCGCTGGACAGGAAGCAGCGACGCGTACGGGCACACCTAGTCCACGAATAATACTTCCTCTGGACCAGTGATCGGCCTCCCATTTAGCTGCTTCGTCAGCCGCAGTCGTGCACGTTCTAGCAAAAAATTAAGTATTCGATTATGACAAGCTTTTAATTTTTTTAAAAGATTTTAAATTTTATCAGTACCACTCGGAGTTAATCTTAATATTCAACTTTCTAATCGCTAATTAATTTCAGACTATTGACATGACCAGATCTTAATCCACTCTAGGTACCTAAATAAAGTCGTAGGTCTGTCATTAAACCGCGCACAGTAAGACAACCCGGAACAGCCTATCTCGCAAGAGTCGTCCGCATCTTCCAAACACCTCCTCAGTTCACCTTCTGAATTGGACGAGAGACACTGTGCGTCTAGTTGTACCCAGGCGGTCTCCCAGTCTGCCTGAAAAGCTCGCCAGCATAAATTCTGACAGAAAGGCTTTGTCGCTTTCGTGCAACACGTCAATTTTCCAGCGTTCAAGGGTAACCGCGTTGGCTTCGTCGAGCCCGATTTTAGTAAGCAGCTCCACATCGGCGACTGAGGTAATACGGGACTGCATTTCTCCGCCAGAGCATCCATGATCTCCTGGTCGGTCGTCGCAGTGTGGAGAATACTGCGACACGTATTCAGGCACGCCGCAGTCGTGGCTTCATCGCAACAGTGCAAATCTACAGAAATAGAATCAACTAATTTGTACGACGTAGAGTCAATAATCATTCGCTGATATCAATCAATGATTAATTAAAGTATAATAGATAAATCTTCTTGCTAAACGAAAACGTTATTTTTATAACGATTAAAAAATTATAATACATTATAACGCTATTTAAATTAAAACAAATTAAAATACAAGGTCAAAAGCAATGTAGATGTAACATGGTCTTTTGATCATTAATCCATGAACACCATGTACACCTACATTTATATTGCTTTGTCTCTGGAACATTGATGATTTTAATTGAATGACGCCACCATTTCTCGCTAGTCAGAGAATTGGCTTCCAATTAGACTTTATTGACATACTTTGACTTCATGACTATTAAGGAGCATTATGGTATATTTTTACAGTAAAATGAAAGGTTGTAACAGAAAATGAGATAAAATTTTCATAATTACGACGAGGAGAGTTAAGTAAAGTTTAATATAAATTTTAATATAATAGACCTTGTATTTTAATTTGTTATTGCTTAGCAATTTATACGAGTGTGTAATAAAAACTATAATTATTAAATTAAAACGCTAATTAAATTCAATTAAAAATTAAATTAAATATTTCTTTGAAAAAAAAACGTAATTCTAATATTTGAATACTATTATAAAATTGATTCGATAATTATTTGATAATTATTTGCGTCTACTCCACATAGATCGTATCACGGTTTTTTATGAAATGATAACTAACGTTGCTTCGGATCCTCGGCGTGTTTCACCTCGGCTATACTTTTCAGGCATTTGGGGATTTGATGGAAGCAACCCTTGCTGCTGTACAACTTCAAGTTAGATTGTTTGCTAGGTTTGTAAAAAATATCTTTGCAAATAGCCCTGCATGTGTCATTGGAAACGTTACTGCAGCATCGTTCGGCCTCCTCGCGCTTTTCCAGACAGAAGAAAAATTCGGGTTCGTCGCTCGGTCGGCAGGATTCGTTCAGATCATTTGTGGAACCAGACAGAGCGCAGGTCGTGCGACACGTTGGATTTTGAGCGAGACGACAACATCTTCGACCCGTCCAATCTTCGTTCCTTTTGAGCTCTATAAGAATTCAAATAATTCGATATTTTGCCGCAATATTTGATGCACACTTGACTACCCCGCTTACCATTTAATGTCGTGTTCACACAAGACCAAAAATCCAACTGAAAAAAAAAGAGTTGAATGAGGAAGGACATTGTAGTTACAAAAAATAGAAGAAAAAGAAAAAAAAGAATGGTGAAGAAAGTGAAGTGGCACAATCGATCGCGCGAGCGCGAGTCCGGAGATCATCTTTCATAAAATCGTCACCGCGAAATGAAAAAATTTGGATCGCATTACAAACATCCCGAATCGTTTAAGGTGCCCATTGTTGAGAGCTTCCGATCCAGATTTGAGCTGAATGAAGAGAACAAACGAGTGTCGATTGCGTGGGATCGAATCTTAGAAATAAAAATCGTGTGGCAACTCACCAGCTCCATGGAACAAAACTCCAGCAGACGTTGAGTGGCATTTTCCCTCGCTTCAATTTCGGCACCCAAGACTACCAAGGATATCTATATAAAATTGCGAACAAATTATCTCTAATCCTCAAATCATAATTATTATCATGAAAAAAAAATCAAAGTAATTGCGATAAAATTGCAAAGAAAACTTATGTAGCATGAATAAAAATTCAAAATGTCGCGGATTGGCGGTCCAAAATTTTGAAAAGAAGAATAAATGATAATAAAAGAACTATAAATGATAATAAAAGTAGTCATATAGAAGAAACTCTTTGCATAAATGTGTAAATTATTCCGACGAGTTGGACTAAGCGTTAACTCCTTTAATGTCTGTCTCGACTGACTCGAATTGAACGTCGAGGACTTCCCAAATTCGAAATGCGGTGCGGCGCATTAGCGGTCATTAAGAATCAAGGACACGAATGCAACACACATATGGGCCCCGCGATTTCCTGTTGCCCGTCACTGAATGACAATCGTCCTCGGGACCGAGATATTGCTCGCGCGTTTCGTCTTCATCCCGGATTCAATCGGCGTCCTCTACGAGGACACACCGGATCCACTTGGTATGTCCATCACAGTCAAGAGTTACGACCATCCATCAATATGCGGTGGATCCCGCCGGGGTCTGGCGATAGGCCCAGTCAAAGGTTACACTCGACCACCGAACGTAAATCATCGATCACTTGTTCATATATTTCTCTCCGAATGGCATTTTTTAAAATTAATATGCAGTTTTTATCAAAACGACAAATCATATTATATTGTTATTGAAATAACAGCGCTACATTAAATATTCGATGTAGGTATTTCTGATTGTGTTATGAGCTTCATCATATGTGTGCGAAGAGATTTATTTTATAATTTAATATGATCTAGCAATATCTCCAGAATATTTTTATCAAGTTCGGTTGTTATAAATGTTAGAGGTGAAAGTGATGTGGAGTTGAGAAAATGGCGTATGTACGTATTTCCGTCGCGGTATATTCTGGGAGGTATGCGCAGCCGGGTCACATCGCCATGCTGAAAGAGATGCATTTTCCACTGGCAAATTTTTCGCGGCGATTTTAACGCCGAGAAGTATGTTGATGATGACAAATTTCTGTTTTCTGTTAAACACGAACGGTAATTTTATACGAACTGAATATGATGAACGGTAATTAAGATAATGCGAAACGAAAAATAATTTCACCATTTCTCTGTTTGTGATATCGCGATTAAAATTGACGTAGAAAATACTATCGTTCATAAAAATCTGAAATAAACATTACTTTGAAGCTCATATATCTCGGACCAAATACATCACTGCGACGGCCTCCGAGCAAAAGCCGAGATCAAAAGATACCGAAATAGAGCCACAGCTTTTATAATTTATCTCTTGCTCTCATTTGCCAAAATCCCGAATGCCACAAACGGCTATGAAGTGTCGATTGATTAATAAATTGATCATCTACAGTTCTCTCTAATACGACCCGTCGTATGCACTCAGCTTTTTTAAAATTTAAAAATTACATTAATATGCTTTTTTAATTATTTTTACGATATAATATAATTTTTATATTAGCTATAAAAATATATAATATTTATTTTATAGAAAAAAATACTCATTTATCAAAATGTATTTTTTAATGTGAAACAGAAGAAACAATAAAAATACTGCTGATTCGAAGAAAAAAAGACCCACACGTTGCCGAAGAAACGTCTTTCCTGTCCACCTAAAGAATAACATATCACATATCTCGGAGCTTTCGTCATGATTTCCGGTTATTTTGCTAAATGACCAAGAAGGAAGCGCTCATCAGTAGTCAAGGGAGAAGATCCGGAGAGACAGCTTTCTCAAAGTTTTTCTGCACCTCACATGTCGTGTCTCACATTTCAATTGAGCAATAACGTTGAGATAGAAAACGTTAAAAACCACAAAAAAAAATCGTGTCATAAAATTTTTTGTAAGTAACTTTTTTATATATTTATATATAAAACATTTTTACAATTGATTTTACTTCTTATTTCGAATTCAAGATTTTAAGTACATTAATATCACGAATAAACTCACATCGCGATCGCCGCAGCAATAAAATATCCTTTATAGACAAGATCCTCTCGTACGCCATTCCGTAATCAGAAATCAACAAAAGATTACCCAAAGTACATCCCCCTCTCCTCCCACCTCACCCCGAATAAACTGCGTGGAGACACGATATCATTGATAACGCGTGGTACGTCCAGCATGTTCAACGCGTCAATTCGTAATATTTGCGTATGAATGAGCCCGCGGGGCGCCCCGGAGGGGTCCCGCGTAAATCTCGCAGCGGGCCCCCGGTGTCTCCGATATTATCTTCGAAGAGGAGGCCCCTGCAGTCACCTCTAAAGAAGCTACAGCCGGGAAGCACCCCACGTCGAGGAACCCTCATCGAAGGAAGCAACGAGTATCTTCTTCTCATCTTTTTTCCCACCTATCCATTTCACTCTCCTTCTTTCTCTCTCTTTAACGTTCCCTTTTTATTTCCCGGATCCTAATATATCCGTGGACACGACATATTTCGTGTCCTTTATCGTCCCGGGTTCGGCCCACGGATATTTATCAACCGTGTGATATCGCATTCGGATTACGCTGTCGAGATTGTCTTTTTGAAATTCCCACGAGGCTCCTCCTTCCGCGCTGTATAATTAATAAATTATATTCCGCGGCGTGAGGTCATGGTTAATTTCTTGTCGCGACGGAAAAGGTGTACCAATCTTTATACAGTTTCGGATATTGATTTTTGATTTACAATTTTAGATTTCACGTATCGCTCAGTGTTTTGTTCACGGCCATTCACTGTCAATGTAAAATATTAAAACAGCTTTTATGTAAGTATTATAATTATATATTATATATACCTTTATAGATATATTTTTGATATAACTGTAGATACAAATATTTATGTATATATTAATAAGTTTGACATTTATTGAACTTAATTTAATTACTACTTTTATTCTAGAATGAGAGCATTTCAAGAAATTCTCTTAAAGAAACTTCTCTTAAAAAATTTTAAAGAAGAAGAGAGAATGAAGTATGATGTACTTATTTAAAATGCGTACCTTGGAGCACACATTCCGACAGGATCCAGCAGCCAGCAAGCAGCAGGACATCTCTGTAACAGAAACGAAGGAAGGA
>NW_011626450.1:1290292-1332154 GCF_000204515.1 Acromyrmex echinatior
CGGAAGAGCAGATGGAAACTATAATCCGATAAACTTCGGTCACACTCGAGAATATTTCCTCCACTTTTCCGCCGACACGAAACAGACGCGTATCCTGCATTACGTCAGCATAAGAGAGGCAAAAAGGAAGAGAAAGGATCCGTTTTCAGGAATCCACACGAGGGTACGTTAGTGTCAAAACTCTGCCATCCCCCTGAGGGACCTCACATACAGTTTATATTCGGAGACTCCAATTCACACAAACAGAATTGGAGAGTTTCATCCTGACTGAGGTAATTTTTATCGCAATAAATTCTTTGTAGTTTAAAATACTTATTAGCATCGTTATTAAATTGACGATCAATTTGTGAAGTTCTCCAGTTTTCCAGTTTCAGTTTATGATTGTGTTTCAAATCCGACAAATCGAATTGGCGCGCAGAGTTTAGAGAACTAAAAAATTTATGAATATTATAATATCAAGATCCGTTTCGAAAATAAGATTCCTTTCTTATTTTATTTTCGCCTATATAAAATTATAAAAGATTGTCACCTTTCTTTATACTTTTGAACGATAATTTTGTATTCATTACTACGTCAATTATTATAACGATGGAACAATTGTATTTACGTAACATTTTTTAGAACATGAAATAAAGTAGGACAAAAGTTGAGACGTAGACGTTTCTCGTCGGTGATCTTAAATATTAAAAGTTTCCGTTCCATCTAGCGACTGCAGTGGCGTGCAGTCGAGAAACATTCCGTGTGTCCCCTTTTCTTCCCAACGTCTTCAATTATTAAACGACTGAAGGGGAATTGTCCGGTACGTCATTTGGATCGAACAATCGAATAAGATATCCTGGTCTTCGTCCGGGAACCTTCGTTCGTATTTAACGACAAACTTTGAGCTGTGACATTTTCAAGAGAATTGGTTTTCGAGTTTCTTATCGCCAGTGGGCAGTTTGTTGCCCTTTACAACGTTTGTGACTTCGATTGTGACGTAATTATACGTACCCCGTCAGAACGCGCGTTCCTGTTTTTATATTTCTGACGTGAATGGTTGTCAACGACTCCTCCCAACGTGTCACGTTTTGACGTGAAAGATCTTTAACGACTTTACCAGGTTAACATGCGGGTTCGATCAAAGTGACTCGTGTGAAAGGGGGTCTTTTGAATGGCGACTGAAATCGTAAGGGCCGCCGACCGTGCCAACGTATGCACTGCGTTACAATGAAGCTAATAGATACCAATTAACAGCAAATTGTAGCTCCCTCCCTTTTCTCGCTTCATTTCGAAGAATCGTTTCGATTCCAATTATATATACGCCCGTACATACTGCAGAGTTAATTTTTTACAATCGTAGTCTTTCTGAAGATATTTTGTGTATTCATAGTATAAAATTTACTGTAAATATTATTCGAAGTATTCGTTCGTAAAATTACAGAACGAGATCGTTTGAATTTCATAGCACTTACGAAGAATTATAATTACGGCCGTATTGTCGGGAATGGAAAATATCAGTCGCGTTCGGGATCGTTTGCATTCTTGAGCAAACAGGAGGGTGCTCGAGTCTCGTGGAACGTTCTCCTATTACAGAATAAATTACAGAATGTTTGGCTAGATATCGGTTTCAGTCACCGACACCTGGCACTTATCCGTTTGTCACCGAGTTATTCTGGTCCTAAAATATCAGCGGGATGATTTGTGGAGGTTGAATCATATTTTCTGTTCTCTCAACACGGTTACTATTATGGAGCGTGGAAACCTGCCATCGTTCATGTTTTATCGTCGTGACTTTGACCGCACTCGAGAGTTTTATTTCATTCTTTTTCTTTTTCTTTTTTTTTTTGTTTTCTTACTCATTACGCATGCAAGTGCGTTTACAATCATCTCGCCGTCGTAAAAACTCACGCGGGTCGTTTAAGACGCGCCTTTAATCGAATCCTCGCCACAAAGAACCTTGACGTTTCCACGTGAAATTTCGCCGCGACAAGTGCGTCGCGCCTTTAAACGCGGCGTTTTGTGGCTCCTGTTGCGGACGACACAAAAATAGCTGGCGTCGTTTGCGGCCATCCGGCGTTTACACCGATCTAAACTGCGGAGCCCCCTTCACTTTGTCTCACCCGTTGCGCTACCCGAGAAGCCGAAATGTTCTTGACTTTGATGGGAAACATCAGATCGACAAATGCAATCCAAATCGTACGACTTGTGAACGCAATATACGTTTTACTTTCCAGAAAGACTTCATTAAAATTTATCGGGAGGAAGAAATTGAGCGTAGAGAGAAGACATTCTCAATTTTGAGAAGATAAAAAACGCTAGAGGTGTAATTATATATTAAATAGAGGAAACTGTTGAAATTAAATATCAGCTGTCATTTTTAAACGCATTTTTATAAATTAACGTTTATCAAATGATACAAATATATCTGACTATCTTTGCTTTATATGTAAACAAAACTGTTCTGTATTGAAAAGTATTTTATTTTTTTTCATTCTTTACGTGCGTTTACAAGCTTAGTTTCAGCAACTTCCCATGTGACACCCTATAATTAACGAATTATATAATTAACGATAATGTAGTAACAATAGTAATAATAGACTGTTACGAGAGGAATCGATGACGACGATGGTATACCGAGAAGTGACAAACAACGCCTAATAAAGTGGACCGTTTAATTTGACTAATACAGGATTCTGCGGAGCGAGTCCAATGGCATTTTAAACGCATTAATACGCTCGATGAAACGAGGCAGCTCGGTCTCCTGCAGTCTCCGTCGTCTCTCTGACATTAGCATAACAAAATAGGAAACGCAGCCACGACAAATATAATAATATTCGCGAATCTCGTTGCATGGATTACACGTTGCGCGATCATAATGCCGTGCCCCGAGGACGTGTTGTAAATTTAATTCGACGTTTTCTCTTGCGGCTTTGTTTCTTGCTTTTCTCCTTTTTGTTTTTCAAACGTCGCCACGTCGAACGCGCCTAATGCACACTCGCGTCGTGTTGATAATGACAGATTTCATCTGCAGTAAATCCATCTGTGCGCCATAATCCGCAAACGGCGCGTCTAAATTTATATACGCGATGTATGTGTGATTTTTGTATAGCAAAACTCCTAAGCCAGTCTCTAACGGGAAACTAAAAAAATATTGTTGATAACTAACGGGAATATAAGAAAAACATTGTTGTACAGAAGCTACGTGTTTCGCGAGTTTTATCTCCGTATTCAAATCCATTATTAGAAAGAAATAGTTCAACGTTTCGTGAATATTACAGTTCTCTAATTCATCAGGCCAAAGAGTATCAAATTGTTCTTCGTCCCGATGGAGTGAATTGCAATATTCACGAAATATTGACGTTCTAATAATGGATCTGAACATGGAGGTAACCCGCGAAACACATAGTATAGAAAGTATCCTTGGAAGCATCAAAAGCACTAGAAATACTTGTTATTCGTATACTACTTCGTATACTGAGAGAAAAAAAATACTAAAAAATAAGCTATTATGATCCACCGAATAAATAATTTCTGAGAACAAATAAATCACGACGTAAAAAAATTTTACGTAACACACGAAAATTATTTATTCGATGGGTCCTAATAATAGCTTGTTTTTTTCTATCAAGATATTGTCTCTCAGGGTATATTAATCATCTTGGAAAGTAATAAAAATCACCAAACACGGACCACCTTGATCGCTCGCTTGATTAAGTCAGAAAGTCCGAAATCAAGTTGTTGATATCAATAATGCATCGCGGTATCTGCAATAAATCATTTACGTATCAATGTTGCGTGTCCGATGATATCCTGTCTACTTGGACGATCGGTATGTCGGTCCACGCGTGCCGAGACAATAAGCGTATCTTCGCCAGTCTTCACGCGCGTAATTTACAGCGAATCGGCGTTTCTCCGTTTCGCCGCGAATCTTTCTCGGAACGAGACGAGCGCGTTTCCTCAACGAATTTAAACGAGCGACTCGAGATGACGTCGATCGACGGGAATGTGTCGTGCAACATTCGTTCTCTCAGCGCAAGCTGTCCGACTCCGTATGTATACAATATACACGACCCGCGACTCGCCGTTATATACATACACGACCGCATAACTGCATTCGCAGCTGCGTCTTTCGGCTGCGACATCATCGGCGTTACTGTCTCTCGTAAAAGAAAAGCTTCGCGCGATATCGCGCTTCCCATATTTTTATCAGCGTATATGACTTACATATGAACACGGTGACTCCAGAGAGCCATCAAAAAAAGCTCTTTGCGAATTGCAATGCGTCGATAAAATTTTATTTCTCAGTGCACTACGAATGCCTATTTTCTCTACAAACAAGAATATCAAATAGAAAAAAATTGCTTGTCAATTTAATTTGTGATATTATTATTCTAGTTCTATTAGAACATTGCATTTCGAGACTGAAAATTTGGCTCGTAATCTGTAGGATTGAATACGAGTATATAAATTCACATCAAATTATCTGAATACTGTAAAAGATCTAGCTTGACCATTTAAGGCCTTCATTTCCTATTTATTGTGTATTCAAATTACAGTCTGAAAAGATACTGATTTAATAGAAAAAAAAATCTTTCTTTATAGACAGGAAAACAATTAAGACAAGTCAAAAGAGATTCGTTCCCACGGAATGAAATGCTTATGCAACTATATTTTTTGCAAGATAAATGAATGCAGACCAAATATAGGGGAGGGGGATTGGAAATTTGAAAATAAATGCTCTTCGAATAAAAGACGTTCCGCCTATCGCCGATCTGGCTGACACTCATTAATCGTACCATAATCAATTCTTCATCGCAAATCCTACCTTTCGCAATCTGTCAGCCATTATCGACGATTACGAACGCCACATCGTTATTTGCAAATATAGGCGCGATAATCCTCGCGAGGGCATAATTAGATGCTGCCGGCGGCAGGCAAACGATGCGATGTGCACACGAAGAAATTGTACTATACATAATTAATACAGTCATCAAACTCGCGCCCGAACAAGCACGGTGCATTTTATGGTGCGAAGAAGAGAGAAAAGGAAGGAGGAAATCGACAAGGGATTGGCGGCAGCGGGGAGATAAAAAGGAGGGAATCGTGATACGTGTCTCTCGACATGTTTTTATCCGGCGTGAAGCTGTCACAGGGGTTTTATATGTTTATTTATCTCTCCTCTTATGCAGCATACACCATGTAACGGTTACATATATATCGACGGAGGAGTACATATAAGTAATCTTCATGGTGAAGAGTCTTTCGGATGCTTCTCTCTTCTTTCGTTTGTTCTCTCTCTCTCTCTCTCTCTCTCTCTCTCTCTCTCTTGAAATCTGCTGCTACTTCCTTCTTTTTTTTGTCTCCTTGACAAGAAATTCGCGACAACCGGTCCCCTGAGGAACACCACTGGGTGTCGCTGTAGGATCCACAAAAAACCCCCCAGTATCTCCCTAATTATGTCTACGTCTCTCATATTGTAGCGAGAGCGTGCGATCTGTCTTTTGAAATTGATATAGCAATCACCACGATCCACTTCTTATCACTCTTCCAATTAATTGACTTTTTAACGTCACACGCAGTACACTTTATCAGAGAGATCCTGGAAACACGCGTCCTTAAAACGTAGGAGCAACTTTTAAACATCTTTATATTCTTTGGAGTGAAAATTAAGCTAGTCTTGAAAAAGAATAGCCTAATTTTCAATCTTTAAGAATGTAATTCTTCGAAATGACGATAATTCACTTTAAAAGTTTTAAAAAGTTCCTTGGAAGTCTCTGTGCTGTATGGAGTATCACCAAATTGTTGATGCTTTCCAGCATGAGACACAGTGTGATCATCACCATAGTGATCATTTCATCTTTGTTTAACATTGGCAAACAACAAAGATATTATGATTCACTGTGTTACACTGTATTATTTGTGTCTCTTGCTGGAAAGTATCCTGTACTTGTTCCAAGATTGAAAATGATGTAAAACTGTATTGTACAAAAGTGTGTGTGATGTTTTATTATATTAATACAATTATCACGAATGTGATAAGCTTTGAGCTTCATCTTCGATGCGCTTCATTTACATATTGTAATAGTGAATAATATAATATCGTTTTATGTTTGTTCACTGTAATCGTAATCAATCTATAAATCTTTTTTTTTATCCTCGCATTCACTTCGTCATATCGTCATGCGTCAATTATTACGCCTTCTTCCTTGTCCGATTTTATCTCCATATTTATCAACATTTTCTGGATAATCATTATTCATTATTATATAGCTCATCATTACCATTTATTATTTTCTATTACGTGAGCGGAATGAGACATCGTGCACATCGACGTTTTCGACTGCACTTTATTGTTGGAATCGTCGAAAGAAATCCGTTCATAAAAGAAAACAATCGAAGAAAAGGAAACGAGAGAAAAACTTTTTCTCTCTTGCAAGAAATTTAAAAGTTTTCGATCGACTAAATTATTGCAACGCGCGTGGGTGACGATATACTAAATCACGAAATTTACAAAACTCTTACAAAGACAAGCAGTGGGATTAAAGTAAAAAATTGAAACCGGTATACACATTTTCAAATTGTTCGATATACAGTTACGAGACAGAAATTTCTATAATTATTCGCAATGGAATAACAGTAATTTCGTTTCGTGCGCAAATAACGTGCAATTAACATTAATAATCATGTACTAGTTTCAGGAAATTAATATGTAATTTCTAAAACTCAGGTTCTCGCACAGCTTTTGAAAGTATAATAACTCATTGAGAGCCATTAGTCGCGGAACTCCCTCAGACCCGCTAGTATTAGAATTACTTGGAAAATGTATAAGCCGACGCATAATAATGCATTGACGGTCCACGAGGGCGTATCGGAGGCGGCGAGATGAGCGGATGTTTAATGGTTAATTAAGAGTATCGATCTCGATCGGCGATCGAGAGAGTGTGACCGTGGGTGCGTGTACTCGTATACATTATGTATATTACTTGCGTAAGTCGCTGCTCCAATTTCCAGTTGCGGCGAGGCACACGCGTGAAATTACATGTTCAAAGTTGTCGAGTGGCAGGCGATTTTACGCGCCTAGAATCAGGCGTCAAATTTATACCTGAGAATCATTATGATCGACACTCTCGCCAGCATTAAAAGGTGCGGATTATTACGTGCGTACGTGCGACAAACTGCCAATTATCTCGCCGCCTTTACGCAGTTTCTGCAAAAACAAACGACCACCGGCTGCCTTTCCGTAGCCGATCAATTTCTAAAATAAACATAATTACGATCGCGAGCAGCTCCTAATTTAACGTTTTTCGCGATCTCTTGTTGCGATTAAGTCGCTACTAAGTTGCGTACGAGGGTTGTTTTCAAATATTTTTGTGCAATTATTTATGCAAATGCGCGAATCATGTCTCTAGCAAAAGAAAATAGAGAGAGAGAAATCACTATTTATTTAACTGTGACAACAGCAAGAAGAATAAAAAGACTTACGGCGATCCGTCAATACGTACCAAAGTATAAATGATACAAAGTATAGATATAATACAAAATAAAGAGTTATAATGGATACTTTCTGTTTGGTGACATAAGTCGATATAAATATTACCATTCTATCTTTCTTGGCATTCACTGTCTGCGTTCAACAAAAAAAAAAGTAGTTTTACAACTGTGTATAATTCTTTAATGTGATTGATCTTGCCCTTAGTTTCTCATGACTCTAAGTGTAGAATTATATTAAAGAATTATATCAAGGAATTTTTTAATTATAGTTGCAAAACTGTCTTTTTTGCTGATCGCATTAAATAACAAAGATAGAATTTGTGCCAACTTGTGTCACTAAATGGAAAGCATCTATTACAACTTTTTATCTATTACAATATATAATAAAAATACAAGCATTTGTGTATACGTGTAAATTTTATTGACAATGTAAATCACAAATTACTAGTCTACTCAATGTTCAATTTTTTTTCTCCAATACGACGGAGGTGTCATATTCATGTATCATTAAGATAGAATAATTACGTAACGCCATGGGGACTTTATAATTATTCACGCGCATGCTGTGTAGCTATAAATCAAGTAGTAAATTTTGTAATACGCGCGTGCCAATGGATTACGTACATTTTCCAGTCGTGTAAATAAATTGCTTCTGCGTTCCTGCGCTGGTCAAAACCGGCGTATAACATGTTAATCATTTGCGACACATGGATGCAATTCGTGTTCTATATAAATCGCGCTCGCATCAGTGATGTCTATTACGTCGCTACTTACATCCAGTATCGTACTCTGCGTATGGAAGAACTATGAATGATGAATGGAAGATCGCCTTTAAGAGAGATTTATGAGAACGACCTTATATTATAATAATGCTGTAATATTTTCATAGAGCATACACACATACGCACATAGTTTTAAATTACAATCCAATTAAAATTAAATTCAAGACTAGAAATTAAAATAAAGGAAAATGTTAAAATATAATTCTAGTTTACAAATAGAACAAAGAATTAATTTCTATATTTACATATTCGATACGCGGATCTTTGATTTTGTAGAGTCTCCATACATGTAGATTTCTTTTTCTTAGACACTAGTATCACGTAGATTCTCCTACGAATCGCGTTGTGTATCGATAAGAGCATTGAACGAGCAGCGAGTGAGAGAATCGCGACGCGTTATCACCTTTAGCTCTCGTGTGTGGATATATTTATGCTGCCAATGCCTCCGCTTATGCGTATGTTTTTCTCTTTTCTCTTATTGTACATACGCGCAAATACGCCTTCGAGTCCAGCCGAAGGTAGAGAAATCGGGGACCGTTAGCGACACCTTATTCACACGAATGCACGTGCACCGTGTAAATTTCAGAAAAGATTAAAGGGACCAGAAAGATGTGGCAACGAAAGAAAGAAAGGAAGAGAGAGAGAGAGAGAGAGAGAGAGAGAGAGAGAGAGAGAAAGAAATTACGTTGTGTGGAAAACAGGGCACTTCATCTCGATAAAATGAACTCCCAACGGAGAATGTGCAACCCGCGATTGCACTCGATTTACGATTATCGAGGACAAAAAAACGCGCGTATAGTGTCGTTAACGTTCACGTTATCTCGCGCTAACTTGCATATATTTACCGGCGATAATTGCGACGTAGGTTGACTGTGCGGCAAGTGAGAGTATTTTTCTTTTTTAATTTTTAAGTATTCCGAGTTTTGAGATCGCGCCTTTTAAACTAGTATATCAAAGGAACTCCATAAGATACTTCTTGCACACGAATAAGTCTCAATTATTCTCGCAATGCATAACATTTATTTCGTTAAAATGAATAGAAATATATGCATCATGACTGCAACGCAAATCAGAAAAGTCCCATCTCTATTATCCATCCTTGTATGATGAAAAAATATAAATAAATTGTTTTAAGTGTCGACTGAAAGAATCTTAAAGGGGTGACTGTCGCGGAAGGAAGCGAAACTTTTTACACGCATAATCCGTGAGAACTCGAAGCTCTCGGCTCGAATCGTGATAAAAAATACTCTTTCTCGGATCCCCCGTTCGCTCGTTTCCCGGTCAGGGGAAGGAGTTTTTAACGACGAGCGAGGCGAGACATTAAAAATCGCCATGCGGGTGGCAGGGTGCACTAAAAAAATCAGCGCGACGGAAGGGATCGCAGGAGAGATCAGAGGAACAAGAGGCGGAGGCTCGTGCACACATGTGGCGGGAAGTTGTCGTTGATATCTTCTTGCCGTCCGATGACGAACACTCTCGCGAGAAATGGGTTCAATGAATCTGTCCCGGGGCTTGTATTTTTGCGCGTAGAAGCGACATCGCGCCGACCGATCTTATAAATAATCAGCGGTTCACACACACACACACACACACACACACACACTCACACACAACTGGACGATACGTGATAACGCACGTTAAAATAACTCGTAATCCTTCTGCCCATCGAAAAAAATCTACGACTGATACTTTTGGCGGGATCCATCGATTTCAGTTCTATCGCCGATAATTCACATTATTTTAACCCTGAACTGACGGCGAATTTATTGGATCCACTCAAGTATAAATCTCTTTGGTCCAGTTCCATCAATGTAAGATTAACTTTAATCTCGACTTAACTTACTGTTGATCTTTTTTTAAGAATTAGAAAAAGTTGAAGAATAAATTCAACCGAGATTAAAGTTAATCTTGCATAGATGAAACAGGTTTTTGTCGAAAATGTCAAATAGGTCAATTTTCTTTATGTTACATCTACTAAATTTGGATTATCCTTATTAAAATATATTTAATATTTATTCTTTTCTTATATTAGTTATGTCATTCTGATTTCTTAATTAGTGTCTCTTAATTAATATTTAAATGAATTTTACAGATCCAGCATAACTATGTTATAGATTTTGGCATCAACTCCGGATAATTAAAATATTTGCTATTAACCAATTAAATTATTAATTTCGATAAGCAAACTTTAGAAATGATAGCGCGTACATTCACACACAAAAACAGAATTATAATTAATTAATCGAATTAAAATTAGGAATTCGCAGATAGTTTCGCGGAGAGAATGAAATCGTTATTAAATAATTTATTTATTCGATCACATGGGATTCGATTATTCGTAATTTTAACTCATTCATTCATACCACACAAAAATAAATTCATCATTCTTTCAATCTATTCCGATTCGGCTGTCTTTTTATAAGTCCCACGTGGAAAAAAGATATAAGATTATTTACCTTGCGCTGCGTTGAGGAAGGGATTGCCAGCCAAGACCGGCGCAAGGATCGTCACGACCGTCGTTATCACCAGCATCGTCAAGTGGTGCATTTTCGATACGTGCGAAGACGTGCGTGACACCCTTCTTTCGAATTTCTGCGTAACGACGCGCGCGTTCACCTCATCTCACCACCGTACGCACGCGTGTTTCACCGTGAGAATTGAGAGAAAAATCAGAGAAAAGAAAAGGAGGAAGAGGAGGAGGAGGAGGAGGAAGAGGAGAGGGAAGAAGAAGAAGAAGAAGAAGATATCAGGCAGTCTCACGGATGCGAAGGAGTCACATGTCGAGACGAGACACGCATGGCACTCGCACAGAGAACAGAGATGTATACTCGAACGCAGCTCGCGAGCGACTGAGCTTTTCGTGAGCACTTACGAGTCACGAGTTGAGCTTTTTACTGAGTGAGTGGGTGAGAGAAAGAAACGAGGAGTAGAGAACCGTGGCTCTCCCCGGAGTGCCGGAGGGGGACCCGGGTCTCGACGAAGACGGGTAAGAGGACGGACATTGCGTGCGAGAGAGGGACGGCGAGAGAGAAATTACGTGTGTGGGTGGGAAGAGACGCGTGGCGCGTATACGCCTGTCATGCGGTGCAACCCGCTATTGTGACATCTTCGACCATATACCCACACGATATCCCGACGCATTTTTTTCCCTTTCTTTCGTCTTTCCGGCCGGCGTCCCTTAACCGCGCGGCGAGTTCCCGTAGTGAGTTCTTTGTTACGCGCGCAAGTAGCGAATCCGGGGATGCGAGCGAGAGAGAGAGAGAGAGAGAGAAAGAGCACGTAATGGATCACTTGACCGGGTATTCGTTCTCCATTTGCAGTATCTCTTCCCGAGTACTTATGTATCCGTCTCGAGCCGAGAGCACGCAGGTCAGACGAAAATCAACCCATAAATCGAATGTCGCCGCCAGCCTATTTGCCTTGTGGCTTCGAGTGGCACTCGTATTCCGAGAAGGAGAAAAGCCGATAACCCAGGGACGGTAACTTCCGCTGATAACGTCGCGATATGACACGAAGTAAATCTTCCATAATACATTTTCGATACGCTCGATACTCGCAAGATACTGACGACGTGGCGTCTCTTGTACAAACAATCCTCGAATTCAGATGGACGATTTCGTATAAAAATGCGACGAATAGATACTTCAGCGAGATAAGATTAGATCTCGTTATAACTCACAACCGAATTCTAAGAATAGGATTATTAATCTGTTAAGAAAATCCATGGCGCATGTGAATGGTTTTATGCGAACGGCTCAATTAAATGTCAGGGCGATTTTGTCTGCATGTAACCCGGATTTTTCTACGCTTCATAATTTATCGCGTAGTCAGAGATTGAAGCGTGGAGGACCATCCATTTTTTATCGATGTCTTGCTGGCCAATGGGTGTCCGAAAACACGTTCGCCGTCGTCTTCGGATATTTGATTGACTGATCGGAGCGGATTCTCAGAGCAACTGTAATTTATTAATTTATTCCACCGATAAATCCGCACGTGAGTAGCGGACGACCGGTTCATGGTATCTCTCTCTTCTTCGTTTCCCTTTTAATCTCGTCTCTCCTTCTCTCTCTCTCTCTCTCTCTCTCTCTCTCTCTCTCTCTCTCTCTTTCTCTCTCTCTCGCTCTGTTTCTTTGAAGAGGAAGGAGGCTGTTATTCTACTACATCAATGTAAATAACAGCAGCGCGATATGTCATTTGCGTGCATTGCACAATTGGTGGGTGTTATGCAAAATTAAGCTAACCCGCTAATTTTAAGTAAATGAAGTTTAAAATATACAGTCTTGTTCCGCTGATCCAGCTACGAGTACCACTTTTTTTTTTTTATTTTGTCGATTAACATATATCCTTAGCGGACTGTTTGACCGATTTTCGCAACGAGAATATTTTCATAGAGAAATATATGGTTGAAAATGAACAAATCAGAAAGATTATATCTAACTAGAATTCTAATTATTTAGGACTAGAATTCTAATAAATTTAACTAAAAACTTCTAATTGGTTTATTTTCAATCAGAACTTCAATTAATCTAACTGGACATTTTCCTCAATGTGGTTCCGGGATCGATACTTCAATATTCTTCTCACCATCCGGCATCCTTCGAGGATTTCAAGACGATAACATAAATGCAGTCTCAAGAGAGAGAGAGAAAGAGAGAGAAAAAGAGAGAGAGTTCTCAACACTTAGTAGTCACGTAAAGCAAACGAGCGACTGGTTACGCGATTGAGGCTCTTCCAAGACACGTCCGCTATATATGTTAATCGCGCATGATCATATAAATATTCAAACATCGCTGGGCTGGACCGCAACTCGAATGGACCTCCAACGTGCTACTGGTGTGGACTACCTTATCTAAATATCCACACTACTACCTGTCGCGCATAGATAATTAACAATGAGTAACGACGTACAAATCAATCGTCTTGCTCGCTGGCGATCGGCGATGGTACGCGTAAGAATGTAGTCCTCCGGCGATGTTCATTCTCGAAACTGAACGATTAAATTAGTCATGAAAGCTCAATCTAATCATTAAACTTAAAAATTACCACCGGTATTTCAGTTTGAGTTGCTTACCGAAATTATATTGATTTAATGATTGCTCTTGAAAATCAATCGACAAGACATATATTTATTGTTTCCGGTATAATTGCTTGAACACTTGGATTCATCGAAATTCCGTCGATCCCTGTTTATCACTCGATAGAGACACTCAAGGAAAAATGGTTGGCTGCATCTCAATTATTCGGCGAGATTCGAGAGAGCGTTCTTACCAAAAATTCGTTTACGAATGCCAATTCTGAGGAAACCAGTTTTGCCGACTGGCGAACGTGATTGGAGTCACCGCAAATGCATACCGGTCCAATTTCATCGAACGTGAACCACAAGGATTCTTATATTGTGCGGGAGGATGCAACTAATTTATGAGACGAGACCGCAATGTTAACTAGTGTCACTTACGAATCTCTCCTTCGCGATTTCGAGGCTAACGACTTGTTCGCACATACTAGTGCGGTTTCATTTCCTTTCCATTTCTGTATTTCTACTTTTCTTTATTTATCTTTACGCGAAATATGTAGCAAAGAATCTTAACAATTAGTCGTATATGAAACAAAATAATTAAATAAATTATTTTGGACCTTAATATTGGCCTAATTTGTTCTTACACGGAAAGAATGGTTTTACTAAAATATTTAAAAAATGTAAGTAGGTACAGATCTGAAAATAATTTTGTTAAATTATTAAAATAATTATGTAGGAAATTCAAGCATGATGAGCAATGCTGCAAAAAGTTTTGACATTTTAGCAATCAGTTCGAGCATTCTGCATAGTTATTTTGATAATCTAATAAAGTTATATTTATTTTCAGATCTATATCCGCCTAAATTTTAGATATTTTAATTATTTTTTTCCATATATAATACTTAAATAAATTTTTACTATGATATTAATATTTTTCTCGTTGCATATCCATTTAGCCTGTCTATTCATTTTCTTTAGACAAATATTCTCGATGACGTTCTTTGTATCGAAGCGATCTAATACCAGGAACACTACCCGACACCGCCAACTTCGCCGGACTCGATTTAACTCGCTTAAGTACTCGGAATGGTTATTAATTATCTTCGTGCAGACGCGTCGGCTAATTGGACGGCGTTGTATGCATCTAGCAAGCGAAACGAGCGAGACGTGAATTTTGATTCATCTCGGATCAATGCGAGAAAATCATTGTCATCTATATCACGTAATTTTTCTCGTTCGCGAACTAAATAAGAAAATAATAAAAAGTCCATCTCTCTAGAAAAACTACAAAAGAAAAATTGTTTCAATGAAATGAAAAAAGTTACTTTCAAAGATAAGCAAGAGATATGAAAAACGTTAAAACAATATAGATATAAGATAAAAACTTTGAACATTGAAAAGATACATAACAATAGTAGAAAGTTAAAATCATTATTAGAAATGTGACGTGCACGATATTATTTAAATATATTATAATATATTTATTACATTCTAAGATTACGATATTATTCCATTGTTGCACTAAAAGTTGGATATCTCGAGCAGAACAAATAACGTCAAAATGATGTTGAAATGAATCGTGACTGATTGGAAAGTTTTGATTTTTAATACAACTTAATCATTTTACAGCCACTTTAATGTCTTGATAATTAATTGTGTGAACGTTTCTGCTTGAGATATAACAGAAAACTAGATTCACAGATAAATTCCCCTCGGTCCACTATGGATCATCTATTTTTTACGAGGAAGCAGAGAGAACACGGTTGACCATGGGAGAAGAGATAAACGGTTCGTTGAACGTTGGTATCTTGCGCCCGTCGTCGAATGCATGTCGATGAGGCAACGAGCGGGCTTTCGCGTCCATTGCACCGTGAGAAATCGAATTCCCTGCGCGCGAATGTGTCGCGGTCGCGTGCGGAATTTCGATGCATCGCGACATTCGCGACGCACCCCGGTCGTGCCCGTTTGTACGAAGATGCGACACTCACGGAGGATAATGGCGGACGACGTGTCAACTATCCATCCGACACTCTGACGAGGCAGACGAGGCACTGTAATGCAACGCGACAGGCACATCTGTAATGCATCGCGTCGCATTCTGCTATTTGGATAATGCCGGGCTTCGTCGCGGCCCTCTTCTTGCGCGCCGGCTTGTTATTACGAGAAGTTCGAGCGTAGAAAGACAATACGAGGACAATCAGAGGAATTGGAACGCAGCAATGAACGCGCCGTTCTCGGTATTTACCGGAGATTGAGATACTTGAGACACGTATATTATCCCGTTATAATTGTTTTTCTATTGTCTTTCTATTTAGAAAGTATTCGGAAAAATTGTCACGTATAGTACATTTCGCGTGCACTTTTTATTAAAATAAAACGGAATGATATTTAAAGTAATTTGGATCAATCTATCTGAACAATTGGATTTAACGTAGATCTAAATTTGTATCTAAACATTTAGATAGATCTGAAAATAATTTTGTTTAGATCATCAAAATAACTAACCAGTCAATATTTTTACGTCTTAAAGACGTATAAAAGACGTTTGAAAGTCTCAAAGTCATATTTTAAGACGTAAAATTATCAGAAAGACGTCTTTAAGATGCCTTATGGCGTTTTTTGTGACTTCTTTAGGGAGTGTTTCAAATATCCTGTATTTAGATGTCTTAAATTATGACGTCTTTTAGACATTTTTTAATTTACAACTTTGCCGTAAGCCATAAGTTGTAAGTGACGATGTATCGGCCATAGAATCTACGCTTTTAGCTTGTAAGAATTGGCTTTTGCTCGATTCGCTTAAGTCTAACGGTTAAAGCCTAAAGATCGCAAAAACAGTTTAAAGTCAGAAATTATTGTCACTTAATCTCTTTTAACTTATGACTTAAGGCCTCTTAAAGCAAGGTTGTGAACCGAAATTTATAAGACATTTGCAACCTTTTTTGTATGTCATTAAGATATCATAATGTTTTCTAGAAAATATAATTTTTATACGCGCGTATACAATTTCAGGTTACATTGGCCATATCAATATTTACACTGTCAGTATTGAAAATCTATATATTATAATTACATGTAACGTTAACTATAGATTTTTAAAAAATCTATAATATTACGTATAATTAGAGATTTTCAGTATATCAAAACACGGCCGTTCTTTATTTATATTTTTTATATATTACATATTATATATACATACATAATATTATTATATAATACATATATAATATATATATATAAAATATATATATATATACGTATTATATAAAGAGAATCGGTGGCAGGCTTGATTTGCTTGTGTAAATCTCGTTTATTTTCTTTCATAACACAATCACCTGCT
Organism: Acromyrmex echinatior; assembly: GCF_000204515.1. Next base: position 1,306,899 of record NW_011626450.1, read on the forward strand.
GGATCAGCAAGCAATGCTTTTCTTCATTTTCTCATGTTCTTTGTCTAATTGTTGCTTATAAATCGCGTAAGTCTCCTTTTCATTGTTCAGAGCTCGGAAATAACTGCGTGCATACCACTAAATGATGCGATACTGTGATCTTCAATGAATCAAGACTGTAATAACGTAGATTCAAAACTAATGCGTGCTCTAGGAATCGCAATGACAGATCATACTCATTGACCGCGTGTAGAATTAATGATATATCTCTTAAGGAAAAGACCGACTGCCGAGACATTACTGATCATTACATAGAAACATTATAGGAAATTGCTAGGAATATTACTGGGAATCCCACAGACGTATTATATTATTGATACAATTACACAAAAGTATTACTGCCGTGTGTGATTTTTTTCGCACTACTGAAATATATTACTACTTAAATATTACCGCAGTAATATATACATAATAATGGCTGCGGTCAGCAGACTCAACAGTTGAGTAAACGCTCGCTATTATTGATGTACTCTTCTAAATCATCCAATCGGACTTTCAGATCTAGAAAAATATACATACATAGCAGATCAACGCTCACTCAATTGTTGTTGCTCATCTAGATCTGCTTGAAATTCCAATTATTATGACAGTCTTAAAAAATTATTTTCAGATCGATATATACATGTATTTACTAAATTTTTAAATACTTTAGCAAAATTGTTATTTGCTTGACGGTATAAAGAAATTATGTAATAACACATATCTTATCGTAAATATTATTATTATAATTATAGCAATATAATTAATACTGCATTATAATTATTATTTTAATTAGTACGATACGATCGATAGCTTCGCCGGTACCGCGTGTCTAGTTTCCCACTAGCTACCCTCATGAGGGACGTCAGCCGTTACCGACAGCGTATTCTCCGAAGGGGTGTCGAGCGGCGCTGGAAGCGTCGTCGGGGGTGGCGTCGGAGCGGGTCGCGCGGCCGCCAACAGCGGGTGGCAGGTACCCCCTGCGCGTGGGGAAGTGAATCGTAAAATCATCCGGACGAATAGACCAACTCGACGGAAGGAACTGCCTGCGGTGCCTGTCATATGGAGCCGAGCAACGGGGCGGTGTGTTAGGCGATCGGCGGGGGGGGCGAAGTTCGTGGAGGAAGGAAGAACGGAAGAACGGGGGGGCACCCGGCCACGCGCGGAAAAGATAGACCGCAGACGTTCGGCTTCCGAGTGCACGCGTACTGATCAGTGCGAGGGACCCAGAAATGGGTCAACCCAACCCAACAGTGGCCGTTTTCTCGCGCGAGTCACTCGGTGGCCTAGTTTCATCGGGGGCGAGCAAATAAAAAGAGTCGCGACGCTCCCCCCCTCCTCTTTGTCTCTCTCTTTCTTTTTCTCATCCCCCTTCATCCGCGAGACGGCGGCGACGTTACATGCGTCTCGTCGTCGTTGCCGACGACGCCGCTGATCGCGAGAATCGGCCTTCCATCTATCGCGAGGAACGAGTTATGAACTACCACGAACCTCCTGCTGGCCTTCGGCTGGCGAGAGTCCATCGATTTACTCGCCGCTCCGACATCGCGATACGGCATTAGATACGGCTGATAGCCGTGCCGTTGCGAGGGTGAAATCGCCGAAGGTGAGAGAAGCCCTTAAGTGCAGCGTTTGATTCAAATGTACGGATGATAGTGCTTCGATCGGGAGGAACGCGGTTCTGGAACGGTTCCAGTCCGACTGTCGATTACTCCGAGTCGATTGTACTGCAGTGGTATTAATTGAAGTCGATCATAGTGATCTAATAGATTAGGGGTGCTTTCCAGCAAGAGTTGTGTCATCTGTGTCTCTTGCGGGAAAAGACCACAAGTTCAGCGATTACCCCGATATGTTTTGTATCAATTGTCGAGTTTAAAACACCAGCAGAGGGAAAAGATTCTAGAAATAATTCATTACAATTCGCTAACTACTATGTTGTTAGCGTATCGAAAACTTTATTTCATGGTCGTCGAAAAGGATGTCTCCCTGTTCGATCACGCACCCGAGGGAAAAAGAAAATGTGAGAAAAATCGAACGATACCGCGCTACGGTTAAATTTCCCAGGTGTTCATTCGTATATCACCACCGTGAACCATTTTAAAATATCACGAAGAGTCCGTTGAAACGAATGCTTCTGTTGCTGGTGCTTCGGGAATTAGATTATACCGATAGTGTCAAATAATGCATGTTCAGCCTCACTGTTCCATTCAATTGAATTAAATTTGATCTTCGATATTCGATATTCCGTCCAGAATGCGGCAAAGAAGATTTGAACGATCGGATTTCTTTATTCATTGAATCAATCAACTAATTAATGTTGATCTCCCGTGAAATCAGTTCCGTAAGATACGAATCATCGGAAGTTGCGGATTTGCTCGCTGCAAGATATTCAAGATATTCTATATCGATTATCGGAAGACGCTAATCGAAATCGCACGCATAACGTCAAATTATTCTTCGTAAACTGTCGTATATGCTAATCCACTATATCGTAAATGGATCTAAAAATCACATCTCGAGACCTCACCCTCGTTGCATTATCCTGTTTATCGTTTGATCGCATTTCTACCTAACTTCTTTACTCTTTCGAAATGAATGGGATAAATAGATAAAATCTACAGGAAAGAGATGAAAAAAAGTAGTTACGATAGAATAAATAGCAACGATTCTTGTGTTCCAATTATACATAACTATTTCTTAATTAATATTAATACACATTGATATTGTAAAGGTGCTAATTATTTATAGTTTGTATTTTACGAATATATAAATTATATGGAATATTTTTATAAATTTTATATATACATCTATTATTTATATTATTATGTATAAATTATTTTTATAAATTATTCTATTAATTATATTATTAAATTTATTGTGTACGTGTGTTACTATAAAAAATACATTATTTTTAATCTCATCAATATAATCGAGGACGTTCAGTGTAAATACATGATATTTACGTAACGATTCGCCGTAATTCCATTCGCCGTTGCTACATCCCTCCGTTATTTACTTCGGAAATGTCGAATTAATCCCAGTTACTCGCATTGCGGATAGCGCGCGCGAATCGGTGTTAAATTTACGATCGGCAGTACCGGCACCATAAATCCTCGTACTTCCCTTAATGATGTTCGACTGAATTTTATGTGATAAAGGATCCGGAAGGCCGCTACCTCGGACACCCTGAAAATGGCGTCCAGTAAACCGCCGGAGATGAATTACACGTGCGAGATTTGCGGCCTGGAGGGCTTCAACGACGAGGAAATGCGGTCGCACATGGTGCAGTATCATCTCCAGGGCGCCGCCAACTGCCCGTTCTGCGACTTGGGTGAAATCTCGCCCACGGAGATGCTGGTCCACGTTAACAGCGCTCACCTGGATTATCTGACTCCGAGGTACATTAGAATGCATAAAGTAACACTGTTCTTTTCTTGCTTCTTGAACATTGCATCTTTCTATAAAGTGGAATATAAATTTCTTTTAATTCGTATTGTTACATTTATAATATCGCATTACATTTATAATATTAATAAAAAGTGAGACAAAATCGAATAAATTCATTAAATTTTATTTTCACGGAGAGTATTACGTAATTGTAAAAAATTATTGCGTTAAAATCGTTTTAAATTATTGCTAAAGATACATTAAAAATAGATAGTATTTTCCTTTCGATTTTTCCTAGTCAGTTAAACTTTTACTATTCTACTACTTTCTATTTCGTAACGTGCTTGATTACGAAAATAGATGGTCTCCATTAGTTCAATCTCCTATCCAGTTTTACTCCATCTTCTTCTAATAATAAATAAAAATGATAATAATAGAACAGATAAAAATATAAAAGAAATTTATTTTTCCAAGAATGTTTCAGTAAAAGTTCAACCATAGGTCTATTCGCGTTGTTAAAATTCCCAAAATTTTCGCATTTAGAACGAGATAAATATATATTCGACTGGATATTAAAGAAAGAGAAAGTGAAGATTCTGAGGATAAAAGATGCAAGCAACGCGAGCAGACCTAATGCGAAAAATGTTAAAACGAATAATAATCTGATGAATATCGTTTAGTTAATTATTCTGTTGAGTGTAAATCTCGACCGGAAATCTCTATGTTTAGCTGAGAACCAGATTTATCTGTGTATATATCGCGGATTTTAATCATAACGTTTTCAATCAGCTAAAATCACATTTATTCGAGACAGCACCGTCTATTGAACGTGTACTGTCCGAGATGATAATTACTTGAATTATGCTTAATTTTATCATACATACATTAAGAAAGATGAATCCCAAAATAAATTAAAAATATTATCACTAATCAATAATTTTCTGCAAAATCTTGTATTATAATGTTTGCGATTGTAGAAATAGATATATTGTAGAAATAACTTTTTAATTAAGATTTTCGACGATTATTATTCCTCGATTTATTTATAGCGATTTTGACTGCGAACACTGGTATACACACACACTGGTGCATATTAAAATCGTTATACACTATGAATGTTGACCTTTCGAATGTTTTTATTATTTCATAGCACGTCTTTCGCAACGTTCGGAAATGACTTTGAAATTACAAATATACATTTTTTTGTGTAATAAATCACATTACTATAGTTATAATTTAATCTGCAAAATTGACTGCTTTATTGAATATTTTTCGCATCTCTTCAATGTAATTTTAACTTTTGCTCTGCTTTTTTTGTTATGTTCTATCAGGTATATTAATTATCATCATACTTGATGACGATAATATTACAATTCCATGAGTATATAATACAAATCATTTATCATGACGTGAAGAATTAAAGGTGCTTTTCATGCTGACGTTCGACACTCGTTTTCAACATCAAAATAGGTCAAAATAGGATACATCAGAGAGACTCAGAGGGAAAGAATGATAAACTGCTTTTCCTTTAGTTGGAGCATCAAAACTCCATAGACATAAAAGAGATTAAAGAAAACTGGTCACGTGCTCCCGTCCTGATTGGACGTGGACAGTGAAATGCCTTATTCACGTGACCAGTTTGCCATTCTCTTCCTCTGATACTCTTTAAAATTAATCAAAATTTGACAAAATTGACGCTAGACAATAAAAATGCGTGTGTGAAAGTGTATAGCATCATGCATGTGTAAAGATGCTAATGTCAAAATTGATACCACGTGATCACACTCACGCTGCTTTTCAGCGTTTCATAAAATGGTATTATTTGTATTTGTACCGACAATTACACCACCTGATCCCGACAAATTTGTCGGGTCCACTTTGTGTACACTTGTGCAGTATATTGAGTCCAGATGCGACACTGGAGAAAGACTGCATCATTCGACCAGCCGAACACACCAGTTGCATCGATACCGAAATGTGCAGTCAATCATAGTGTATCTCAGTTGAAATCACTATGAGTTTAAAAACAAAATTATCAAAACAATAGATTGTATTAGAGATGAACCTGTTTTTGTATTTATTTAAATACATTTTTGCGGCAATTAAAATATTAATTATAGCTCAATTATTATTATCATTTATTGGTATTATCATTACCTACATTATTGACGTGACTAAATCGTTTAATTTCTATATACTACTTTACCGACTGATAACAATATTACCATCAGGAAATCATCGATAACTGATATTTAATTTCCCGCCAACGAACCATATGATCAGATAAAATTAGAGCGAACTAAACCGAACGATTTCAAATACCTGTCACATGTTACGAATCGAACAATACAGCTAACAGTGTATTGTCAACAATCTATGAAACAAAATACTGGCACACATACTTGGATGAATTTAAAGAAGTTGCAAAACCCATCTCGACGAGATAGAACCAGAGAGGTTTCTCTCTGACAGAACAAACGTGCAAGTGTCAGTGAAGCTGTACCAGATTTATTCATGTGGGAAACGAGGAAGCGACGACGCGTCGAGGAACGCGAGAGGAATTTGTTGACCGAAATGTAATACGTGCTTTGTAATACGGATGAAGTATTCCGACAAGTCGACAATACTTATGACATTCGTATCTATACGCGCTCGTGCATGAATATTGTTTGACTCGCTTTATTGCTCTCTCTTGTAGTCCTAGTGGAGAGAGATCGGCTAAGGCTGTTACTTGTATATATTACAGCACCCCGGAGAATGATATGATGGCGTTTATCGACGATGACTCGTTGATGGATGAGCACAACAGACGCGACGAGTGTCGAGCGCTCTCGCCATCCATGTCTCTGCGACCACCTCATCTGCAGAACGGCTGGGGTAGCTCTGTGAGTCAGCGCATCAAGCAGCAGCAACAGCAGCAGCAGCAGCAGCAGCAACAACAGCAGCAAAAACAGCAGCAGCTATCGTTGAGAAAGCCGATCCAAGTAGCAAGTTCCAACATGAATAACAATAACAACAATAACAACAGTAACAACACTAACAATGCCAATGCTGGTAATGGACACTGTTCAGATTATAAGTCCTGTCCTTTTTAATTAAATCAGCAACAACAGCAGCAGCTATCGTTGAGAAAGCCGATCCAAGTAGCAAGTTCCAACATGAATAACAATAACAACAATAACAACAGTAACAACACTAACAATGCCAATGCTGGTAATGGACACTGTTCAGATTATAAGTCCTGTCCTTTTTAATTAAATTTTTTAAATAGCAAAATGTATTAATAATTCGCTGGCAGATTGACAGCAAATTTGATCATATTTCTACTGCAGATTCAAAGCCATCTGTGTGCTTATTAAGTTTAGAATCTGTCGATAATCTATTGATATGCTGTGTCAGCAAAAATTGAGAAAGTGCAATCTACGTGCACAAATAATTTAGCAGCAGGCTTTGTCCTATTTCTGATAGCAGTTTGTCGATATTGTTAGATATTAGACTCTATACGAAATTTGTTGCTCTCTTTTGCTATAAAAAATTAGCATACTTTATTTAAAATCTATCTTCGCAAACTTGATTATCTGGTACTTGCATAATTCATCTTTTCTCTTTTTTTTCTGTGAACAGAAGAGGAAGAAAAATGAATTGTGCAAGATGTTTAGCTAAAAAGAACAGGCCTTACATTCGATTTGAAAATGTAAATGAAAATTAACGTGTTCTTCTTGTTTAGTATTAGAAGGTGCAGCGGGTCAAGGTTCACCGCTGCGTTCAGGCCTAAATCTGCAACTACGCTCGCACGCTTCCCCAAAACTTCCAGTGCAGGAGTGTCCGATGTGCCCCTACAGTTCCGACAGTCCACTAAGGCTGGAAGAGCATATCAATCGCCAACACTTTGATCTCACCTCGCCGTCCTTCCCGCCAGAATCGCCGCCATCGCGGGACGGAGTCTTCAACTGCCCCCTTTGCGTTACGTCTTTTCCGAATTCTTCTGATCTTGAGTTACATGTCAATATCGAGCACAAAGATATACTTAGGTACGCATTCACGTGCAATATATTTAAGAGGTAATAGTGAATTAATTATAGAACACTTATGATAATTGTTTAACGATGATTTATTTTTGTTAGCCCTGCAAACGGAACAAGTTCACAATCCGATACGGCTACTATCGGTAGCGACTCCACGCCTGCCTGTCCAGTATGTCTTAGTACATTATTTAAAAATAATGACGACCTAATGGCACACATCGAAGAACACTTCAACAAGAAGAGCACGCCGTCGCCCGTGACGCCAGATGTGTCGACCGACCGTATGCTAGCGAAGGACATGGAGAGGAGAGAAAAGGAAGTAAGGAAATTACGCGAACAGCGCGAATTCGAGATGCTGAGAGCACAGTATGGTATGGACAATCAGGGTAACTTCAGAGAACAGAGTGTCACTAATATGCAGCGGGCTGTGTATGCGGGTGAAATGACGGTGGCCGATTTTTTCGAAAGACAAATCGAACTTAGAGTCGCCGAGAGTAGCGGTATCGACGACGGCAGTTCTTGTACGCGCGGTACGTGCGATTTCTAATATTTTATGCAAAAGTGTCTAACTTTATCCAAGAAACTTGGCATTATTTATTCTCTTACAGGGCTGGTCCCGAAAGTACGAGCCATTAGTCAGGCTTGCAGTAATGTAGTGAATACCTGGATGTGTTCCACTGTGGACCATTACGCATCAACTTACGGCGATAAGGGCTGGGGCTGCGGTTACAGAAATATGCAGATGCTAATCTCATCTCTCTTGCAGCACACAGGATACAACGATCTAGTTTACAAAGCGTGGAGCTCCGGTGCCGGTGGCAATAGTTCCACGGAGAATCCCCTGCGTAGCTCCATGCCATCGATCTCACGATTGCAAAAAATGATCGAGTGGGCGTGGGCGCAGGGGTTTGATATCCAGGGCGCGGAGCAACTCGGCGGTAAACTCGTTAACACTAGGAAGTGGATCGGCGCCACGGAGGTATTCACGCTGCTGTCTAGTTTGAGAATAAAGTAAGTTCCATGAACGTGATTGGTCGCCAAGTCATACGACGCACACTTTTCTTTCCCTGACTTCGTACAGGTGTCAACTGGTGGACTTTCATAGACCTACCAGCGCAGATGGCGGTCATCCTGAATTGTTCAATTGGGTCTTGCAATACTTTCAAAGATGTGAAGACTTCAAGCCACCTCTTTATCTTCAACATCAAGGTAAATGTTTTTCTTTTCGCGTATTCTGAAGTTTTCCGTTTTTCGAAGTTAAAAACCAAACTAACACACTCAAATAAATTTAGGGCACAGCAGAACAATCATGGGCGTGGAACAGCTAAGGGACGGTTCAATAACCATGTTGGTGTTGGATCCGAGCCATAGTCCACCGCAAATGGCGCATTTTAATAGTACGAGTAGCGCGCCCGGAGCGATGAGGCTCGTACGGAAATCCACCGCAGCAATGAAGGCCAGACAGTATCAAGTTGTGGCTGTAACCGGTACTATGGATACAGAAGCGCAATACCAAGTAATACATATATAGGCGCCTTCAAATAGTCTCCTTATTTATTTAATAATACGACGCGTTAATCTCACTTTCTCGTATTTCTTTTTTTCAGCAAAGTAAAGTATTACGATCAATGCGAGTTCCTCAAGACAGGTGAGAGTTGCTGGTCCGAGAAATAATCAAGCCTCGGGCAAAGACTATAGACTACTGCCTCAAACCAATCTTATCCAATATCCTTGAAATTACGTGACCGCGATGTCCTATGTTCTTCTACCGCTAGCAGACTTATTCCATTGTAGTATATTATACATAGTTGCAGATCTCGTATTATTTAACAATATATTCTTGCATCTCTCTAGTCGTTAACGATGGACTGACTTCTTGAATCATTGTGCCCGCGCGAAGCCTGTGACGCGGTGAACAATTTTGCGGAGCTAATATTTAAATATCAAAAGATGGCTCTTCGTCGCGTCGCTGTAAACGAGTACGTAATCTTTTTCTGAATGGAGAAATACTTAATTTTAAATAAAAATTTGTCGTGCGCGTAAATTTCTGCGAAGAGAATTATCAGATTTAAGGCGGGGTGAAAAGCCCGTGGGAACATAGTGTTAAATCGATCGTCATTTCTTGTCCAAAATGTTCTGCTCAATTTTCGTCGCACCGAACAGGCTGTGCTAACCCTTAGTCGACCAATCGCCTTGTACCGATCGGTTGCACCATCGAAAAAGCCGTGGCAGAGCTTGGAAAACGAGACTTTTTCGTAGCTGTGATGCTGTTATCAATACGACGCTAATCATTCACATCTAACGGATACACTCTTGGAAACGCTCCAGAATCAACACGGTGTTCCCAGCACTTGTCTCGTTCTACAACTTACAATCTATGACAAAGATTTCCATCAAAGCGTTGTCGATTTTTAGTCAATATAAAAAGTGCCGAGAGCCGTACGGTGCATACCTTACGACAAGTTTTATATAACAATATGAAAAAGATATTCTTTGACGCATTTTGATTGCTAAAACGCTTCTATAAAAGAATCTGGAGTGTCTGCAAAAGTGATCAAAAAATCGCATTTTCATATATATTATATATATTATATACTATATACATACACACACACATACACACACATACGCCACATATATTACACATCTGCACATTCTTCGTTATATCGTACTTCACCTACCCACACATAAAGTACAACTACTTTCATATTAATTACAAATATTCTATTTAATTATCCTATTGACTTTAGGCTACTTATGTCATAGCTCGTAAGTCCAACGCAATGCTGTGAATGAGAAGATAGATAAAAAAAAAAGTCCATTTACTTGTTATTTATATTATACACTTGACGGTTATGTGAGTTAGTACATTCTTATTATTACTCTCTTATCATATTTCATAAATTGTACTGATATATATCTAAGATCTATTTATTATAGTTAAAAATATATTTGTGACCATTCTATGAGGACGCGTGATGCCTCGTGGGATCGTCGCGTCGTTATTTTATAGCTTCGATATTTATGATGCACCAGTCAAATGTAAGTTTGTCTTTCAGCCCAGTAGGACCACGTCGCAATAACATTATTGACTGGCTGTAAAAATTGTCAAAAATGATAAATTGCAATTATAGTATTGAAGATTTCGCCATATATCGATTTAAGAATCTGTTCATTATTTGGAGTGTTCAGGGAAACCAAGCTGTGGAATTGTTATGCAAGAGTAAAACCTTCGCATTAGCCACACATCAAATTAAAATATATGCTTTGTTAGAATTCCCAATATATGACTTCACTCCTTATTCTCTTATCCTATGCCAATGATAGCAAAAGGAAAGGACCAGCTTAGATTGATAAATCTTAATAAAGAAAAAAAAAGAATATAATTTTATTTCTCTCTCTTACATAGTTACATTACAACAGTCTACCTCATATTTCTTGAAGCTCATTCAAAATAAGTTATGTGTATTACTTTTTTAGAGCTTCATAAACATAATTTAAGTTTTATCAAGTCTAAAAAGAAAATTATTTACAAAGCATAGATACATAAATATGTATGTAAATATGCTTATAACCTGAGACTTCTCAAGATTCTTTGCGGAATATGCCTTTTATGACAAAGTCGTCTCTTTGGTATAAAGACATTTATTCTTCTATGTTTTATATATTAAATCCCATTGATCGCATACATGTTTTATGCGCTTCTATGAGATCACCGCAATTTTCCTCGCCCTTTTCTATGATACTGAAAATATAAAACATGACTTTACAATATAAAACCTGTATATATATATAAAATGGTATTTCATAAAAAAAAAATAAATGTTAATTTTCTTGAATTAATTTTAAAATGAAATATACGTAACTATTGATAACAGCTATATTAAAATATAAATTTAAGATTTCCGTTCAATAAACAAAATATTAGGTGTAGTAAAAAGAAATCTATTATTTTTCCAATAAATGGCTTTAGTAATCTGTATCTCGTCTACGCGTGATATTAATATAACAACATTTCTAACCTAACACAACTTCATATTCATGATTAAAAAATTATGTTACACACCATGCGTCTCTCGCTTTCTTAGTTTCAGGACAGGCGCAGCAAGGTTTCAATTTCTTCTTTTCTTCTGACTTTGCTTCTATTTTTGTTGCAGAGTTACCCATTTTTATTAATTATAAAAAACTTAACAGTCTCACAATTTTGTAGCAATTTCATACGTTAAAAATTGCGTAGAAATACGTAGAAATGTCTTAAGCGCCTCTGCAGTAAATTTCGCAAACCATGTATAATATAACTTATCGATAATCAACAATAAAGAAAATTATATTTTTTATAGCAAATGTAAGTTGAAATAATAAGAATTTTAAAGAAACAAATTACGCAAGAAATACTTATTATTGTAATTTAATATATCTTAAATGTTTGTATATTCGCATCTCATAAAATCAGTTATATTTGTTTCTAAAAATTTAAATTGAAAAATTTGAAATGAGAATGTAATTAATAAATCACTTCCTGTATAATAATATTATCGTGATACTTTTTTTTTTATTAGTTTGTGTCTGTCGTTAAATTTGCTAAGTAATTTCACAAACTATTGGTAATCATGAATTCTATTTATAATATATATATATATACATATATTGTAACGTCAATTACTAACAAATTATATGTAATTAGCAAGAAATATATTCAACAAAGATAATTGCATTTATCAATTCCAAGATCGAATATTTTTCAAATTAAAAAAAATTTTTCACATTATCAAAGAACTTCCTTTTTTCCAAGAATATCCTTTCAACTTTTCAAGAATTTTCTACATTGCCAAAAATAGATGGAATTCCCCAATGTTTTAACAATCATACATTGTGCATGCTGACACGTATACGTTACTCACGCGATACAATACACGAGACTTGAATAGCATATCATTATTAGAGTACGCTTATTTACGTACACAACTTTAAACAAAATTACATTAATACAAATATCGTGGATATTTTCCATCTCTACAAATAATCTCCCAGCAAACGAGAATGAATTGAAATGAATTGAAATAGATTCAGATTTTCAGAAATATTGATTCACGAATGTTAAAATGAATGCTTTTCAATCCTGAATGCATTTTTTATTCATTTATAGGAATTGCATGGAGCTCTATCTCTATGCTTTTCAATCTAAAAATAATATTAGCTTTTTCTGTGCACAACACACACATTGTGAATACTGTTCAATTCAAAATTTTGAATAGGAAATGCAATTTTCAATCAAATTGCATCCAATTGAATTTAATTGAAACCAATTTAATCCAATTAAATCTAAAAAAAGTATTTGCTATTTAAAATACGCATTCGGATAGAAAAAAATTTCAATTCATTTTAATCCATTCTCATTTGCTGGGCTTACAAATAATCTTGACATCGATTCCATTGTCATTTCTCACTGGATATTGTTTTTTTGAAAAATATTTCCAGATTTTTTAAATCTATCAAAAATTTTACAAGTGTAAAATTAACGAAGTTGAAAATAAATAAATATATATTATAATCATGCATATGGCTCTCGATTACCGCATTTTAATTCACCTTAATCCGCATCTGCCAATCGAATATTGAAACCTTGAAGAAGCAGATGGTGTTGGGAAGAAGCACAATTACGTAGCAGGTGTATATTGTCGAGCGTGCGCGACAGGTGAAGTGCAGGAAGCTTTAATGTTGCTTGTTCACTTTTATATAAGATCGTCATCGAACTTTTGAAAAGCCATGATTAAAAAACAGAAGATATCAAGTAAATACCAATAAAAAGTGGCATAAGGTTTACTGTTTTTTTATTCCTGCACTATAACATTATAGACTGCACTTAGATCTCTCTTTTTCGTTTTCGCTAAAACCAACATATACATACACACACACACACATATATATATATATATATATATATATATATATATACTCTTTAAATTTTAAAAATATATACTAGTTGGGTTTATAGAAAGTAAAATGATAACATCAATGTTATAATTTTGCATTCGACAATATAACTGTTACGTATAACATCATGTATTCTATTACATTTATGAGTGTTTTCCAGCGAGAGACACAGATGATACAATATATGTATATAATACAGTGAATTATTACATCTTTGATGTGTATCAGTGTTAAACCAAGATAAAATGATTACAGTATTGCAATGTGTTTCTTGATGGATAAGTAAGCACCATATATTGTTGAGTGCAAAATTATTACATAGATTTTATGTTATTTTTTAATTAGTATCAACTGGAACACACGCACACTAAAGATATACAAAACTGTAATCCACATATCTTGAGATTTAAAATCTGTTTGCTTTAATTTCAATACATTCCATTCAAATGTGATCGAAATCGAGTTGATCCCCAAGGAACATCAAGTCAAGAGAAAATCAAAATGATTTTATTTTGACATCATAAAAGATAAAATGATTTTTATTGGCGTTAAACATTAAAATAAAATCTTTTTGATTTTTTTATCGATTTTACGTATCTCTTGAGTCGTCGTGGATTTTATTAGCAGGGAATTTTATTTGCGCGTGAAAAAATCTAAGGACGATTTATTTCGGGCATCGACGCAGTCAGGAAGATGCGTGCAGAATACACGATCGATCGTTCCATCATGTCCCGGTATCGATCATTCGTTCACGCGTGTGCACGTGCGGTCGATAGGAATTAATCACTTCTCATGCTTCGCGCGCATGGTGCGTCGCTTCATCGGTTTTTCCCAGGACGACACGATTTCCGAACCGATACCTCTTCTTCCTCGTAAATAAGATCCGGCGCGGTGGAAGGGAACGACGAATAATTTCGCCAGATGAATACTGAAACGGCCGTACGTCGCACCTCTACAATCAGCGTAGCTCTGCCCTCGGCGAGTACATATACTCCTCATGACGAGAATACCACTTACGAGCGACCGTGAGACCACAAAGAGAGAAAAAGGAAACAGAAGCAGAAGTTCGGAGTCACGTCTTTCCCCGACACGCGCACCTGTCCCGAAAAGTAATCAAATGATTTTTCCGATTTGTCCCAAGGAACGATGTTCCTTTATGTCGGTGACCGTAAATCACGCCGTAGTGTCATAAAACTGGCAGACTATAAAGCAAATCCCAGTTTCTTCGCACTTGGCGATCCTTCCGACCGAACTAGTTTCGGAGGAGCCGATTAATCTCGTTGGCAGGAATTGACTCAACGATGGAATTGACTGACAATGAACGCATCGATCTCAATTATATCATAAGATGAAGTTAACAAATATAAACTTTATAAATAATTGTAAATGAAAATTTGATAATGGCTCAATAAATTTGATCCATTCTCGATATGTTTGCAAGGCGCGGTACTTCCGACCATTGTTTGACTTTATTTAATTCAAGACTATTAAAATTCTTATTGTTGAAAATCACAATACTTGCTTTCTCTGACGTCAAATAATTCAAACATTGTATCTTTTGTATTATACTCGAAACAAAGCTTAATTCCATTTATAGAATCGCGTGACAGATATAAATACTTCAAATTCATTATATAAATCTTCATCGGAAAATTTAAAATGATTCTCAAGTATAAGTGGCACTCTTGTGAGTTCACTGTGTCCTCTCCTTGTGAGTATAAAAGTGAAACGCAATTGTATTATAAAATATGTATTTTACTGAATAGCACATTAAAGTGTTAAAAATTCTGCGATTTAATCCGTTTTATATTTATATTAACACACATCTTTATGTCGATTTGATATGTATGACTTCAATGTACACAAAAGCGTATAATCAATTTTTTTAAAGTTTTATTAATCCACTAATTCAAGCAAGTTTCGCGTGTCATTCCTTGATTCAGTCATTTTTTTTCGTATCGATCGATATCCAATTCCGTAAAGAATAAGGATCGGTAACCATCACTCTCACACATGAAGTATAGCGTTTCAATGTCAGCCACAGGAAGTAACTCGATACAGTTGGCTTCTGAACACGTGCGGATGATGTTTAAGCAGAATATATGGTCGCCGACCGGATGGGATTCGCACGATTAAGCGTTAAGATCGGCTTCGACGATATCGACGATATTGGTACGAGCCAAGTATATTGATTCTATAAAATGTACCTTGACAAATGGATGTAACACATTTCACGAGCGATTGAACTTAATAATGATTTATTATAACTTAAAAATATATTTAATAAATATATACATGATTTATTAATCAATTAAAAAAAAATGATTTATACAATATTGATGTCGAAATAAGCGAGGCATCACTGCCCAGCAAACGAGAATGGATTAAAATGGATTGAAATTTTTTTCTATCCGAATGCATATTTTAAATAGCAAATACTTTTTTTGGATTTAATTGGATTCAATTGGATTCAATTGAATACAATTGGATTGAAAAACTGCATTTCCTATTCAAAATTTTGAATTGAACAGTATTCACAATTGTGCACAGAAAAAATATTATTTTTAGATTAAAAGGCATAGAGATATATTCCATGCAATTCCTATAAATGAATAAAAATGCATTCAGGATTGAAAAGCATTTATTTTAACATTCAATATTTCTGAAAATCTGAATCCATTTCAATTCATTCCAATCCATTTTCGTTTGCTGGGTGCTCCAGCGGAAGGTTGAGGGTCAGCATGAGAACCACTAAGGAGCAAAAGGGCGCGTGCCAAGGGTTCACATCTGCCGCAGTTGGTTTTGCATCCCTACGTTCCTTTTTAGAAAGGGAAGACCGCCACCATCGTCAGCATCGTCGTTTCACGTGTGTGAGTCTCTAGTTACAGAAAAAAAGAAAAAAAAAAGGGAGGGACGTTTCCGCAGGAAGCACCACAAGGATCCCTCTTTCGCCCCTCATCTAACGTGAACGCGCAGCGATGGATAATCGTATGTGCGAGTCATATGCAATTATTGCGCTTGAAGGATCAGAGCAAGCGAGACGTGGAGGATGGTTTTTTCTTTTACCTCGCATCGCGATCACTGTGATTTCGTATTGCCAACAATTTACTCTCCTAGAATCCATGTGTTACAACCGAAGTACGTATTCTCGGTGAATTACGCGAGTCGCGGCTAAGTAAACGCTGTGATTACTTATTAGTTGCACGTATAACTATAATAAGTCGCAAAAAACACGAATTGATCCTTGAAAAACGTCGCAAAAACTCATGGATGCGGCAAATGAGAAATCGAAAGGAAAAGTGCGATGAGTTATTTAGCTAAATAATTTGTTCCGGAACGAAGCTATAATTTACATTTCCCTGCCATTTGTTTCTGTCTTAAAGATGAGATATTAAATTAACACTTGATATACATGATTGAGTCGTGTTCTGCCCATTTCTTTTCTTGAAATACTAGGACCTAAGTAAACAATGGTTTCTATCTTCTCTAAAGAAAGATGTATTCAAAAGAAGAATTTTCATAATGAAGGTTAATGAGCCAAGCTAGTTTTATCTGTTAAAAATTATATTCTTACCTGATATAAAATTGGATAATTTTATTAAAATTTCACAATGTTTTATAAATAAAAAAAAAAATTAATCCATACAATTATATATAAGGTAAGGATAAATTATATCGATTAATGTTTAGTGGTTTTTTTTTTATAAATCTTGTATAAAAACGTGAAAATTAAAATTGCATCGTCAGCTCAATTGAATGTCGATCTAATATTAAGGATCAAACGACAGCATTAATAATAACAGAAAAAAATAACGTAGTATTTTGCGGATGTAATATTGGAAGTTTGATGACGTAGAAAGCTTTGTTTATAGGATTTATAATGATAAATAATAAATACAATATAGGGCAAGTAAGAGTCTAATATAAAATACAATATAATTTTTATGTTGGAAAATAAGGAAATTATAAAATAAAGGTTATTATATTCTATTAACATATTTCAGCCTTTTCATTATCGTTAGATATTTAGATTTATAATGATTGCTGGGCAAGGAACAGTCAATACATCCAGGAATAGTCAATACGTCCCTGTACCGGGGCCTCGAAGGAAGGGGACCGCAGGTAAGCAGCTGCGAGCATCTGCAGGGGCAGCGCGGCAGCCGCGTGTTTAAATTAGTCCCGGCACAACTGTCGTGCGCGCAGCATGAATGGAAGATCGTTCTCGAGTCCGGTGTGTCGAAAATTGGATTAACGAAAAATTGTGAAAGAAACTAACTCTTAATTCGTCTCGAATTATCTGTATTTTTATTGCACACGCAGAGCCACTTTGATATTACCGTCGAAATTAATTTGTATCTCAAGTAAGATCGATAAAAGACATCCGTGATAAGAAATTGAATAACAATAATTCTTTTTTAAATTTGCAAACAGTACCTGGAATTAATAATTGAGAGTTTAAAGGAGATAACGGTTATATTCAATTAGTGCAGTGTGGTTAAAAGAGAATAATAATGATAGATTAACTTAGATATACTTTACTGTATATCCAATTAAATTTGATAAGATAAATTGATAAATTAAAAAGGAACAAATTCATGTCCCTGGTATTGATGATAGAATTCGCTTGATCGTATGAAGGATCAAGAAGGTAGAAAGGAAGTAGATGAAGATGTTGCTTCTCAAGGTGATTGTGACGCTGGTCGCGTGCTGGATCGTTAAGTGTGATCTGTTAGATCTCTATGTCCAGCACATGGACGAGACCATGAGGACGTCGTTATACAAAAATAAGCGGCATCCAATGGATCCTGTTTCTAGGAGAATAAAGAGGAGCCACGAGGAGGACAAACCACTGTTCAGGTTTAATTACTTCAAAAAGCAGCGATTGAATGTCGACGAAAATTGGGTAAAGCAGTGGAAAGCCAAGAATAAGATCGTTCCTTATAAAAACGACATTTTGGATTTTCCAAACAAACTGGAAGGAAACGTGAATTCTGATCAGCACGAGATATTCCCAACACTGAATTCAAAATACTCCGAAGGGACGTCAACAGTTTCCGAAGACGCTGCTGAAAATTCGCAGTTGAATATCTCGCAGGTTCCAATAACTGAGGAACGAGAGGAAACATCGGAGGTTGGACTGATAATCGAGGAGAATCAGAGCAACGAAGAGTTGACCGTCAAGGCTCTGGAATTCGAAGAATTTCCGGAAGAAATGGAGAGCGAAGATAACCCGCAGTTCGAGATAATCAGCGAGAACGAGCAGATTAATCCGAATCCTTTTCGGCCGAGCTTTAAGAGGAGGCCATGGGAGAGCCGGATGCCGAAGAAGTATTTTCCGGAGCCAACGAAGGAAGTACAAAAGGCGAAGAACTACGTCAAGGACGAGGCAGCGGTGAGGTTCAGGAGAAATGCAAATGACTTATCTAATGAAGGAAGGAATTTCACCAGATACGAGAAGATGGACGAAAATGGTACCGTGATCCTCGAATGGGATCCTTCAGACGAGGAGAAGATAATCTTTAGGGTCACCGGCGAAACCAGGGGCTACATCGGCATTGGTTTCAACGAGAAGATTAGCATGGAAGGCGCCGACATCCTGCTTATCTGGATAGATGATGCGACTAACCTAACCTATGTATTAGTAAGTCGGTTTCCCAGATTCTGTCCGATGTCCTCGATAGTTGATCTTTAGGAAGACAGTCGTGTGCGATCTGATCGATAAATCTCGATACCTGAAAAGGTGTTCGGGATGGTTCCCATACAAAAAAGTATCGAGACTGCATAACTTCGATCCGCTGGCCAATTCGAACTATACGTCTCTATCTATATTATTTCTATATTATTGAACCTTCGCAACGATTTCTTATATAATCTATATTATCTTAATATGTATTAGATAACAAAACATATTCGTGATTTCAACATCATTCATTTACCAACATTAGCATTATTCAATATTAGTCTTTTAAAGTGATTTCTCCCTCGATAATTGATTTACCGATGAAGACAATAGTCGTTTCGGTAATTAACTTAAGAATGAACAAATTAGTTGAAAAATCTCTATAAAGCAATTTTCCTCTCTGTGATTATTCACACCTCACAAGCGGCATTATTTTCACACGACTGCGATGAAATTAATGCGGTCGTCGCGTAAAAAGAGATTTGCATGAGAACGCGGGCAAGGATTAATAAAACGATCGTGGGTCTAAGTAGACGGACTTACCGTCGTCGTTCATTTGTGTGGGAAGAACTCGTTTTCTTCTTATCTCGTCTATCGATTACGTATACGATCGGTGCGTACGATCGCGCGCAATCAACGCGGCTTCTTGCTCGATGCATTTTATTTTTGCGAAACACTCAGTTCTCTCTGAGTCACTTCAATAATAGAATGAAAGCGTAGCTTCCAGGGTCGTTACTGAGATAGACAGTGAGATAAAAGTACAAAAAAGCTGTAGGTATTCCAAGATCTTTCGGAATTAGCGACGATTTAAAAAGATTTAAAGAAATTCTTAACAATCGCAAGGACATATTTTTTATCAAAGATATGATAATGGACTCGCTTAGATATACAAAAAATGTCCTGGAACTTTAAATGAATAATTGTATTAAATAATTAGATAAAATTAAACGTTGAGTGAAAATACGGGGTCTCTCAGTTTCTCCGAGTTTCTCTAACCTTTGCCGACGACTCATGAAATGTTTAAGCGTGAGGAAAAGCACACGACGAAGAAACTGACTCCTCGGCTCGATTTCGCGCCGAAGCAGCCCCTCACGAGAGATACGAGACAGTTCGAAACCTGTCGGCGCGTATCTCTCTCCAACGAAGGGATCCGGCGAAAGACCGCTGAAGATGGTACAAAAAGGGGGCGACAACAAAGGGGAGGACGAGGAGAGGAAGAGGAAGACGGAGAAGAGGAAGAGGAGGAGAGGCGCGACGAAGAGATGAAACGAAGGAAACGAAAGGTGGAAAAAGGAGCTAAAGAAACGCAAAAGCCGGGGAATTAAAGGAAGATTAAGAAGGCGGTTGCAGCAGAAAGGGAGATCGAGGCAGCATCTTGAAGGACCTGCGAGAGGTTTTAGAAGAGAAAGGAACTTTAGAGAAGGAGAGAGAGGGAGAGAGGGGGGGGGGAGAGAAAAGGACTATCGCTAGTCTCCCCCGCCACCCCCACATTTCTCCGCTTGATCGACAGAATTGCTTTCGAAGGAGAAGTCCGCTCGCATAATCGATCTGTATTTAATGAGAAGCGTTAATTAACGTGACGTCTTAGCCAATGAAGACATTTACGTCCAGATCGGGTTCCTTTAACATTCTCTTGTGTACAGACTGCGTATGACGGAAGACTCGCGACGAAAAGAAATTATAGGGTCACTCTTAAGTAATAAAACTGATCGGTAAAACAACGTATAATACTTATATATGTTATTATATAGCGCAAAGTAATAATTGATTTGACAATTAAAATTTCTGAACAGCAGCAAGAGATGTTTTAATTGACGATCAGATACTAGAAAGCCGGCGAAGGATCGAACGACGGAGCTCCAGAAACCTGCTTCGGCCCCAGACCCTCTACTTCCCCGAAATCCTAATCTTAATTAAATTTATATCCATTACGCCTGACGACGCCCGGCCGAGCTGTATCGTCGTGCGCGGAATTCCTCCGGAGAGCAAAGCACGTTTAACACGGAGGCTGAAAATGCGGAATTTACTCGACACCGACTTCTTATACTTTGACTTCGACTTCGATACATAACAACATTTTCTTTCCAATCTTTCTTTCTACGCCGCAAGACGAATTGATTCTACTTACTTTAGGACCTACCGATTGTCCGGATTGCAAAGCGATGAAGATCTCCTTTTGCAAGTATCCTTCCCTTCGGATTTAATTCGCGCCTCGTCTCT
Organism: Acromyrmex echinatior; assembly: GCF_000204515.1. Next base: position 1,328,163 of record NW_011626450.1, read on the forward strand.
CGTTTCACCTAAAAAGGAAGATTGAAACGAGAGTCACGCGATATATATTCCTGCAAGTTTTTTCAATCTTTTCCAAAGTAAAGTTCCGTAATCTATCGATATGTGGACCACATTTTTTCGACTTCAGATTTCCAAATCGTTTTACCTGAACCTCGTCCTAACAAGAGGGTTGGACAAGAGTGAACAGAAGAAGTGTTGCGAAAGGACGAGGGAGGGTGGAGAAGGAGAAGAACAGACTCGAAAGAAAGAGAGAGAGAGAGAGAGAGTTGGGATAAAATTAACGAACATGGCTTCACAACGAACGAGATAACGTCGTGATAAATTTACGTCCGACCGGCGGCCTCTTACTGCGCGTTCCTTCAGTATATACGATCGATCTACCCTCATGCCCTTCTTACTTTGATGAATTGTAAATCTCTCGACACAACGGATCCAGACTCGACCTAGGTACCTCATCAACGGAGAAGTGGCAAGCTATAAGAATTCGTTACCGCGTAAATTAATAGAAACATACAGGAAACGTTACCATCAACTTGTCTTCTAACAAATTTTGTAACTAATAGTACAGAATATTGATTTCTACTACTTTAATTTTATTTCACACACTATTTTTAGATGTGATCTTGAACTCAAGGATAAATTAATTTATAAATTATTAAAGAATAATTTATAAATTTACAATATGTATAACAATTTATAGTAATAAAAAATTATTACTGTTTAAAATAGCTTTGTGCAATAATCGTAAGTCAATATCTGCTTGCGAGAAACAGCATTTTCGAAAAAGATTTTTAATCGCAAGTCATAATCACGGAACGACCTCCCGTGGAGGCGACAATTTGTTATTTGCCAATACACACGTACACATACGCACAACACACATGAGATGCCCTATAACCGCGTTTGACAAATATCGCTGTACGCGCTGTACCTGTTGTACTGACGAGTGATGCACTTACATGCATTCGGATTCAGACGTTCCGAAGGTAGCTGGATGTGCCGGCGGCGAAGGATACACGTACGGTATGTGGATATAAGGGTTGCATATGTGAATTCGCGTGGCCGAGTGTGATCGTGTGTGAAGATCGGCGGCGAGAGGGCGAGGAGAGGGCCCGCTGGGTACGCCAGGCTTGGAGTTGGGTCCGTGGGGCCCAGTCAAGGCCTCCAGACATCGTCGGCGGGGGGGCTGTGTGCGAATCTTTGAACATCGCTGCAGAGAAGGATGAAACGATGGTCCAGAGCCCAATGAACGAGCCAGCAATGTTATGCACGTATCGTGCGCAATACCTCGAGTCCCAAGGATCCCGAAGTATACTTTTAATGGATTTTAATGGCCGATTAAAAAGCGAAACAGAGTACGCGTTTGATTAAGAAAGACAGAAAAAAAAGAGACATTAAATTAAATCGATTATTTATACATAAATCAGAAAATAAAAATTGGTGCGCTGTCAAATCCTTCGCTCAAGATTGTCCCAATCGAAGAGGATCCGCGAAGGTGGTCGCGTCAGATGTAATTAATTGATCGCCATTAATTCATGACGACGCGAAGAAGAGTCCCGGCGACTGGACCAGGAAGAATGAATGGAGGCTTCCTCATCGGCAGCGACAGAGAAAGGCTTTAAAGACGGCTGCTCGCAACCGTCGTCGTCCAGCGTGACCGACAATGCGTGCACGTATACGACGATTGCGATCGTAATTTATTACCGCGCCGGGAAATACGAGTCGCTGCGCACCGCACACGAGTGAATCTGAAATGCACGTAATCTGCGATCCGTCCATCCCTTTGGTCCCAGGGGCCGATGGGTCCGTCCAGGACGTATGGAACGGACAGTCGGACAGTCGAGCGCAACGGTGCATGGATGAGGGCCTCTCCCCCCCTCTTCTTCCCCCTTCATCGTCCAGCTCATCCATTTCCTCCACCTACCCGATTTCGTTGTGATTTTTTTCTCATTATCCTGGACGATCCCTCTTCTTCGTTTTCTACCACCGGCTAACACGTTTTCGTCCTTTTCCAATCCCACTTCGCGTCCGCCGTTTCCCTTCCCGCGTGCGGAGATACTCGGCCGCTATCTCCTGACAAAGCGCAGCGTACATGCCGAAGAAACGTAAGAATAAAATCCTTAATGCATCTTGGATGATAGCCGGATAGCCAATGATCAATGGTTATCGCGTCGCATTTAAGGATGATTATGCAGAAATAAAACTGTGAAGAAGTTGCCGCGGTTAATACAAAGCAGCTCTTGCAAGTGATTGTTGCTAATTAGCGTCATTACACAGAGATAAAAATCATTAATATATCGCTTCGAATTAATCCGGAAAGGAGCTGAACGAGGCAAAAAAGTTGAGAAACCATTTTTAACTGTAGCCAGAGACTATCATAGACGTGTAGTAGTTCGCCCCGAGGGTGTAATAAAAATCCGTCGCGCCGGTAGCGTGTATTAATAGCGCGATTAGCGGCGCGGGAAAGGTGCGGATGTGGAAGAAGTGTAGGTAGTGAAATGGCTGTGCAATTTATGTATACATATCTCCGAATGCCCTGAAGGTGGGTCAGACAGCTGCTCGACTTTATCGCGTCGTACAGCTGAAGCGTCAACGAGGTGTCGTTTACGCCTGCAACTGGTACACGACACGGTTTATCTTCTCCCAAGCGAAGAAGAGACCAGGAATTCCTCAGAAAATTTGTCTATCTTCTCCGTCTTCGCACTAATCATAGTTCCCTCTTTTCTCATTTCTTCGTCGTCGTCGTCGTCGTTGGTTCGGCTCATCGGTTTTTATACCGCTTTATCTCATTCCGCGCGTTACACCATGTTATTCCTCGCGACGAGAAAGAGATGAAAAGGGATTTCAGTCGACCGGGAGAATATTTCATGGATTTAAGATTCATCTCGTACTCGGCGTAGCGAGCTTAGTAGGTCATTATTCTCGTAATAAGCCTTTTCAGTTTATAACACTCGCACTTTCGAAGAAAAGTTTTTGTTAATATCCAGAATTAATCATATAATTTTTAAACAGGAGAATTTCAAATTTTTAATTTTAAAATAAATATAGGGCTACGAGCCAAGCTAGATGTTAATGCTGTGTTACTTAAAAGAAAAAAACAAAAGTTTATTGCAACAAACGTTTCGACCCCAATTGGATCATTCTCAATGTTATACTAGATTCAATTTGAAATTAATTACTCATTTAAACGACAATAACAATAATTTTAAGTTCATCAAAAAATACCGAGAATTTTATCGCACCGAAACTCATGTCTCCTCAACTCAAAAACGGAAAAGGGAAGCCTAAAAAGGACACATCGGACGGAAGTATCGACTATCGATTGTGAAGTTAGCCCAAGCGGATACCCGATACGAAGAGATTTCTGCATTATTGATAAACGAAGTATGAGGCGCTCATTAGCATTCCCGACGTCGGAGCCGACGTAATCCAGCATATGATTTACGGTTCCCGCGGAACCGGTCCACCCGAGTCGAATGAAATACTGTCCGCTACGCGCCATTTGTCCAGTCTTGGTGAACCACCCTTCGGCTACGTACCTGAATCATCGTTCGTTTCTTACCGGTGCGAGGAATCCGCGCGATCACCATTTTATTTCTCTCCTCTCGTAATCCAAGATCCTTGGTTTTTCGCGAGAGCCCGGTTAACTTTACATCAGTCGTAACAATCGGCTATTGATGAATCTCTTGAGGAACCTGTGGACTCCAGTATACCTCGTATTAATAAAAAGACTCGTAATTATAATGTCAACGTGTATAGTGACATTTGCTGATTGCAGGCTACTTAAGCTTATCAGATTGTAATAAATTATAATCAATATGCCTAATAAGGAAAGGGATCCAAGTTCCCCCTTCAATATTGATGAAGTTTTAATATATTGTTTTCTGACGAAAATAGGGGACAACGTATAAAAAAGTACACGACTCTTATTTTCGTTTACAAAACAACATATTAAAAGCTCGTTAAAATCGGGGGAGGGGGGGGGGGGATTT
>NW_011626450.1:1332243-1383099 GCF_000204515.1 Acromyrmex echinatior
AAGATGGTGTAGAGGGGGGGGGGGGGGGGGGGGAATTTGAGTCTCGTGTAAATCTGTTGATATTATATAATTCCTCAGGTTTAAAATTCTTACGCACTGGAACGATAATCTTTACGATACTGTGAGAGCTCCGTCTCTCCATTGGACATATACAATTGATAAAAACTGGCAGGAAAAAGAAAAACTGATAAAAAAAAACGAACGCTTTAAGGATCGTGGATTGAATCTTTCATCCGTTTCTCTTACAAATTGTAAGAACTAGAAGAAAATAATAGTTTGAATCTGAACGATTCTGGAGTCACAATGTTCCGTATAAGTACAGAAACTTCTCTCTGGTCTCTCTCTTTGCTTTCTACCACGTTTTTTCGTCCGTACCAGTTATCTGTAATATGTTGCGGCGCGATGAGAGTTACTCCCCTTTTTCGTGTCCTGACTTGCCCGCCAGGCCCAAAAACAACTCAGCTCAGAAAAGAAGGGCAAATTAGCGCTGTTAGCGGCCGAACCACCGCGAAACTGGTTCGCAGAAGCACTCACGTATGCCAACGAGACTCGTCTAGTTCTGACGAGCGAATGTCTTGAGGTCTCGAAAGACCGCAGTTTAGGAACTCTATGTTGTTTTCAAAAAATTGAGAGAAAACTTTGATTTCTACCCAAACAATTTCTGTGTAAGAATGAACCAACATTCTTTAACGGAATTAGAATCTCATTAAATGTTTCTGATATAAAATACCAATCATTTTTTTAATTGGTCTAATTTCTAAAGATTTCATCTTTAATGCGATACGTCAACTTGACTTGCAAAATAATTAAAGACAAGAATCTATACAATTTTAACCGCGTAACTTTACTCAGCCGTTAATAGCAAGCCTTGATCGAAAGTCTTTTACACGATTTTACATTTTTCGTACGATGGGTAAGGGCAGGAATTCCATGTGCGACTAAAGCATTAAACGCCGGAATCGTTAAGCGATTCGTCGAGTAAATTGCGGGGGACGCATGCACCCTCGAGTGGTCGGGCGCCCCCGCCGAAAGTGGGAGAGATTACCACCGCATTTTAATTCGTTGATTATTATTCCGTGTAACCGCTCATAAAACCGGCTACGATGAACCTTAACGACTCGTTGCTCATAATTGTGCGTAACCGCGTGTAAGCGCGCCTCCGACGCCGAGATCGCGATACGTGAGAACCGGGCCCGAATCACGATTAAAAACTAAAAACTCGGTATTAATAATAATATATATTTTCCTGAAAAAAAGAAAAATAAAGTGGACCAATTCAGAACATCGAGACGTTCTGAAAAAAAAAAAAAAAAGAATTGATTCTCTCGTAAAAAGAAGTAATATGAAAAATATGAGAAGAGATTTAAATAATGAAGTTTAAATGAGTATGAACATTATAAAGTTGACAGTTTTTTTTGTATATAAATTCATAATATTTGTATAATAAAAGATGTCATTTTTTTTAATTGAAAATTTGACTTCTTTGAAACTTAGATTTTTCTGCTCTCACTTAGCTTCATTCACGTACATGGACGTACATTAGGGAGAAAATGAAATTTACACTAAAATACTTAAGTACGTAAGAAGCTAACATTATTTTTTTTCTAGATAAATTAATTATTTTTATGACACAAAAAATATATCACAAATATATTTTATTAAAAAAAAGATAGAGTGGGTTTATCTATTTTATTTTCACAAAGATGGAACCAAGTTGTAGTCTACAATAAATCTGTGAGTAATTCACACGAAATTTGTCGCGACGATTCTTCGTGAGGTTCCCGAAGGACACATAGAATTCCTTTATTCCTACCTATAAGGAGGAGCTGGTCGTCGCTACCAGCTGCTGTTCTGCCAGGTGGTAAAAAGGAGATTTGGTCGTAAGAAGAAGAGAGAAAAATATTGAATATATGCGAAGGAGAGAAAGGGAGAGGGAGAGAGAAACGGAAAGTGGCGGTTGGTTTCACTGAGGGGTCGAGAGCGAAAAGAAGAGAGAAAAGAAGATGTAAAGACGAAAGAGCCAAGTAAAAGAGGACAGTGGTTATGAGAGAGAAAGAGAGGGAGGAAGGGAGAGAGAGAGAGAGAGAGAGAGAGAGAGGGCGACCCAAATGCACACACATATACACGCACACTTATACGACGTACAAGTGCAAGAGGAGAGAAGGGAGAGAGAAGGGCGAAGAAGAGGCCACCACCAAAACACCTGGCGAGCATCCTTCTCCTAGTGGCGCCTCTTCGGAGAAATTCCTTCCTTTTTCTCTCCTGGACCACGAGATCCATGGGAACCACTTTTACAACGTTGACACAAAGCGGCATTTCCCTTTTATCTGAACGCGCATTCAGTTGCATCTATCTGCCATGGAAAAATCTATTTCATGAAACATTTGGAATCGGGATTTCGGGACGAGACGTGTCCTAAAAGTGGACGTTTCTCTGAGATGTGCATTTTGCGGGATGAAAGTATGAAAAACAACAAGAAAATAAAGCGGGGAAATAAGAATCCGCACGATTACATGAACAATATGTATATGTTAACAAATTATTTTTATTCAGATATTTCGGCCATCGTCAGTGAAGGTTATCAATAAAAACCTATAAAGTTTTCAAAACTCCAACTTGGAAAACATCATTGGCCGATGAGTGTGTGTCACACATTTAAATGTAAAATAAGGAAATTGTATATATCTAGAATAAAAATTATAAGAAAATCGTGGTTGATTCTTAATGACAAGAAATTAAATGATTAATCTACAAATCAATCGTTGCAAAACTATTGTTAAAATAATATGACGTTATTATTACGAAATTGAAAATTACAGAGAGAGAGAAAGAGAGAGAGAGAGAGAGAGAGAGAGAGAGAGAGAGAGAGAGAGAAAGATTCATACCTTCTGAAAGTATGAAACCGCAGAAGGAACGCATCTCATAACATCCTGTTTTCATCCCTCATTCGAATGTTATTCGAGATTTTGTGACGAGCAATCTTAATTCTGATCTTAATCCGGATATAAATAACATAAATCCGACAGACCGTACTAATCCGGATGTATTTTTTTACAATTTAAAAGTTCTTTCAGGACAATGATTTTTCAGGCAAACTTAAGAACGGTTTTTATATCTTTACATTATACTCACAGAAATAACTTTTAATCTCATATTGCAATAAATGAAAAAAAATCGATTGAATGTGCGTGTTCACGCGATGAGAAAGAATGTCCCGACTCTGAGACATTTCTCATGAAATGTCTCTCATAAAGAAGAAATTCGTGTTATCATTCAAGGATCCGCATCTATCTTCCCTCTTATCCCAAGAAACGTCTCACGAAAAGAACACGTGGATGATGTGAACGGAGAAGCCTCTCAAGAGACCGTCATAGGAAGTGGTCGCCAATTCGTGACGTCACATCCGCCGAATAAATTTTTTGCTTTTCAAAGGTACCTCCTTTCCGGCAAATCGAAAGTAGCTCGGTAGCTCGATAACTTAAATCTCGACTATCTAAACTGCAATCTCTCTGTTTCTTTCTTTTCGTTACGTGAGTCGTCGATTCGAAGGAACTAATGATCTTTAAATATCCACCCCTCGCCGGGTATCGTGCACAATTATTCACACCAAGATTACAATAACGACATCGTCAACGGCTCATTCGTTATTCCGTGCCAAGAAAACCAGTTCCTAAACCGAGAACACGGGAGGCAACTTCCTCGTTGTCAGTCTTCGTGACTCACAGTCGTAGAAAATCAGGTGTCTGCGAGAGCAGAGCTCGTAGCTCGTAACCGGATAATTTGCATAATACTTTGGTCTAACGATCGAGCCATCTTTGTGATATTTTTCACCCCGGCGCAGTCGTGATAATCCGGCGTGGGAATCAAGAGCGTTTTCTGCTTTTTCTCTTTTATCAAATCGCTTTTCAAATAGTTACGACGCTGGTTCTCAAGTGCTAGTGCCAACTACTCGAACGCATTTCGAATTGGTTCCGATAAATTGGTGGTCGAGATGACACGCAGATAGAATACATATGTTTTTAATTTTATAGTGAGATAGATTATTCACGCGATGTTGAAAGAAGATCCGATAAGACAAGTATATGGTAAAGAATCTACATTCATCACCAGCCACACGAAACGCGATAAGACTACTGTAAATTACTCAACTACTACTGTAGTAGTAACTCAACTACTGTTACTGTAAATTAAATCAAATATATATAATGTTAATGCTAATAAATAGCCGATACTAGATGTGTGTATGAACTTATTAGATTTTAAGCATATCAATGCGTGGTAATCAAATGATCGATCGTTAACAATAGTCACAGTCATAACAATATTTGTAAACATTTCTATCTTTCTTTTTAGGTATTTTGTCTTTAGTATATTATTGAATTTGAACTTTTGATATAAATTTTATCTGAACTGATATATTATCTTCAATTTTAATTTAAATAATTATTTACAATTGTTTGTTGTATTGTAAATTAAATTAATATAAAATTTATATAAAAATCTTGCAAAAGAATCTTAAATTATTTTAATTAAGTATGAAAAAATTAAATATAAAAATCTTAAACTGATATAAAATCTTGCGAAGTAAAAAGTAAATAAAAATGAATTATAATTAACACGAGAGCTCACTAGACGCTTCGTTCTGGAATATCAAATTTTGGATAACGATGGAATAAATTTGCAGCATTCTTAGGACGCTCTCAGACCTTCTTAATTGCCAAACAACACCAGGGCCGTACTAATTAACTCGATGGCGATGAGAATATCCGGATGTCATGAGAAAACCGTCTTGCAAACTTCGTGAGAACGCACTTGAACCCCACGAAATAGCGACGCGACTCTACCGCTCCGATCGAGATAAAAAAAGATTCTCGCAGCCTTCCGGGAAGATTTATGCACACGTAGCATTATGATACCCAGCCGGATTGTTCCTCGTGAACTGATTGTAATTAAAACCCGCTTATCTTCGCTCGAAGATCAAAAATTGTCTTAACATTACACGTGAAGGCTTCAGTTCTATTTTTATGAATAACGGAAGGATTATTTGGTTAACAGTTTATTAAATTTACATATAATCTGTCAACATTAATTAAAAGAATTTTATTTTCTTGTGTCTATATGAAAAACTGCTGATTTATTTTTCGATTTTGAAATTTATTGATCGTAATTTAATTTATTTATCAGACATATATATTTCTGAAAAATTCGCAAATTAAACTGAGAGAAACAATTAAAGTTATCGCGAAAATAAAATATTAGACAAGAGGGCAAGAGGGCAATTCTGCAATGGGGTGATTTTCGAAGTGTATAATTTCGAAACTTTTTGTGCAGAGACATGAACACTTTGTGAATCGTTTTACGCGTTAACGAGTGTCTGCCCTCCCTCGTCGCATTTTCCACTGGCTTCTCGCAGCGTTTTTGGAGAGAGAGAGAGAGAGAGAGAGAGAGAGAGAGAGAGAGAGAGAGAGAGAGAAAGAAAGAAAGAGAGAGAGAGAGAGAGAGAGAGAGAGATGCCTATTATCGTTTCCTTTCTGCACGTGCTCGTTACGAGGCGCGTAGTACTCCACCGGGCATGACGACGTTCTCCGGCAATTATTCGGATTCATTACGTGCAGGAAGGGGACTTCCCTTCGGGAACCTCACTTACGCCCTGCGCGTACGAACGTTAGCGGGGCACTCCACCGTAACCGGGGCCCAACGGACCCAAATGCCTGCTGCCGACTAGCTGCCCTTAAGCGTGATTTACACGGGGCGACTTTTATTGTCACTAGTTTCTTGCTGCTCCAGAGCGGATTTTTAAGTCGTCAGCGTGAAAAGACGAATTTTTCTGAAACGCCTCGGCTCAGATCATAAGCATCAGAGAATAATCATGTCATCGAATGACGTACTTCGAGCCGCTGTTGCGCTTTGTGACCAACTATTCGCTTGATCACTAGCGACCACTTAACGCTGCGACTTAAAAATTTTAATCGCTAGCGAATAAAAATCAAGCGTGTACAAGAAGCTTTCATCAGAGAATTCGCGGACGAATTAAGAAGCTTGCTTCAAGCAAATTGCAGCAGAGTCGAGAGAATTCACTGACGAATTAATGACGTCACTAGACGCGGCTTCTAGCGCGAATAAAAGTCGCCCCGTAAATCACACTTAACTCGCGTGTTCTACCACGGCAGCTGAAAAATCGTTCTCCTTTTTGCGAAATGCCAACGCTTTATCGTCGGGCACCGAAATATCGGGCCGCACACAGTAATTTTTCATAAAGCTACAATATATTCCAGACCTATCGCGTAATCTCGCGATCCATCAGAATTTTCGGCGGTTCCGATTTTGCCACTACAAAAATCTAATGGAAGATAATTCATCGTTGATGCTTGTAATTTCTTAACTACAGTAGCCGTTAAATGTCGTCTTTATTAAGTTTCTATTGAAATCAACTTTAGACAAAGATTTCAGTTTATATTTTTGAAATTATCTTTTTATATTGATTCATAATTTTTTAATTCTGGATCGTTGATGCTTCAACTCCATTCCATTATCTACGGAATTATCAATTCCGAGTTTGTTAAAGAACTCGTAAAAGGTATATCCCGTGTATAATCGAGGTGTATATAATTTTATGAAAAGCGTCAACACACATCCTCTCTCTATTGTGACGACCAAAATACATCACGTTGGCGGATATTAAATCGTGAATGAAAGCCATGCCATACAAAGAATGACGAAAGTTCATCGTACTTTACTTAAGCAAAAGTAAAAGAGAAAGTAGGTAAAGATGGAGAGACGAATTATGTTAGGTAGAAGAACCTAAAGTCCCAGTTCACTGCGGATGCGAACACCTGGCGTTTACCTGACCCGATAAAGCTCTCGATCTCTCGTCCAATAGCCAGGGAGCAAGTTTTGGGGCCCACTGGGCCCTCGTTTCAACGAGTACGTTGAACCTCCAACAATTCTAACGTCTCTCCCTTTTCATGTTCCAGGACTTGCACGGTGTCGAAAGGAATGCTGCGCCGGTTATTGACACATCTCAGGATGTCGAAGTGATCAGCGGCACGCAAAACGGCAACCGTACCGTTGTGACGTTTGCTAGGAAGTGGAAGACATGCGACCATCAGGATCATGAACTTACAGTAAGTCAGAAGAAGACATCATTTTATAATAATTGTATTGACACTCTCGCTTACACGAAGTGTCATTCAAGTCTAACTGATCTTTTACTTCTCAAACCTTGAGCAACATATCAATTAAAGCATGTTATGAACAATTGTTGCAAATTGAAAATAAGCAAAGAGAAAATGTTGTAGGAACAGATGATTGGGTCAAATGCTTAAAATTAAGATTCGCTGTGAGCGAACACCGTAAGGTGCATTTTGAACGTCATTTTCTTCAGACTTGAACTATTATAAATCTTATGGACTCTGCGGTCTGCGGGGGGTTTCAAATACTATATACGTAATTGAAAGGAGTCATTCTCGAATGCCAACGGTGATTCGCAAGCGCGCATTAACGCAGCGAGGGCCAGGAATTTATCGCACCTTCCCAACACCAAAATTACCTTCCGACCTCTAATCTGCTACTCTGTAATTAAAATGCGTGCAAAGAAAGCAAATCTTGCTGTACATATCTCGTCGGCCAAACAAGAATCTTTAAAGGAATCTGAAAAAGATAGAGAAAGAAAGAACAAGTATCGTCCAAAGATTTACTATATTGTCACGACTCCATAGAATTCGTGGAGAATCTTCTTTCAATTTATGTTTTGGGGAGGCAGCCTCGCGGCTTTAAGAGGCCCGTAGGGCCCCATAGTCTCGAATTCCCGCGGTGATATTTAGGCGTTTTAACATGCCGTCTATCTCCTTCGCTGTGGACAATCTTCCGGCGGTCAACGTATTTGATTTTAATTGTAGTCACGTCATTATAACACTTGGAAAAAGATATATACATGCATATTATTTACTGAAATAATATAAAATTAAAAAAATAAAAAGTGACTTTAATGTATGTATTTTATTTAGTTTTCCGTATAAAATTGATATACTGCACGTTTAAATGTGCATATTCATGTTTGTATGCCGTACAGTATGTTATTTTTAAGGGAAACTAATCACACGTATACATATATTGAAGTCATTTTTTACACACTTGAGCTTTTTTGCAGAAAATCGTATAATTTAAGAATATTTTTAAAACAATAATTTTATTAAGTGCTTTGATTAGAAAAATTTGTGCAATTTTAGGGCGACACCATCAAGGTATTGTGGGCTCTGCACAAAGAAGATCCCATATTAAATACAGCAGTGTGGCATGGGCAGACAAGAGGCGGTAAGATTCTGAGGCTGAAGACAGCTGCGACACATTCGCCACCGCAAGAAAGTAGTGATATACGACATTGGGATGTGAAGTTAACTCGGGTAAAAAAAAAATAAGATACCCCTTTCTCTCGATATTTTTATTCTCATTTAGCAAGTTGAGATAATTACTGAGGTTTAGATAATTATCTGTTAACTATTCAAAATAAGAAGCAAAGATGGATGAATATTGCGAATAAATAGTTTTATTTTATCAATAAAATCTTTATGATCAAATTTAGTTTAAATTCGAACTATCCCTTGTTTTCTTTCACGCGTTTCAATGAATAAATTGAGGCTTAATTATGTTTCTGTCTAACAGTTTGAAGTAACCAATACCACGAATACTGTCTACTGGTGCAAGATCTTCAAGCCCTCCCTGAACAAGAAACATCACATGATAGGAGTAAGTACACAAACAGTAATAAATTAAAATATCTCGAGTAGACGCGAACTTGACGTCGATAAGTCTCGACGCTGTGATGGAATGCAAAGGCTGGGCTTTATTCGTATGTGCTTCACGAATCACGGTCATTCATGCCGGACATCGCACGGGGTAGACGCGTTGTTAGAATAAAAAAAAAAGACCCGGAATGATGTCACTGCGTACACCGAAACGTTCACCGACTATCAATGGGAGAATGATCGCGAGAAAAATGATCACAATCGTTCCCAGGGCCCCACCTACGATGGTCCCAGATCTTTCATGTCAATAGTCTCCCAAGTTTCTACGAACGTAATCTAATAATCCCGAACTAAAGATCCAAGATATATATATCCTGCGCAAAAGGGATTTGTCTGATAATCTAAGGCAGAGCGAGTTTAGGCGTCTAGCGTTCATACATTATCTATGCGTTTCAGTATACACCACTCATAGAGAAGGGCAACGAGGATTTGGTTCATCATATAATTTTGTACGAGTGCACATCGCCAATGCTCGGCAAATACACCAGAATGGCCGGCAATCATTGCTATATTTCAGCAGTGCCGAAGGAATGGAACTCGTGTTTACAACCTATCCTCGCTTGGGCTCGTGGCAGTAAAGGTATAAATTATTCACAAAGTGCAGACACAGATAATTGTTCATTTATAATATAATAATAGACTCTCATGAAGCCTCTTCGGCAAACTGAAATTTGTACAAAATATAATGTCACAATCTCAAAAAGTTCGAAACTTAAAGTAAAGCCGATAAATCGATTTAAATTCGTGTTAAAGAAAATTTCTGAATAATGTATACACAAAGAGCGATATATATTTATAGATTTCCTTTAATTTTACAATACAACAAGCAGCGTAATAGAATCGTCTACTGTTGTGCAGGGGAATGGATGCCAGAACACATCGGTATACCAATAGCGGAACAAAGTGAGAACTCATATTATATGTTGGAAGTCCACTATAATAATCCTATGTTAAAGAACGTGAACGACAGCAGCGGAGTAAGACTTCATTTGACTGAGAAGCTTCGTCCTCAGGAAGCTGGCATTCTGGTGACCGGCGTGGCAGTGAGCCCTCTTCATCTAATACCTCCGCAACGAAAGGAGTACGCCACTGTCGGATATTGTACTTCAGCGTGCACTCAGACAGTAATTAAAGATTTATAAAATATTAAATTATTCGCATATAACAAGCACATAAAATGGAATGTATAAAAGAAATAAAAATAATCTCAAATGTTATTTTAGATGTTTCCTGAAGACGGTATCAACATCGTGTCAGTTGTCTTGCATTCGCACTTGGCTGGTCGACGTCTCGGCCTGAAGCACATTCGAGAAGGTAAAGAGCTGCCGAGGATAGTCCAGGACAATCACTACGACTTCGACTACCAGCAATCTTATACTCTGGAAAAAGAAGTGAAAGTATTGCCTGGCGATGAGTTAGCCGCGGAATGCATTTACGGCACTCTGGACAGGAAGAAACCGACTTTTGGAGGCTACGCAGTTACCCAGGAAATGTGTCTAGCATTCGCCGTGTATTATCCCAAAACACCTCTTGCCGCCTGTTATAGTATGACGCCCGTTAAGCACCTTTTCAAGATTCTGGCTGTAACAAACTTCCGGGGAATGACAATGGATTACTTGGAAACACTATTCCTAACGAATGGGTAAGTTTTTTCACGCAGAATAATTATAGGATATATTCGACACGATTCTTATAAAACACACGAGTATCAATTATCACGAAAATCCTTTAATTTAATTTGTGCTTAATTTAATGATCTGTGTTAATTCTTTCATGAAATATCTTTCAGTTCATGAAATATTAATTTTTATCTTTTTTAATTAAGAAAAGAAAAAAGGAACAGATGGATTTAGAAAATTCTAAATTAAATAGATTGTAGATTTTGTCGTCTGATTTAAATATTTCGTTCATAAAAAAATTCTAGATCTGAGTTGATTTCGCCTTCAACCAAACAGCTTCCTAGTCATTCGAAATCAATCGATGAAATTGATGAGACTATCATTAAAGAAGCTAAGTCTGCATTAATAGCGATGAAAGATCACATAGAAGAGAGTGAAGATGATAACATTTTCACGCGACTCATCATTGAGGATCCCATAGAATTTCGAGGTATATATAATAGGAATAATGTCGTTTTATATAATAATATAAAAATTAAATAGCTAAAACGATAAATATAAAATTTTTTGTCTCATCGAAAAGAATATTTCCAACACGTTTCCCTCTAACATTTTTTTCTTAAATTTTCTAGGTCGTACTTTTGCTGAACATATGATGCTAATGCAGTGGAAGGATGATTTGTTAGCAAAACCTGTAGAATATAATTTATATCACGGCGAACATATGACATTTTGCAGAAAGAGGGACGATCAATTAGTACTGGTAAAATCTCTCAATGTAATATAATATTTTTAATTAAACTTTTCTAAGAAGAATATAAGTACTGGAAAATGTTACTAGATAAATCAAATAATGAGCAAATAAAATACTTACATACGTCTTTGAGTTGTTAATCTGTAAATAATATATTTATGAGGCGATAAGATATAATTCGCAAACAGTTGGAATGAACTTATGAATATTATTTACGTACTAACAATTACAAAGACTCATGTAAACAATTTTACTTATATTTGATTTATTCTTAAAGCTACAAAACTATTTTTTTAGTTATCTAATAATTTTGATGACATAGATTAAATTTATTAATTTTGTGTTATAAATATTATTTATCATAAATTTATATTAATTTTTTTTATTAACTCTTTAAGCGGCCAAGTATTCTGAACTTCCCGAATTACACGGCGCTACCGGAAATAAACACTTGCGAACTTAAGTCTGGCTCCTCCAAAGTTTCCTACATTCGTTGGATAAACCTGGTCATTACAGTCACCGCATTGATCGCTATATTATAATAAGAAGCCTCAAATGAATAGTTAACAGTCAAAGGTGACGTGATAAACGCATTTCGCATTGTTAATTAACGCGAATATAAATACAGGGTTTTCGTGATAAATGTCTTCTGCATATTTCAACTTTGCAAGATAAACCTGATTAATTTATTAATTTAAGTAATTTTATCTTGTAAGGCGAGCGATTTTTCCGAACGAGCACCGACCGCTTGAAACAAGTCAAGATATTCCTAAAGTTTTTGTCAATCCGGCACACTAAGAACACATATATGTATAAATAGATATAAATATAGAATACATAATATAATATAATGTGTAAATACGTAATTACTAATTATGCATATTTATAAGGCGTTTTACTATTTTGTAATGCGTGTGTTGTGTAAAAATAAACGTTTGTAAATATTTTCTCCAAACATATTCTTGTTGATATATTTTTATCTCATCTTCTTTCCATCTAATAAAGAACATAAATTATTATATATGTATATTCCCAGATAGCACAGAGAATTTAGAAAATAATTCTTTTTAAATCCCCTAATAGTGAAAAAAACATTTTCTTCTTTCCTCATTCTTGTCCCATTTTTAGTCCATAAATATTTTTAAAAGTTTCTCTCAAAAGATTCCTAAATTAATTTTTATAGATAATTAATCGAAATTTTATTGTCAAAATAGATTTATCAACACAAATAATTAAATCTTTATTAACATTAGGCTTAATTTAGAATTTGATTAAAAATCCGATAAAAAATTTTTTATGCATGAATATATATAAATATGTATAAAAATACATAAATATTCATAACATAGATACGCATAATCATGTATGAAATATGTCCATACATGTTTATACATCCTTTTCTTTCTTTCGTAAAATTATTTTTTAGTGTAATAGAAATAATAAGAGTAATGTGAAAACATAAAAAAATAATTAAAAGACTAATTTTTATACTATTTATTTTAGAAAAAATCAAGTTTAAAAAAAAAATATCGTTAAATATCTTTTGTATTATACTGGAAATAAATCTTTGTCATGACTATAACACAAAAGATCAATATTTGAATTTTTTGACATTAGAGAAAGCAAAGGTCCTACCTCTCATGAGGTATTAAACATTCCATATTGCAAAATATTCATAATGATATTAGCTATTATAATAACAGATATGTTTTAAAAAGGAAAAAATAGTGGCAATAAATATGAAGGGATCAAATAAAATTAAAGAACCTCACTGTATTGTTACGATTTTGATATTAAATTACGCATGTAATAAGTGAAAGAATTATTATTATAAGGTAGTTACAATTCATTGTCAAGGGACGGTGGTATTTCAACGCTGAAGAAAACGCGCAAATTTAGGCTGTTTTTAACAATTAGCATTTTATTTCCATTATATTATTATAGAATTATACTATTTATTTAACGTTTTGAGAGAATCCCTCGCTCATTGGATAGGTGTAGAATTATTTCTTGTAATCCTTTACACTATTAATAACAATTGAATAATCATTGAAATTTTAATTGTCTTAGCAATTTTAAGCATAATTCAAAAATAAAAAACGAAGGCAAAAATAATGTCACAAAATCAGATAATAAATAAACATTTAAAATTCTATTAAGACATGTGTATAAATGAATGTGTCCTTAATTACGATTCTGTCAGTAATTGAATAAAACTACGCGACGCCGAATAGGAAAATTCTTTAGCAGGATAATGAAGATTTGTGAAGCGATTTTCCACATCATTAAAGGATGACAGATTGAATCCCTGGTCGTAGGTCTACAGCTGTAATATGACGTAAAACATAAGATACGTGTATCAAAAAATATCCTGTAGTATCGCGCGGTGTCAAAAGATACACTTCAGAAGAATAAAATCAATAAAGAAGATTAGAAGAATGGAAATTTGAGTACGAATCTCTTACTTCCAACAACACTAACACATGGCAGAGCTTGTCACTAGAAGAGAGCTGTTGGGAATAACAAATCCATATTCAAATTATCTTCTAGACAATGCTTTTTGAACAGTACCTTTTGTTCCAATGATGTCGGCGAATATATAAGATCTATAGTTTAACCAGATCTGAACGGCGCTAGTGATCAAAGATCTCTTAATCATTAGTAATTGTTGGCTCCTTAAACGCGGAAAAATCACATATGTGGTGTGTATTGAACCTGGATCTACAGATTGTGAATCTTCTTCACTGACTTTGCTCCAAAATAAAAAGTTTATCTCTCTTACCACCGCGCAATACCACGAAATATTTTTCGGCACACGTGCTTCATATTCTACGTCAGGTGCAAACGTGCGGAGCCGAAAATCACTCCATCTGATAATTAAAAGATCTTTGATTACTTAGCGCTCAAATTCGGCATTAAACCATATATCAATGTATATATGTATGAATCCCTCAAGCTGGAGGTTGGAAATTAGGCTAACAAAAAATTCCGGAAAAAAATCCATTGTTACGAAAATCTCATGAGATGTAAGCAGTCCCGTCTTGGGATGTTGCGCTATCGAATGAATAAATGAATAAATAATTATATATAAAATTATACATAATTGTGTAATATATGAGCAATTTTTTTACATTTTTTCAAACTTGTTTTTTTCTAAAACGAACAATGCGAAAATTATCCCTTTAATTATTTTTTTATGTTTTTACATTACTATTATTATTTCTATTACATTAAAAAATAATTTTACAAAAGAAAAAAAGAGGGATGTGTGAGTATGTATGGACATATTTCATATAATTATACATATTTATGAATATTTATGTTTGTTTATACATATTTATATATATTCATGCATGAAACATTTTTTACCGGGAATTTACATTCTAAAATTCAATTTTCTTCTATATTATACTTCTTAAATATTAATCCACTATTTTTTATTATTTTTATTATTTTTAGACACATCAAGATCTTCATGATGAATTAAATATTGATAAAGCTACTCAAATTTATATCACATTAAATGTCATACAAACAACGAAGTACAAGATTTACAGAAAAATTAAATTACATAAATTTTACAAACTGTAGCAGATTTAATATTAATTTTAAAACAAATATAATTAATTATTTAATTACTATATATTTTCGTACCGTTCATACGTCTCTCAAATATTGAATTTATTGGACTGAAATAGATTTCGCTTAATGATCTTATCCGAGTACGATTTCAATCCTTTGGAATTAAGCTTCGACACGGTTTTAAAGGACACCCACGCACGACCTCCGCCCCATAGACAACCCAGTTCGTAATTTTCCACCTAGTTAAACCGAATGCAGTGGTTTTCCAATCTTTTCGCTCGCAACATTGCCCGTTCGCGCTTTGTTCACGGCGATCTTGTCGCGTTGGCGTATGGGGCACCATGTGGCCGCCGCTGATAAGCGGCGAATTGCGCTTTTATCAAATTACGAGGCGACTCCTGCGAGTATAAAAGCCGCTCCCTCGGGACGTCCGGCGTCAGCAGCTTTCTGGAGCACCAACGTGAAGCACTTCTCGCGGGAAGACTTGAAGAGCCCTTCGAAATATCTCACGAAGCTTTGATCGCTACAGCTCATAGTTCCTCAGGTATGATACTTCTTATTGTTACGAGATTCCGCGACATTCTTGAGTTATTGATAAAATCCGTTGCGAAAAGTTTCACTCCAAATTTCAATGAGAGACATTGTTGAACAGAAAAATAAGAAAAAGGTATATTGCCAAGTATATTATAAAAAGATAGTTTTGATTTTCTTTCCGAAGTTAACATTCATTTTTTGGTTTTTAATTATTTTAGACTCGATTCGATTAACTTGATATGAACAATGGGGGTAGAATTGTTCTCTCTAATTAATTAAGAACGATGTAAATTACGATATTTTGCAGCAAGATGCGGCGTACTCGCCACGTAGTGCTACCTGTACGATCTTGGCAGTACATCGGACTTCTGATAGTATCGTTGGCATGTCTAACGTTAGGATTGGTATCCAGGGATAGGGAAGGACACGCTGGTAGTCTCGCAGGTCCTGAACTCACGCATCGAGCTCCCCACGAGTATGAAATTAATTCTTTTTCTTGCTTAAAATCGTAAATCTTGAATTACGCATTACGTTTTTTAAATTCCTAAATGTTTTTTTATTACAATATTTTTATTACAATATTTTCCTAAGAATTTTATTTTAAAAATTGCTTGTTGCAAAGATTATAGACGAGTATTACTTTTAGAGTGGACGCCTGTCCGAACTTGAATCCTTTCGTCAAAAGCCCGATTGCCGAACAGGAAAAAGTTACGAAACCGGCGATTAATAATCATCAAATGAAAGTATCTGAATTTAGAGCACCTATGTCTCGAAAGTCCGTACATTCTCGATCACTGAGTCTGGATCGTTTGTCTAGGAGTGGTTTACAGGAAACCAGAGAGCGATTGTCTAGAAACCGAGATCTGAGGACAGTCGAGAGACTTTCAAGATCGACGAGTCGCATATCCAACGACGAATCCATTAACCGTGTTCGAGAATCTCGATTTAGGACGATCGCGCAATCCCGCGACGCCAGGAATTCATTCGATCTCGCTACTCGGATCTCTCGATCGCGGGATTCTAATCGAGCAACTGGTCGCCGTTCTACCGAGCAAAATTTCGAACGACGTTTGGCTGATTCTGCAAATTCCCGGTTTGAAAATCGCCGATCGCGATCCATGGAACGGCGGGAGTTTAGCGAAATCGCGCGACAACAAAATCGCGATCGATCAGCGGATCGGCGAGACTCTTTGAATCTTCAACGTCATACGAATGATTATCGCGATCGTCAATCACTCCCAGAACGACGAATTAATCGACAAGAATCTCGCGAAGTTCTAGTCTCTGGTCGTCGCGAACATCGAGATCTGACGCGAAATCGTGTTCCGAATTACCGATCCGAGATACGCGAACGCAGATCTGTCGAGCGTCGCATGTCAATCGAACATCGAGACGTGGAACGATTGGATCATCGGGAGGATAACAAAAATCTCCTAAAATCAGCAAGATTCGCACGAGGAGATATCGATCGCAATAATAATATAGATCGCCGAAACCGCGAACGATCTCTAGAAAATCGCCGAGCTCTTCTCGATCGCGTTGCTAATCAAGAACGTAGATCGCGATTGTCGGTTGCTACCAGGAATTCTCGTGGAAATCTTGTTAAATCTGACGACCGTCGAACGTTGTCTCGATCGATGGAACGTTCAGGTGTCAACAATCTCAATCGCGAAATTCTTAGCAGACGAGTTAGATCAATTGAATCCAACACCGAGAGATCAGAGGAACGCAGATTGTCCTTTGAACGTAGATCATTGGACCGATCTATGGAACGTCGCGAAATAGCGGGACATCAGAAAGTAGAGAATCGTTTTGGCGATCGAAAATCTGTCGATCAAATGTCACGAGCCTCATCTGAAAACTTCCGTCGAGAAAGGATCAATCGCTCACAAAGGACCACAAGCCGACGTGACTCACGTGAAAACACGGCTATCAGGGAGAATTACAGAATGGCACGGTCACGTTATGATGTCGAAGAAATCGCGAATCGGGAACGAAGAGAAAGATTCGCACGATCCTCCCGTTTAGTCGATCGTAATTCGGTAGATCGTCGGGAAATCATGAGGATCAGAGACTCCAGAGATTACAATCATAGATCGCGCGATACTGCGACAACAGAACGACGTGGTTCAACTCAGGAACGGCGAGAAAAGACAAATCATTTGTACCGATCACGTGAGGAACAAAGGATCATTCCTCAGAGATCACGCGAAGCTGAACGACGTGTGTCCGAAAGAAAAGTTCCGGAAAGGCGAATTTTGGAGCGACGAGTCACTTTGGATTCAGCACGTCTCGATTCGCGAAGATCGGAACGAAGAATCGATGACAGCTTGAAATCGCGTGAAGGATCCAGATTAGCAGATCGTTCGGAACGAAGCCTGGAAACACGAGTTTCTCGCGGAAGAATCCTGGAAAAGCGATCTATTGTTAATTCTCGAAGATCTTCGGAAGGAAGAATCGACGATAATTCTAAATCGCGTGAAGAATTTAGACTAGCAGATCAACGTTCAGGACAGAGTCTAGAAGCACGAGTTTCTCGTGGAAGAATTCTAGAAAGGCGATCTTTCGACTCTCGAAGATCTTTAGAACGAAAAATCGACAATTTGAAATCACGCGAAGGATCCAGACTAGCAGACCGACGTTCGGAACGAAGCCTGGAATCGCGAATTTCTCGCGAAAGAATCCTGGAAAAGCGATCTACTCTCGATTCTCGAAGATCTTCAGAACGAAGGACCAACGACAATTCAAGGTCGAGTGAAAAATCAAGGATGCAGGATTGGCACGTGGAACGGAGCTCTGAATTGCGAAATTCGATGCTTCCAATGGAGCGCAAAGCAAATTCTAAAACAGCATCTCTCGAGAACCAGGCACTACGTTCATCAGAAACGCGACGCGAAATCAGACGTTTCGCAGAGCGCCGAATGGTTCAATCAGTCGAGAATCGACCCGTTGAGTTTCGTGAAAGAGAGTCTATCAGAAACTTGCGTCAGAGATCAGCGAGGAACATCGAGGACTCATCGCGACTCTCTTCTCTTCGCCGAGTCACCCGTGTACCTGAACAAAATCGCGAACAACGAAGAATGTCTGCTGAGAGGACATTTACTAGAACCATGGATAATGAACGATTATTTGCAAAATGGGAACGAAACTTGGAAGACGCACGCATTGAAAGAAATGTGAAAGTCAGAGCAAAAATCATTCCTAACTTAATGAAGGGCGAATTTTTCAAATATCCTATGGCTTACGATCTTATGAGGCAAGCTTTCATCGTGGCATTATGTACTATTTATGGAGTTTCCCTCTATAATGGAAAAAAATCTTTCCTTAGGTAAGCTATTAAAATTACTGAAATTCCTTAGAGCGCAAACTATAAATAAGTGTTACAATTTTCTTATAATTTAGCATAGACTATAAAAAAGTATAATTCTCAAAATAGATTATCAGTAATAAAAAAAAAATAATTTAAAAAATAACATGAATAAAATAGAATTCGTAACATATGTTGCAATATTTTTACAGCAGCAACATAATCCAGCATGCCCAGCGCTTCATAATTTGGTAAAATAAAATGTAATCGGCTACTGTGAACAACGGCACTGAAAATCGCTATCCTCTGGACCTCTGCTTCTATCGATCTTATTATTTTATGAATTAAGATATTACGTTGCAATATGTGTAATGTATCCCAAAATAATCAGAATGTAGATTAATGTAGATTAATGTACAGCTCATATATGTCATGTAGAGATGTGTATATCTAAGAAGATATATTTTGTGCGAAAATAAAATAGTTGCAGTCGTAGTTAAATATCTTGAAATAATTTTTCGAAAAACCTTTCAATATTTTTTACTATTTAAAAAAATTACATATATATATGTATATATGGATGTATATACACATATATAAGATTTTTAGATTTTAATTTACTTAACAAGCACAGAAAAATATTAATTAAAACGATTTTTTAACTTGCGTTATATTACTATCAAGGAAAATGTCGAACCTTCGGCGAAAAGATTAAATTTATTAAAGTTATAATTTTGAATTTTGTACATTACATGTGACAAGCTTAAATCTATTTAGAAAAAGAGTGTGATTGTGTATACTTCGATGTAACCGAGTCTCAGGAAGATAATTGTCTCCAAGAGTCTGCAGATTTTGTGTTGAAAATATGAAAGATAAGCATATTCTTTGTTGCTGATCCTTGTTACTCATCCTTAGGTCTCGATTACATCGATTTGTGCGGTGTGCTTGCGTCTATTACGCATACAAATAAGGCTAAATTTCATGAATTATCAACTAGGCTTGGCAACAATAATAAACTAAGAATACTTACGATACGATATACATGATATAGTCGGACGATTCGACTTCGATGATCGCGAATAAATCAATGTAGAGTATTATCCGAAATAAATATAGCGATTTATCTCTTATAACGTCTATATATACAGCAAAGTTTCGAAAAAATTATCCGTAAAAAACTAGATATTATTTAACTTTGGAAGAAATTCTTACGAAGATATTTTTATATATCTATTTTTTTTTTTTCCTCCGTCCAATTATCATGCTATACAAGTTATTATAAGAAAACAAAAGCTGTAGCAACATTAATTTGGAGAAATGTTGCAAGCAGCCATGCCTTTTTTTATTCAATAGTCAATAAATAAAAATAAATAAATAAAAAATCTATTCCTAAAAATATATATGACTTAGTCTAAAAATTATTTTCAATAAAATAGATTATATTAATAGCGGGCAGTGTTCCAAGACATTGCGCGCAAGTGGCAAGAAAATTGGCGACGGAAAGAGATCGGAAAAGTTTGTAATTCAATCATACGTTCGTTTGTTATTATAGATATTAATGGTAATGTTACGCAGTAGCGTTTTTCTCTTTGGCAGTGATCCGAGCCTACCGAATCCTTTGCGAATTCTGTACTGATGGACGATTTCGCAGAAAGAACGGTATCACGGACGCAAGAAAGAAGATTGCGCGTAGTTCTCATCAGTTATGGAAGAGTCGATAGGAATATCGACTAAAGGTTTGGCTGAGTGTCACAAACGAACGCCTTTATGTACCTATATTTCGATACCTAAAGTATTTAATGCCTCTTTCGAATTATTTAAGCTATATCGCGAATCTTATTCTTGTAAAAATTATCACAATATTCGATGATAAACCGATAACCATCAAATGCGTTGTGTGACTATTTAGAGACGATTTCTCTATTCAGTGAGATCAATGGACGTTAGTGATCTCTTGCAGCATTCCTAAGATATGATCAATCTCTTGCCGAAAGAAACAGAGCTGTCGATTTTTACCTTTCTCATTTTTACAGTCTTTGCACTGCGTTCGATTCCTCAATAAATTGCGAATTAACGTTTGCAAAGTCATCTCTCTGCTTTCATGCCGTTGTTGGAGGATTGTGATCTTGTCCTGCAATAATTGCAACTGTTCTGTTCCCTGGAACAGAAATATCATCAGTCATAGCCACCTTAAAGAAATCGCCTTAATCGATTGTTTTTTACATACCGGCGTTGATAAATATTTGACTTTCTCGGTCAGCGTCTTCACTTTATTCTCCAAATGCTCTCTTTCAGCTTTCAATATAACCACCT
Organism: Acromyrmex echinatior; assembly: GCF_000204515.1. The sequence continues at coordinate 1,353,157 of NW_011626450.1, forward strand.
GCTCCTTGTAATCTCTAAACTTTTCGACCTGTTCTTTTAAGTTCGATATAATGGCTCCCTGAGTATTAATCTGACTCTATTAATAATAAAAATTGTATAATAGTAAAAATTTCTAGCCATAGTAGATATATATTAAGATATAAGCGAAGCAAAGGCTTGTTCTACTCAAATAAGCGCGCGCGCGCGCGAAGTAGAAATATATTATTAAAAACTACTAGATTTCTTGGTGCAATAAATAAAATAAGGAACAGGCCAAGTGCTCGCCAAGCGTTACAAACCTGTAACTTTACCGCTTTAGAATCACCGATCTTAACGCTGTACTCTTTTACAAGAGTGGCCATCTCTCGCTCATGTTCTTCCTGCAAGAGATTCAAATCATGCAGCCTCTTGCTCTTCAGCGCCATGAAGTCCTTGTTCATTTTGTTCAGTTCCTCCTTCAGAATATCGTTTTCGTTTGTCAATTTCTTGATAACCCCGTTTTTGCCGTTCTCCGTGTACTGCATTGGATCGTACAACTTTGGCGTCGACGACGACAACCTCTCAGAAACGTGTCCGTTCTGATAAACATTCGAATTCTGATCATTTCCTTCGCCGTTCTTCATTCCTCGGAATGCTTTATCGAAATCCATACTCCTGAAGCTCCTACGATCGTTCAGCAATTTCTCCCGCTCCTTCTGCAATCGCCGATTCGTCTTCTGAAGCTCCTGATATTCCTTGGTTATCTTCGAGACTGTTTTGTCTTTGTTCGCAATCTCCAATTTCAGGCCTCTTATAGTAGCAATTAGATGCGCGTCTTCCTTAGGATTTTGAGATTTCGGTCCAGCCTTTATCGTTTTCTGATCCTTCTTATCTTCTACGGTGGAAACTTTGTCGTCTTTCTTGTTATTCTCTATGCTCTTGCTTTCGACGTACTTCACCGTCGTTTGCGTGAACATGTCATTGTATAACTTGTGTTCTTTCACAGTTGCTTCCAATAGTTTGGCCTCTAACTCCATTACCTGTGCTGCATATTTCTCCTTCATATCGGAGAACTTTTTCTGCAAATCAAGCAGATTTTGCTGCGCAATATCCTCTTTGTTTTTAATCTCACTTTCGAGACTTGTTATTCTCTCCTCCAAAAGCTTTACCTTCTCGGAACCGATTTTCTCCTGTTCCGAATTGGCGGTCAGTATGAGAGCCGAAACCGAGTCAGGATTCTTCCTCTTGAGTATACGTTCCAATTCACGCACTTGTCTGTTCAAGTCCATGACTTTCTTGTTGTCCAGAATAACCTGATCTTTGAGTCTCTGAGTCAGTTGCTTCTCACGCTCGACATGACTTTTGCTTATCCGTAATTTCTCTTGGATATTCTCTTCTCTAACTCTGGACTCGAGTAGTTCCTTCTCCAAGGGCAGTACGTCCTGTTGAAACTTTTCTAGCTCCTGTTTAGTCACACGCAACTGCTCCGACTTAGAACTCAATTTGATAGTTAGATCCTCTATTTGTTTTTTAAATTCTAACTCCGTGGTAGTCATCACTTGCAACCGATCCGTAATAAAGTTATTTTTCGCTTTCAGCTGCTCCTTAAACATATCCAATTCGTCCGTGAGCAAACTGTTCTGTTGAATTAAATCGTCGTTCTTTAGCAAAAAATCGGCATTCTTTTCCTTCAGCTCGGATACTTCGAGGTTCAACTTCAACGTCTCCTCCTGAAGATCCTTCACCCGATCAACAAGCTGTTGCGTATCGTTTGTTTTCGATACCGTGCTCTTCTGTTTAGACTGCAAATTTTTCAATTCTTCTTGCATACGTTTCGTATCTTGCATCAGTTTCTTGTTCTCGGTTTCATAAGCACGGATCAGGCTTTCCTGCTTTTCCAGTTCCTGTTCTAGAAGAGTAATCTTCGTGTCGTTCTTGACAGGAATTTCTGCGCGCCTTTCGCTCAGAGAGAGCTCATCAACTCTTGCTTTTAAAATTATATTCTGCTTCTTTAAAGCAAACAATTCTCCCTCGAAAGACGTACGCATTTCCTCAATTTGACTCTTGTACAGCTTTGCCTCGGTTTCCAACTGTTGTTTCAACAGTGCGTTCTTGTGTCTCTCCTCACGACACAACATCTCCCAATCACGTTTTATTGGAATCTGTTTTGAATCTCCGGCGGCCATAAAATTTTTTCTGTAACTATCGGGCGATTTCATTTGGGATCCTTTGCACGCAGCTGGTAAACTGGATGTGGATCCAACTTTAACGAAATCCAGTTTTGATCTTGAGGATGAATTAGGTTTCGGTGCGACTTTGGAAATTGATCGGGATTGCACTTTCGGCTTTGCCGATGACTTTTTGGAAACAGCGTTTATAGGTTTCTTAGACACGTCCAATGCTTTGTTAACCCTGATATTTTCGAGGGACGATTTTAAGGGAGGCTGGCATAAGAGATCGTAGCTTTTAGATTTGCAAAATCTTATCTCTTTTTTTGATTGCTTATTACTTGGTGCACTAACAACGCGATCGGTTTTAGGTACATCTATTGCTTTACTCGAAATGCCATGATCAGGTACTTCTTGATAATGCATCTTGGAAGTCTTCGATACATTGACGGCTAAATCTTCCACTTTCGTATCAATCTTCGTTTCTGAATAAGCAGATTCTTTGTTCGCCAAATCTATTTTCTCTGTGTTCTCCTTCACAATACTTTCACTCATCTTTTCAGCCATAAGTTTGGGTATTGCATCCGCAAATAATTCCAATCTCGGCGTCAATCCTACTGTAAATAACTCATTTTCAGAATTAATTGTCTTTTTACTGGTTTCTATCGCATTTTTATTGCTTTCTTTCTCTATAATTTTCGATGTAGTCTTCTTAGATTCATAGTTAGACTGCTTTGATGCTTTCTCACTTGACAAAGAATTCCTTGTTCCTTTATGCCGTTCTTCGCTCACGCTAGAATCACTTTCATTAATTTCATGATCCATGTTTGCACCGTTAATGACCGATAATTCCTTTTCTAATATTTCGGAAAATTCTTTTTCTGGGAATTCTGGGGTCTTGCCACTTGCTAATTGATTTTCCTTAATCGATACTACTTCGCCATTAGTAGATTTTAAAAAGAGATCGTACATCGCATTAGGCTCTTTTGATTCCAGCTCTTTATCTGTATTTTGTCCTTGAAGCAGCTTCAAGAAATGCGAAAAATCTTCCTGTCCGAAACTGGAACTGGCGGACATTCCACCCTCCGCTTTCTCCTTTGATCTTCTCAACAAATCCTCGAAAAAGTCCTTGTCCACGTCCGTGATCTCTTTCTGCAAATTCTCCTTCTCCATTTCAATTTTCTTCGTGCTCTTCAGTTCCTCGGACTTGGAATGCCTCTCAATCGGATCGTCCAAATCAGAACTGCTTGATATTTCGACTTTCTGTTCCTCAAATTTTTTTCTTTGAAATTCCAACGTTTTCGGTGGCTTCAAATTATTCAGACTTTCATAAACAATCTCGAATCCGGGACTGTTCTCTCGTTTTCTCTCGTTTTTTGGACTCCTTTTTATTTTTTCTGATTCTTTATGCACTTCTTCCTCTATTAATTGAAAAATGTCAGCTTCTAATTGTCTCACTCTGTTTAAACTTTCATCTTGATTTTCTGATACTAGAGTATCAGATTTCGATATACTTTTCGACAGAGTGTTACAATTTTTTCTGACTAGCTCCTCAGCTTCTTCTAATAATTCTTCCACAGACTTTTCTTCTGTAGGATTCTTATTAGAACCGCCAGATTTTGTACGTTCAGGACACGAATTCGGACTTAATGCCCCTGCAATCTTGCTCATTTCCTCTAGTAAACTACCAATATCTTCGTCAGTGGCATCTGTACAAGACAAAACAAATTAATCAAACACAAAATTAATTTAGAAAGCTCTGGCTTTACAGAAAAACTTACTTTCAAAATCTGATGGATATTTATCAAAAGCCGCAGATGCAAGTATGTCGCATAATGTGTCATCCTTGTCTTTCGCTTCTCCTTCGCTTTTGGATGTTGTCTAAAAAATTAAATAAAGTTAACAAAAATTATTTGAACCAACTCACAATGATAGAGAACAAATGCAATTAAAATATCGCTCTTAAAGAAATTGTTTTATTCTGGCATTAATATTACTTGTTTTGAACAATTACCTTACACATCCTCTCTTTCTCGAGAAATTCTTTCATAGAGGAACTAACATCCGACAAAGGAGTAGGAGACTGCTTTGACTTTGCATCTGCATGCTTAGCACTCAGAACATCTAAACGTGTCTCAGGTCTTTTCAACCACCACTTATCCGTGTCTTTTTTATCAGCCGACAATTGTTCGACTTCCTTGATAGGTTTAGATTTCTCTTTAATGCGAACTGAGTTTTCTCCGACGCTTAGACTTATAGAGGATCCCAAAGTATCATCCTCCGTGGAAATTAACTAAAAGAAGCAGATTCGATACACAAAACTCTCATTTGTTTCATTTAGCGAAGAGATAAGTTATACGTCTGAAAATCTTGTAGAACGGTCAACAATTCGGAGACGAGTTTAGGTTAAGCGCACGAATTGCGGGTGAACAGCGCGCGAAAAACAACTCACGTCTTCGATTCGCGGCGATTTCCTAGCGTCTGAAGACATCTCGCCTTCTCTCGGCCGTAATTAGATCAATCCGCCGTGTAGAACCGGTCATTCCTCACGAACTTGACACCTGCCATACTTTTTGTTTGTTTGTTACCCGTAATTCGTTCGGTTGCCACAACGCTGCGATCGCACAGCGACGGACACATCGAAGGGGTGGAAGGAAGGGGAATTCTCTTTTACATATCTACAGATCTTTAAAAAAAAAGATTATATATCATGTTATATTGTAAAATATTTTATTTTTTTAGAGAGTAAAAATTATAAAGTCGTAATTGTTACGAGACGTAATTAGAAAATTAGAAATTAGAGTCTTTTTTAAACATTTTATTACTGTTTAATTTGCCGAGTCCAATTTTATATAACACTGTTTCTATTTAATATTATGTATTACATGTAGAGTTTTTAAGAAGAGAAAAACGACGGGAACAGGATGGTGATCTCATAATTGTGTAATTTACATGTATATACATATATATAATTATATATAACATTTATTAATCTGTTAAATGATATGAGAAAGATGTATCTATCCATTAACAGTAATTATTTCTTTATTTGTGTGTATCGACGGATAGATAATTCAGAGAAACACTTTGCAACAATAAAGAACTGCATAAACTTGTGCAGTTAATATTATGATGAATAAGATTTAATATAACATATTATTCAATTTAATTGTCAATGATGACAGTGATAACAACGCTAGAAAAATAGAGTTGTAATTTAATTATTATAGAGTTGTAATTAATTATTTAATAAATCCGTTATGTTCACTGCGTATGTCCAATACAGATTAATATACAAATAAATCGGATACAAATTATTTGAATGTATACCAGTATAGTAAACATATATATCTATAAGTCTTTTTTTACGCAGCGTAATGTAATTTGGAACAATCATCAAAACATGTAGATAAGTAGGAGATTGTAAATATTAATATATAAAATTCCGATATAACAGTAGAAAGATGAATTTTCGATTATTACATCCGTTGACTTACATAATATGGAGTTCTCCAAAAGATCGGGCATTATTTTCATACATATATCACATGGATTCATCGAGAATATCGACATATAGCTAGTATATATATCTCTCTTGTCTCTCATAAAATATATCTCTACTCTATCTCTATATTCGTACAATTGTTTCTTTGAAGGCGACTTGTGAATTTCTACTTAAAGTCTTAAGCGTAACAATTGTTATAATTACTTAATATAACTTAAGTCAATAAAGAAGATCTAAGTATATATATATGTATATGTGTGTGTGTGTGTATATATATATATAATATTATACATAATACATAATACACATTATATATCCATATCGCTTATGCAATAAATGATACAGTAAAGATTTAATGTGTAATATTAAATTTAAATAAAGTACATTATGTACATACAGAATATTTTGTATTTACTCTTGCACTTGATTTTAACAGAATAATCTATCCCATCAAGAAAAAGAAAGAGAGTCAATAATCAGATAACTAGTATCAATATTGCAAAAAACTTGGTCAAATTTTTTAGGAATAGGCACGTTTTATAAATTATCGACTCGTTATTTTTATAAGATGTTAAAATTTAGAAAAGTCTTTTCCATTGAATGAGCGAAATATATAAAAGAAAAAAATTCGAAGCAAATTGAAATATATGTACATGATTTCTTCTAATCATTTATGCATCTTTTACACTTCATTGCGAAGTGTCCTAATCTTTTTTAAATGTTAGCAGAGATATCTAGAAGGCATCTTAATCCTTCGAACGATTCTCAAACAGTTCGTTGATTTCGTGCTTGTCGCAAAAGATCAATCGTAATAACACGCATGCAATCTGAATAATTCTTTGTTTATAAATTTGACGTTGCACGATTCGCAATAATGCTTGATATTTTCGGATAACTTCAACATCGGTGATTTTTTCGCGTTCTTGTTGATCGTGTTTATCAACTTTCTCGTCTGCAGTTTCTTCACTGACCACTCCGTGTTATTCCTTGATTTACCGTTCCTCAGATAGACATCCTGACTTCTCAGATACTTTGGCGAACAATTTGCCTTGGGAAACTGATACGTCTTCTTTGTCTTCGCTAGCTTATTCCTCATGATGTTGGAAAGTGAATTTCGTTCGGTCAATTGAAACTGATCCCGAAATCGCGACTTGAGATAGTCATCTCGCAGATTGATGCCATTGTCATTCGTCATTGGTTGAATCTTCGCGGGTAAAGTGACAAACTTGCTCGGTAATTGTGGCGTCGCATTGGTTGTTTCACTGAGCATCGTATTCTCCAAATCGTCTTGAACTTCTTGCTTTATCTTGAAATCCAGAGTGTTCGACGTCCTGCCATTTTTTGAGCTTTTCTCGTTTAATTTGCGCTTCTTCGTACGAGACTCCGAAACCTTCTTCATCTTTGGCTCCTGATAATCCACAACATTCCTCCTCGGCCTTAAGTTGCGTCCTTCGAACTCGTCTATCAACTCAACCTTGATCTGCCGCATCAGCTCAAAGTTCGGAGAGGATGTCGCCTCAGAAACATTTGACTTGATCAATGTAGATGGTCTCGGATTGACACTCGATATTTTGCCTTTATCCTGCGCGTAATTCAGATTCTTCCTGGGTCTCAGGTTCCGCACTATTGTGCTCCTGGCTACCGCTTGATTCTTAGGAAGCGTTCTCTTGAGTCCACCATGACAATGGTTCCGCGTTTCCGAAGTGGCTACGTCATCTTTGGTACTCATATTTGTGACCAGACGATCTCGTACATTTTCGACAGTGTTCTCGACATGCTGCAGACGATTCTGCGGGCAATCTGGGAACACTGACTGCGTAAAGAGATTTCGCTTAATCGGTTTTAATTGTGCAGCGTCCTCGAAAGTCTTATTCTGCGAGACATTCGTGATTTTACCGCATTTATCCATTTGTCCTTGATAATTCTGACAGAGTTCCGCTGTTGTTCTTCTCGATCTGTTCTGATCCTTCTTATCACAGCAACATCGAGAGAACGTCGTGTACGTCAACCCATTGTGAATACTGCCGGTCGGAAACGTCACCGAGTTCATCGAGTTAATGTAGTCGATGTTCTCCACCAATGGCTCCAGCTCGTATACGTCGTAATCGAGCGGCTCCGCTTTGATCTCCTTCATGTTCTCGATGTGCACCATCGGTACGCCAACTTTCTCCCTAACGCCACCCTTCCGCATCCACGACAGTTGACTTTTGAGCGCCGCATCCGTCTTCAGGCAGTCCACGTAGAACTTGTGGAATTCCTCCAATTTGTAGCTGCACCGGTGGCACATTTGCTTCGGCAGTAAATCCATCTCGTGCACCTGAGGAACGCATAGCAAAACACGGAATCAAAAGGACCTGCGAGCTGCAAGTTCTCGAAGGATCAACAGCTTGATTAAGTTGTTCGATTCTTATAATAAGTATACAATATTCCTAGAACATTATACAAATATCATTCACCTTTTTTAATATTCATAGAACATTCTAGAAATGTTGTGTGTTCCAGGGGTGCAATGTTCGTTCAACTCGATCTTTTACAATCTTTTATAAAGCAATTAGTCGGAGAACTTTAATCTAAATTCAAATCGAATTTAACGTAAAATTTTTAAAGACTTATGCGTTTCGAAATTCTTGAAAAGTAAAGAAATGAAAAAAATTACCGAAGGGATAACCACTAACTAAGGGGTAACCTAAAATATTATCCCATAGATTACATGATTTCATTTGATTTCGTAGTTTTATTTGATTATAAATAATTTTATTTGATTATAAATAATTTTATTCACTACGTATGTGTTTAGTTGGTAAAATAAACGATTTTATTTAATATTATACAATGATTTCTGATGATTGTATATATAATTATCAAATTATACATAGGGATTTCATATGAATTTTATATTGATTTTGGGAGGATTCTGTCCCACGATTACATTAAATTGATTAAGTGATTAATATCTTGAAAATCATGTGTACTGTTGTTCATGTGTACACCGAACGCCTCGATTGTTATGCAATTATTGATAGGAGGCAAAATATCGAGTAGCCGCGACATTGAATTCTCGTATGGAGAAAGAGAAATAAACGAGTGTGAGTCATTGCCCAAGGTAGATGTGAGTATGACGAGTGACATGCCACACAAGGAAACTTCCGTTCATTAACATTATCGCAACCACCGGTTATCCTAGCTAATTATTTCAAAATAGTTTCGTATAACTAGGAACAAGTCACAAATTTAATTAGAAGAATTGATAGTTTATGATTAATAAAAGAATAGATTTCTAGAATTTACCCTGCTTTTCAATTTACAACATATTAAATACTATAAAATATAACAATACTATAAATATAAAGCACAAGATGCGGCTGATTTCAGTGAAATGACAATATTAAAATGCATTATCGAGGTTTCGAATTTATCCCTTTTTATCATATACATATATAATAGCATCATTTAATAAATTGATTGTTGGAGAAGATATCATATCTCAAGATCGTCCTTCGATCAATATAGAAAATAATATTATCTAAATTTTTTTTAATGTTATTTAAACTGAAAATAGATTAATTTAATGATTCTGAGTTTAAATAAAGACGAATCTTAAAAATGTTGTACTAATAATTTGTCAGGTTGTAAAAATTGTTATTTCTTATGATTTTATCCATGGGACAAATATTCTTTTATATACGTCTTCACATTTATGATATTACTACAGACTATCTATTATTACTGTTCTTATTATTCTTATTATACTTTTATTTTCTTATTATTTTTATTTTTATTTTATTTTCTTATTATATTTCACACATTTATTACAATTAATGTACGATTTACTCCTTACAAAATTATTAAGACATTTAACAATTCCCAGAAAAAAAGTTCTCTTGGATTAATTTTAAAAATGTTAAAATGATCTAAACATATCATATTCTATCGAAATATTCGTTGACAATATATTCATTTATATTTATACATATATATTTCTTACAGACATCCGATTTAATACTAAAAAGTAGCGATTAATTACTTATTTTGAGCATTAAAACTTTATTGAGTATTTAAAACGTTATTCAATGTTTAAATAATTACAATCACCTTCCAGAATTAAATTTCTAGAGATTAACATAATAAATGCATTAATTACGCATTAATATTTTTCAAATATTCTATGATTTTCGCAAGATTTTTATATTTTCACTTCTATCGCATCAAAAGAAGAGAAAAAAAAACTGAATCCACGTTTAAAAAGTAGAAAAAAATAGAAGAGTGCTGTGAAAACAAGAAATCTCAAAATGCAAGCTAAACATAAATAATCCAAAAGGTTATCAATCTGCGCCAAAAAATCATCGCGATGAATATCGCGAGAAACTTATGAAATCCATTTCAAGCCTCTCCTTCTCTCGCGCTTTGAATTACGCAATGTAATCCGTACTCTCGACATTTTGGAGTACATTCATTTCGCGCGCAAAAACGGCGATAACCTCACTTTTTGCAAATGGATAATTTTGCAAAAAAAAAAGAAAGAAAAGACTGAGAATTCGTTTCCGTGGCGAACCCCGCTGGACCGCGATGTTATTCGCACGTGGTCGATGATGTATGCTCCGCCCGCACAAAGAGTACCCCCGTCCGACCCTTCACTCCCCTCCACGAAAATAGCGGTATTCTATTCTTCCTTGCCAACAAGACATGCGGACGAAGAAGTTCTTTTCTTTTCGTTGTAGAAACAGGTGTTACGGACAAGAATTGGAGTGTCGAAAAGGGGAAAAGGCGAAGGGGGAGGATCGGAAAAAAGCGCGGGTAAAGTCACGTATAACGCGGCTGATAAAGAGAATGGACCGCGCGTTTCGTAACAAGGTGGCAAATAGAAGGGAGGGAGAAGGGTGCGCTTTGCGCTATGCAAGGACGATGAGAGTGCATATAGGAGCAGGGCACGCGGGCGCGTACCCTCTGGTTGGAGAGGGAAGTCGTAAAAGGGGATCAAGCGCTAGAGAAAGAAACAGGGAAAAGGAGAAGGAGTGAGGGCGCGAAAAAAGGAGCAAATGTGTGTGTGTGTGTGTGTGTGTGAGGCTCGCGCTTAAACGGGAAAGAGCGTGAAGGAGAGAGGAAAAATCAGAGAGCGAGAGAACGAGAGCAAGAGAGAAAGAGAGAGAGAGAGAGAGAGAAAGCGTATAATGACGTACCATGATCGGCAGCACAGCGTTGATTTTGCGAACGTGATTCTCGGTCTCGTCGAAGATGTTGATCGAGATGCCCGAGTGCTGGCCGCAAAGGCGGCAAACGCGGCTCGATTCGAGGGTCTCCATGCCGCATATATTCCGGAGCTCTCAAGTCACGCTACTCCGCGTCGGCTATTCTCGCGCGTCGCCTCAGCACTCTCAGCAGTCTCAGCACAGCCCTCTCGCGCGCCACGACACGACGTCGCACGCGCGCGCCTCCACTCAGTTTCGTAGCTCTCGCTTGCGCTTTATCTTGGCTGATCGCCTCACACTGCCCTCGCTCCGCTCCGCTGTCCACAGCGCGCGCCCTGCCCTTACCGCCTTGCCACGCTACTTGCTTGCACCCATATGCGCTCGCGTGCGTCCGCGCCCTACCCGCGGGAATCCAGAAAAGCATCCACGAAAAACGAAGAATGGATCGGAGCGAGAGAGAAGGAAATAGTGGGAGTAGAGGAAGTATGAGGAAGGGAGGACAAGTAGAGATGTGTGTGATAAACCGCACAAACTCGATAACACGACGCCGCGAGACGCGGCCGATCAGCAGGTACGTGACTGAGACAGTCGAAACGGTCGACACGTAGGTCGGCCAACGTGGATCGACCGGGCTGGATGGAATTGAGCGACCGGCGTTGGTAATATCTGATCCGATGCACTGCACGCGAACGCGAGATCGATCGATGTTACTGCTCAACGATTGATTCAAACTATATATTGTTATCAGAGAGAAGCCTGAGAGCGGTTATGACTATGATTTAGCTTCTACCATATCTCGTAGGTAAACGAAATATGCACAGAACAGAACCACAAAATCGTGATCCACGATCTTGTGGTTCTGTTCTGTGCATGTTTCATGGATTAGACAAAGACGACAATCAAAGTCTGATTGTGTTCGCTTTGTCGAACTCACCTAATAGCACGGAACAGAACCACAAAATCGCGGACATTATCTGGATTTGGTAACAGCTACTAAATCGCAACCATGAAAAAGAAAAGATCTGTTATTATTCCGGAAGTAATAAAAAAAACATAAAATATAAAAAAATATTGGTAAATATTTATATAAAAGAACATTTATATTAACATTTTTTAAACACTGACATATAATTGTTTTATATTAATTAGTTGACTGCTCCTCTATAATCTTTTTGAATACAAAAATTATTAATTTAACAAAAATATACATATATGTAATAAATAAATTTATATTAACGATCACAAATTTATACCAATAGTTGATAATGTGGACGTTCTTGAATTATCTCTGAGCACCACAAATCTTTTGCGCGTAACTAAAAGTTTTATCACTGCTAATATCTGACTTTAGAATTGATAAATAAAAATATATGAACAGGGAAAAAGCTTTATATATAATACAGTCTACTCTGCAGCGATTTGGTGATCATAGATTATTGTATAATTACATACAAAATAATTAAAATATATAAAAAATCTACATAGTTTTACATTGTACACATTAGCACGTAGATATAGATTATTATATTTTATGCATAAATGCACAATTCAAATTTAAATTTATATACCGTTAATATTGATTGTCTTTATCAACGTCTTTGAATTAACCGATAAGAAAATATGCGAGAATTTTAAACAAGGAATTAATCAATTGCAATCGAAGAGAAGAATAATCGACTATGATTGGTCAATGTTTAGGTATTGGCTTATTGCAGAAAGCCTATAAAAGAGATTCCATACGTGTGCGACGCATTACGCTAATAATAATAACCTAATTAGGAGATGATGGTTTTTTAAATGATTTCTAAACGTATATTTTTTATTAATTTTACATTATTCATGATTCATTTTCAAAATTCACTAATTTAACATTTATTTAATGTTTATTAAATTTTTTTTAAACATTTATATGATGTTTGTTTTTTATGATTTATTTATTTAAAATACGATTAAAAAATATTTATTTATCTGACGTTTATTATAAATATGTACAAAATATTATTTTTTAAAGCTTAAATTAATTAAAAAATTCCGGATCGGAATAATAAAATAATTATGGAAGAGAAGTTCACACAATATAATTGCGTTAAGTGTATCGTATATAGCCAATAAAAACTATGTACATCGATAGTTACAAGTGGCGTGACGGATAAGGTACGAGACTCTGAGGCCCCAGGTTACAAAACCCGGTCGATAAATGAAAAAGATTAAAATATAATTAAATCAGAAATTAATAAATAAAATTAGTCGTCTAAGGTTTTTAGATTGGCATAAAAAAACATAAATTAAAAAAAAGATCTAAAATCATTATTTTTTCTAATTTTATTTAAATAATTTTAATATTAAAAAATGTCTTTTTTAAATGTTTTTAAATGTTAAATGTTTTTTCAAACGTTAAATAAACGTTTCTTAAACGTTAAAAAATGTTTATTCGAACATTACAATAAAGATTTTTTTAATCAAATATAGGGGACTTAACCGATTATTTTTAAAAACATTGTCTGCTTATTGGGACGTAAACAATAATAAGATAAACCGATATTCATAGCCAGTTTCTTATTTCAATTAATAATTCTTATTTTAAGTAGCAATATTTAAAAATGCTAATAAGGCTGCAAATGCTAATAATTAGCAATAATTTTAAATGGAATAAGAATGTTTTATGACAATTTAAGATTTAAATAACAATTTAAGACTTAAGTTTTAAATTCAAACGGACTATGAATACTAGCTCTCTACATCACTATGTGAACAATACAAGTAAATAAACATCTAAATCTCTACGTATAATATACATTAGACATTAGCCATATTGACCTTTATTCGAGAATATGTGCGAAAAGAAGATCATCTTTCAATGTGCTAATTGAAATGGTGTCAGATCTATTGAAAAAGAAGTTGAAAAGAATTTAAAACCATTGAGTTTTTCCGGATTAAATTGTATTTCACAAATCATGACATAATTTCGATTCTAATTTTCTGCACGGTGACATAATGCCAGTGGAGAGTCAGGATGCAAAGATCCAACCAAATGTACATTTGGATCCGAAACAACATCTTCTTCTCAAGAAAATAAGGTATAAAAAAGATAATTTAATTTGCATTTTAAGACTTACTAATTTTTTTAATTAATATATTACTCAATATTTATATTTAAAATTAATATTAACAATAAACTTTAAAATCATAAAACATATCCATTTTCATAAGATTAAAGCAGTGTATTATCAGAAGTTTTGATTTGAAAAATTTAATCTTCTGCACTGCAGATCAGTTTCCATGAAATGATTTCGAAATGTGTGTACAATTTCAAATTGTTTACTTCATTCTGCGGATTATGTTCAATTCTCCCCATTTAATACTGCGTATAATGCACGTGAGGTATATACTCTTATATATTTTTTTAAACAGGCATCGTGTAGCTTATGCGTGAACGTAGGAAATTTCTGCGATCCACCAGAATTTCCGGGCATATCGTATTTCTTACATTATATAATTTTTCAAGATCTCAAAAAATCTCCAGAGGTATTAAAACATAATACATAAATTTACCGTAAATTTATTTATTCGTATATTTAAGTATTTAAATATCATTTTATTTGCAGCAATGTACTTTGGACAAGTATATTAAAAATCATAATGGTATTAATTATGTCTCAGTCGACAACGAGCATACAATATTTTACTTTGACATCGAAGAAAAGAGCTTGTTTGTAGCTCTCAAGAGATTTGGTGATTTTTTTATTGAGCCTATAATATCGAAACAAGTACTTATAGAACAACATGACGTACAAAACGGTATTATAAATTGTAATTTAAACACTGTTGTCGCAACTTACAGTCTTGATATACTATGCTTATATAGAGTTTCAGAGAAGTTTACGTAAAAGACAGAAGAGATACGACCAACTATTTTCCTCTTTCGCACAAACTGGTCATCCAGCCAACAAGTTTTCTGCAGACCATTTAACAAAATTGCACGATCATATAGATTACGACAAATTGTACAATGTGCTAGTCAAATTTAAAAATCGCCACTATAGTGCTCACCGAATGAAGCTAGCAATACAAGTAACTTTGTGAAAATTGCGACGCGAGAATTTTTTATTACTTATAGAGTTTATGACTTATAGAGTTTATTACTTTTGTTTATAAAATAAACTTAAATCATAACATAATACGTCTTTTTATAGTCGGGACTATCGTTGGATGTAATGGAAAAATTTGTCACATCGTGTTTTGCTAATGTGTCAAATAACGGGATATCTCCAGATAATTTTTCCAAATTTAAAAATGATCTCCCTTTTGATACTCCTGCTTTCCGAAAAATATATAAAGTTAAGGAAAATTTGGGACTTTTTACACGAGTATGTGACTAAAATTTGAGCAGATGTAAAAGAATTTAGGTTTATACAACGTAACAATACAAATAAATATAAAAAAAAATTTTTCTTTTGCAGCTAAAAATAACGTGGGTCTTGCCTTCGTTCCCCAATTATTATAAATGTAATTCATATCTATATATACCTTGGATTCTTGAATATAAAGGAAAAGGTTCCTTAATTAGTTATCTACGCCAAAAGCTGTGGAGCCCTATATCAAACGATAAAGTGCATTGTGAGATTCAACAAAACTCTTTGTACTGCTCAATACAGCTCACCATAGAACTCCATTCTGAAGAACTAAAACATCTGGAAGACATTTTAGATGCGATATTTTCTTTTATCAATTTACTAAAGAGAGCGGGTCCGCAGAAAGAAATTTACAATGACATGTGTGAGAGTAAAAAAAATATTGGGTAAAGTAATTTTAGAAATAAATATATGTATTTAAGAAGATTGAAGAGAAAGGCCAACCAACATATTTGTGGAACATCACTTATACTTGAAAATCTTTTTAGATTTATTAGTTACGACATAAAGTCAATCTTTTTGAACTTGAGTAAGAATATGCATTTCTATCCGTCGAAGACTTATATAATTAAAAACGAGCTTGATTCCAATTATAATGCAAAAGTTATACAAACATGTTTGAATTATTTGACGCCTGAGATGGCGAATATTATGATTTTCTCCAAGGATATTAATGATTTCGAAATAAAGAAAATTGAACCATGGTGGCAAACGGCATATACGGATATTGAGATACCGAAAGAGTGGATCAAACGTTGGAAAGTCATCGAGCCATTACCCGAATTTTTTTTACCTTCACCGAATATATTCTTTACCAAGAACCTTCTTCTAATGCCGATATCAAAAGAAGCAATTCCGAAATATCCTATAAAAATATACTGTAACTCTATGTCGGAGATTTGGTATTGCCCGAAGTTTCATTTGTCAAAATGTTGTATGCACTTCTATTTTATTTCACCTCTGAAACTTGAGTCATTGAAGAAGTAAGTAGCATAGGAAATGTAACAATAATATATTGTAGCAGTTACTGTACTTGACATTATATGTATACCAATTTTTAACTTATGATTACTAATAATATCATTTTTATATAATTATTTACATCTTATTGAAAAAGACGTGAATATTAATGACATTTTAGTGGAGTTCTCATGGATATATACTGCGAACTATGGAAACCGATATTAGCCGAAGAATTATATCCAGCTTCATTGGCTGGGTTTATATATGATATCAATATCCTTAACAATGGTTTTACATTAAAAATAAGCGGTCTTAATGAAACTCTGCCAGTAAGTAAACGTTCGAAATGTGATTTAGAGTTATAAAGACAAATTCAAAATATATCATTATATTTATTTTGCAGCTTGTAGCGACTACTTTTGCACAACACATGGTGCAATATTCATGCTTTATTACAGAGGACATATTTGAAAATGCCAAAACTCGACAAATGCTGATATATTTAAATTCAATTAACATACCTACAACTTTCATCAAGTATTAACTACTGACTATTTATTATATCAGGCATTATTACAACGATTACAAAATTCTTATGATAAAATAAATGATTAACTTATTAATTGTAACAATCGATATCATAAAATAAATTATATCACGTTACATTTTTGCTAATCAATAATATCTTTACTCTTGCTTGCAGAGACATGGCATTATCGATACTAAAACTCGACCATCATTCACTAATTGATATGTATAATATTATACAGAATATCACTTTCAAAGACTTTCAAGGCTTCGTGAAATCCTTTACTGAACATCTATACATTCAATGTCTCGTGCAAGGAAACATGACGCCG
Organism: Acromyrmex echinatior; assembly: GCF_000204515.1. Next base: position 1,370,209 of record NW_011626450.1, read on the forward strand.
TCTGCTGCAATCAATACAGTAGAGCAATTTATTAACACAATTAATTGTAGCCCTTTACATCCAAATACAATAAAACAGCTTAGAGGCACTCAGATACCTTTGGGAATAAGCTATTACAAGATTAAAATCAAAGATACAACTTCCTTAGTAACAAATTATTATCAAGCCGGCGTCACAACGATTGAATTATCGACATTAATCCATCTGATAAGCGTAAGTATTAAAGGGATTCTAAAGTGAAGCGCTAACTCCGAGGAGATCGCTTTACCGAAAAATGCGACACATTGACAAATCTTTATATATTATTGCATCAATATTTCACTCACGTATATACATAAAGATTCGTAGAATAATAACGTTTTAATTAGACTTTTAAATCAAATTCTAAGAATTCCATGTCATTAGTATGTAAACTATCAGTCTGTAGATGACAATTTCGTAAGTACAGATTGCAAAACTTTTATATCAAACAAATGTTGTTTCGATATTGATAATGTCATATTGGAGGAAGAAATGATAAAGATCTTAATTTAAGTCAATTTTTTCGTTCTCGGCGTAAAGTCTATCACACTGATACGTACGTATTTATGCGTATACTTTAATTCTGAAATGAGATTTTTAAATTTGTAAAAGAGAAAAAATGTATTTATTATACTAATATTGCTTTTAGTCGATGATATAGACAACTTAAGGATCCCTTTAAATTATATATTGTTGTTTTGTATATTTGAATGAATGGAATCTTTAATGTATATTCGCTTATTTTTAAAAGTTAATGAAATATGAATAAGATCTTTGATTATTACTATTAATTTTACCTGCACATCATATTTACTTGGATTTGTTTTCAGTATATAATGGACCATAAGTTAAGCGAAGATCAATCCTTTGAAAAGTTTTGGTATACCAACGTCAACTTTAGAAACATTAACGGAATTTTAGGATACTCTATTACTGTTTACACTCAATACACAATCGAGTACATTGATAGGACGATCGACAGATTTTTGAATGAGTTTAAAAACGATATGGAAGAGCTCACAGAAAAGGAATTGGATGTTTATAAAGAAACGTTCCTAAAATCTAGATCATTTGACGATGCCAATCTTGAAAAAGAAAATGAAAGAAACTGGAAGGAGATCATAACGTGTACTTACATGTTTGATTTACATGAACAGGAAATACTTGCTCTAGAGAAAATAAATGTTAATAAGCTGAGAGAATGGCTTGCAGATCACACATTCAACGGAAATAATTTTAGAAAATTGAGTTTACAAATTGTAGGAAATATTCCAAAAAAATTGAAATACGTTGATTTAACAAACATAAACGACGATTATCAGTACAATTCAAATAGATATCATTATATTACTAAAGTAGAAGATTACAAGAAAAAACTTTTCATATTTCCAACAAATCCTCTCAGAGCACAGTATAAGTAACACATTAATGATTTAATAATATAATGAAAATGAAATTATAACTTTTATTGTAGTAGTGTGTAATATTATGACATTGAGGTTTTTTTTTAATAATTAAGTAATTAAATTTAAGCTTTTTACCTTGTCATAGTAACTACGTAATAAACTAATCCGAATATTTTTTGTAATTACATTTATCATACTTCTATATTTTTTGCGATGAGCCGTTATGAATAATAACTGTTATTATAATAGCTAAAAAACTTTGCATTTAGCTTCGGGACTCGAATTTTAAAGTAATAGAACAAAATTTTCTCACATTAAAATTCAAATTGTTAGCTTTATATGTTGACGATACTTTTCTTTAATAAGAAAATATAAACAGATATATAACGAAAACATTATAAGTAACTATAATATAATAACTAGACAAAAACATATACTATTATAATAAAGGGGGATGCTCGTTAGGATGTAAAGTACTTGCTCAAGATGTAATTTTTCATATTTTCTATTTATATTCTAAACACGACAAAATATTTTCAATAAAATATATATCTCACTCTCTTTTTTTTTCTTCTTTCCCTTTCTTCTCCTGACTCATATCACCAATTTTCAAACTTAACTTAATTCATTTAAAATTCGTATTCTGTTACAAAGGCCGCATACCAGTTGAAGACAAGACTTCTATAAACTGAAACGGCTGATTCGGCAAATATTTTACTTTTGTGTATGCATATATATTGTGTAGGAATTGCATTTTAAATAAAATGATGAAATATTAAATATTATACTTCCTAGAAAAAGAGGAAATTTTTTAATTTAACTGCTTTTTAAATCAACTGCACAGCTTCATATGCTTTCGGAAAAAAAAATTTTGCTATTCGGCGACAACTGGCGAGTATAAAAAAAAGGCAGAGCATTTGCTTCTCAAAAATGAGATTTTGTGATCATTAGTAAGTAATGTATAATATAAATAATTAAAATTAATGAAACATTAAATAAGGGTGGGTTTAATACTTTAAATAAACATCATATATATTCTTTTTTTATATTTTTCTAATAATATTATATAGATTTGTAACTCTTATACATTTTCAAGCATTTATTATTTATAATTACAATATGAATAGTTAACAAATAATTATCTATGAGTATTTCAGAATTCTTCGATAATTAAAAATTTGTTTAAAGTTGACAATTACTAATAGTCAGTCTATTTTTTTCAATTGAACTCCATGCACATAGATTATCTATTTCTTCTTAAGAACAGAAAGAAAAAAACAATATAAAAAGTTTAACTCAATTTATCAACGATTCTCATTCAATATAGCATTACAGTTTAAACAAAAAAAAGAAATTAGGCGTGATTCATTAAAAGTTTGTCCTTATGGGGGCATATACATCTAGAGAAAAAAAATGGATTATTTTAAATAATGTGTGAAATCTAATGTCAAAAAACATTTTTGTAGATTTATTTGGCGAAAAATAAAGAAGTTACACGAAATTATAGACGAGTAGGTTTGAGTGTATTGAAAACGACAGGTACGCGCGCTAGCGACAGTACAATTAACGCAGATCAAAAAACATTCTTCTTTCATTCATTGTGTTTTTCTCAGAGATACATTTAAAAATACGTATGGTTGATTTGATATAAGATAACAACTTTGTCTGAAAAAGCAATTGAAAAGATTGAAACGTTAGCAACGAAAAGTATGATCCGAATGTAAAACTTTAATCGCGTTTTTCTCAAAATGTATTGTTTTTAAAATGCTTGACCATTTGAGGGTGGTTCGACCGATCGACTTGCAATTTTACACTTTTTCTACATATTGAAAATACTAGTTCCTAGTACGTAAGATTTTTTTCCTACAATGTTTAGTTTTTTTTCCATAGTTAAAAACGAGGAAAATTAAAAAAAAATTGTTAAGTTAACTTTGTTAACATTGAATCAAATGTAGGGGACTTAACCCATTGTTTTTAAAGTTTTTAAAAATGTTCTTAAAAATGTTTTTTAAATATTTTTAAAAACATTTTTAAAAATATTGTCTGCTAATTGGGAAGTAAACAATAACAAGATAAACCGATATTCATAGCCAGTTTCTTATTTCAATTAATAATTCTTATTTTAACAATATTTAAAAATGCTAATAAGGCTGCAAATGCTAATAATTAGCAATAATTTTAAATGGAAAAAGAATGTTTTATGACAATTTAAGATTTAAATAACAATTTAAGACTTAAGTTTTAATTCAAACGGACTATGAATACTAGCTCTCTACATCACTATGTGAACAATACAAGTAAATAAACATCTAAAACTTCGACGTATAATATACATTAGACATTAGCCATATTAACCTTTATTCGAGAATATGTTCGAAAAGAAGATCATCTTTCAGTCAATGTGCTAATTGAAATGGTGTCAGGTCATGTCAGATCTATTGAAAAAGAAGTTGAAAAGAACTTAAAATCATTGGGCTTTTCCGAATCAAATTGTATTTCACAAATCGACATAATTTCGATTCTAATTTTCTGCACGGTGACATAATGCCAGTGGAGAGTCGGGATGCAAAGATCCAACAAAATGTACATTTGGATCCGATCGATAAAAGGGAGAACGATAACAAAGAATATAGGTAAAAGCGAACATATACTCAGCAGTCATAATTTCGATTGCATTAAACGTGAGAAATAATATGATAGCAAACTTTGGAAAGAAATATTATAATACATTTAAATTTTTTAATTGATTGACAAAGTATACAATATTTTTACTTCTCATTCTATTATTGTTTGTTTTATCTTCAAAATTTAGAGCCATCAGATTGCCAAACGGTTTAGAAGCTTTGCTAATATCCAATGAAAATTTAACGACGTCTTCTCAAGAAAAGAAGGTATAAAAAAGACAATTTAATTTGCATTTTAGGACTTACTAATTTTTTTAACTCATCCAATATTTATATTTAAAATGAATATTAACAATAAACTTTAAAATCATAAAAGATATCCATTTTCATAAGATTAAAGTAGTATATTATCAGAAGTTTTGATTTGAAAAATTTAATCTTCTGCACTGCAGACCAATTTCCATGAAATGATTTCAAAATGTGTGTACAATTTCAAATTGTTTAGTTCATTCTGCGGATTATGTTCTACCCATTTAATACTGCGTATAATGCACGTGATGTGTATACTCTTATATTTTTTTTTAAATAGGCATCGTGTAGCTTATGCGTGAACGTAGGAAATTTCAGCGATCCACCAGAATTTCCGGGCATATCCTATTTCTTACATTATAAACTTTTTCAAGATCTCGAAAAATCTTCAGAAGTATTAAAACATAATACATAAATTTACCGTAAATTTATTTATTCGTATATTTAAGTATTTAAATATCGTTTTATTTGCAGCAATGTACTTTGGACAAGTATATTGAAAACCATAAGGGTATTAATGATATCTCAGTCGACAACGAGCATACAATATTTTTCTTTGACATCGAAGAAAACAGCTTGTTTGTAGCTCTCAAGAGATTTGGTGATTTTTTTGTTGAGCCTATAATATCGGAACAAGTACTTATAGAACAATATGACGTACAAAACGGTATTATAAATCGTAATTTAAACACTGTTGTCGCAACTTGCAGTCTTGATATACTATGCTTATATAGAGTTTCAGAGAAGCTTACGTAAAAGACAGAAGAGATACGACCAACTATTTTCCTCTTTCGCACAAACTGGTCATCCAGCCAACAAGTTTTCTGTAGACCATTTAATAAAATTACGCAATAATATAGATTACAACAAATTGTACAATGTGCTGGACAAGTTTAAAAGTCGTCACTATAGCGCTCACAGAATGAAGCTAGCAATACGGGTAACTTCGTTAAGATTGCGAGAATTATTTATGATTTATATATTCATGGAATACTTTTGTTTATAAAATAAACTTAAATCATAATACGTCTCTTTATAGTCGGGACTATCGTTGGATGTAATGGAAAAATTTGTCACATCGTGCTTTGCTAATATGTCAAATAACGGGATATCTCCAGATAATTTTTCCAAATTTAAAAACGATCTCCCTTTTGATACTCCTGCTTTCCGAAAAATGTATAAAGTTAAGGATAATTGGGAACATCTTACACGAGTACGTGAAACGAAATTTGAGCAGATGTAAATGAATTTAGGTTTATACAACGTAACAATTCAAATAAATATACAAAAAATTTCTCTTTTGCAGCTAAAAATAACGTGGGTCTTGCCTTCGTTCCCCAATTTTTATAAATGTAATTCATATCTATATATACCTTGGATTTTTGAATATAAAGGAAAAGGTTCCTTAATTAGTTATCTACACCAAAAGCTGTGGAGCCCTATATCAAGAGATAAAGTGGATTGTGAGATTCAACAAAACTCTTTGTACAGCTCAGTACAGCTCACCACAGAACTCACTTCTGAAGGACTAAAACATCTGGAAGATATTTTAGATGCGATATTTTCTTTTATCAATTTACTAAAGAGAGCAGGTCCGCAAAAAGAAATTTACAATGACATGTATGAGAGTAAAAAAGACATTTATAGGTAAAGTAATTTTAGAAATAAATAAATGTATTTAAGAAAATTGAAGAGAAAAACCACCAACATATTTGTGGAACATCATTTATACTTGAAAATCTTTTTTGGTTTATTAGTTACGACATAGAGTCAATCTTTTTGAAACACTTGAGTAAGAATATGCATTTCTCTCCGTCGACTTATATAATTAAGAACGAGCTTGATTCCAATTATAATGCAAAAGTTATACAAAAATGTTTGAATTATTTGACGCCTGAGATGGCGAATATTATGATTTTCTCCAAGGATTTTAATGATTTCGAAATAAAGAAAATTGAACCATGGTGGCAAACGGCATATACGGATATTGAGATACCGAAAGAGTGGATCGAACGTTGGAAAGTTATCGAGCCATTACCCGAATTTTTTTTACCTTCACCGAATATATTTTTTACCAAGAACCTTCTTCTAATGCCGATTTCAAAAGAAGCAATTCCGAAATATCCTATAAAAATACACTGTAACTCTATGTCGGAGATTTGGTATTGCCCGAAGTATTATTTGTCAAAATGTTGTATGCATTTCAATTTTATTTCACCTGTGAAACTTGAGTCGTCGAAGAAGTAAGTAGCATAGGAAATGTAACGATAATATATTGCAGCAGTTAATGTACTTGACATTATATGTATACCAATTTTTAACTTATGATTTATTAGTAATAATACAATTTTTATATAATTATTTACATCTTATTGAAAAAGACGTGAATATTAATGACATTTTAGTGGAGTTCTCATGGATATATACTGCGAACTATGGAAACCGATATTAGCCGAAGAATTATATCCAGCTTCATTGGCTGGGTTTATATATGATATCAATATCCTTAACAATGGTTTTACATTAAAAATAAGCGGTCTTAATGAAACTCTGCCAGTAAGTAAACGTTTCAAGTGTGCTTTAGAGTTATAAAGACAACTTCAAAATATACCATTTACATTTATATTGCAGCTTGTAGCGGCTACTTTTGCACAAAACATGGTGCAATATTCAAGCTTTATTACGGAGGACATATTTGAAAATGCCAAAGCTCGAAAAAGCCTGACATATTTCAGTTTAATTTCCTCACCTGCAACTTTCACCGAGTGTGTATTGACTACTAACTATTTATTAGATCAGATATTCTTACAACCATTACAAAATTTTTATAATATATGATTAAAATAAATGATTAACTTATTAATTGTAACAATTTATATCATAAAATAAATTATATCACGTTACATTTTTGCTAATCAATAATATCTTTACTCTTGCTTGCAGAGACATGGCATTATCGATACTAAAACTCGACCATCATTCACTAATTGATATGTATAATATTATACAGAATATCACTTTCAAAGACTTTCAAGGCTTCGTGAAATCCTTTACTGAACATCTATACATTCAATGTCTCGTGCAAGGAAACATGACGCCGTCTGCTGCAATCAATACAGTAGAGCAATTTATTAACACAATTAATTGTAGCCCTTTACATCCAAATACAATAAAACAGCTTAGAGGCACTCAGATACCTTTGGGCATAAGCTATTACAAGATTAAAAATATCACCAAATATAAACTTTCCTTAGTAACTAATTATTATCAAGCCGGCGTCACAACGATTGAATTATCGACATTAATCCATCTGATAAGCGTAAGTATTAAAGGGATTCTAAAGTGAACCGCTAACTCCGAGGAGATCGCTTTACCGAAAAATGCGACACATTGACAAATCTTTATATATTATTGCATCAATATTTCACTCACGTATATACATAAAGATTCGTAGAATAATAACGTTTTAATTAGACTTTTAAATCAAATTCTAAGAATTCCATGTCATTAGTATGTAAACTATTAGTCTGTAGATGACAATTTCGTAAGTACAGATTGCAAAACTGTTATATCAAACAAATGTTGTTTCGATATTGATAATGTCATATTGGAGGAAGAAATGATAAAGATCTTAATTTAAGTCAATTTTTTCGTTCTCGGCGTAAAGTCTATCACACTGATACGTACGTATTTATGCGTATACTTTAATTCTGAAATGAGATTTTTAAATTTGTAAAAGAGAAAAAATGTATTTATTATACTAATATTGCTTTTAGTCGGTGATATAGATAACTTAAGGATCCCTTTAAATTATATATTATTGTTTTGTATATTTGAATGCATGGAATCTTTAATGTATATTCGCTTATTTTTAAAAGTTAATGAAATATGAATAAGATCTTTGATTATTACTATTAATTTTACCTGCACATCATATTTACTTGGATTTGTTTTCAGTATATAATGGACCATAAGTTAAGCGAAGATCAATCCTTTGAAAAGTTTTGGTATACCAACGTCAACTTTAGAAACATTAACGGAATTTTAGGATACTCTATTACTGTTTACACTCAATACACAATCGAGTACATTGATAGGACGATCGACAGATTTTTGAATGAGTTTAAAAACGATATGGAAGAGCTCACAGAAAAGGAATTGGATGTTTATAAAGAAACGTTCCTAAAATCTAGATCATTTGACGATGCCAATCTTGAAAAAGAAAATGAAAGAAACTGGAAGGAGATCATAACGTGTACTTACATGTTTGATTTAAATGAACAGGAAATACATGCTCTAGAGAAAATAAATGTTAATAAGCTGAGGGAATGGCTTGCAGATCACACAATGAATGGAAATAATTTTAGAAAATTGAGTTTACAAGTTGTCGGAACTACTCCCAAAAAAGCGAAATACGTTAATTTAACAAACATAAACGACGATTATCAGTACAATCCAAATAGATATCATTATATTACTAAAGTAGAAGATTATAAGAAAAAACTTTTCATATTTCCAACAAATCCTCTCAGAGCACAGTATAAGTAACATATTAATAATTTAATAATATAATGAAAATGAAATTATAACTTTTAGTGTATTATGATATTGAGGTTTTTTTTAATGATAAAGTGATTAAATTTAAGCTTTTTACCTTCTCATAGCAACTACGCAATAAACCAATACGAATATCTTTTGCAATTACGTTTATCATACTTCTATATTTTTTGCGATAAGCCATTATGAATAATAGCTGTTATTATAATAGCTATTATTGTATAACTATAGAATTTTTGCATTTTGCTACAGAACTAGAATATTCGAAGTTAATAGAACAAAATTTTCTCACATTAAAATCAGAATTGTTAGTTTTATATATTAATGATACTTTTCTTTAATAAGAAAATATATGTATATATAAACAGATACGTAATAGAAATTATAAGTAACTATATAACTTTATTACAAATAATATTATAAGTAACTGTAATAACTAAACAAAAACATATACTGTGATAGTTAAGGATGTTCTGGATCCCTAATTATCGCTACAGTAAAATTATCGGATATTGGATACCGGTTATCGGAGCAGAATGTAACATCGTATATCCGGTATCCGATAAGACAATTTCTTCAAGTGTATTATATTATAATGAAGCTTTTTTTAATGATTGATTAATTAAATTAAGCTTTTTATTATTGCACAGCAACTATACAATAAAGTAATGTGAGCATTTTTTGCAATTACATTTATTATACTTCAATATTCTTTTCGATGAGCCGTTATGAATAATATCTGTTATTATAACAGCTAAAAAACTTTGCATTTTGCTACGGGACTAGAATTTTGAAGTAATAGTATAAAATTTTCTCACATTAAAATTCAAAATTAGTTTTATATATTGATAATACTTTTCTTTAATAAGAAAATATAAACAGATATATAATGAAAACATTATAAATAATTATAATAACTAGACAAAAATATATACTGTGATAATAAAGGAGGATGTTCCTTAAGATGTAAAGTACTTGCTCAAGATGTAATTTTTTATACTTTTTATTTATATTCTGAACACGACAAAATATTTTCAATAAAATATGTCTCTCACACTCTTTTTCTCTCTTCATTCTCTTTCTTCTCCTGACTCATATCACGAATTTTCAAACTTAACTTAATTGATTTAAAATTCGTATTCTTTGACAAAGGCCGCACACTAGTTGAAGACAAGACTTCTATAAAATGAACGGCTGATTCTACAAATATTTTACTTTTGTGTATGCATATATATTGTGTAGGAATTGCATTTTAAAAATATTGATAAAATATTAAATATTATACTTCCTAGAAAAAGAGCAAATTTTTTAATTTAACTGCTTTTTAAGTCAACTGCTCAGCTTCCTATTCTTTCGGAAAAAAAAATTTTCCTTTCGGCGACAACTGGCGAGTTTAAAGAAAAACGGCAGAGAATTTGCTTCTAAAAATCAGATTTTGAGATCATTAATAAGTAACGTACAATATAAATAATTTAAATTAATGCAACATTTAATAAGGTGAGTTTCGAGTTTTATACTTTAAATAAGCATCATAAATACTCTTTTTTTTTCTATTTTTCTAATAATATTATATGGATTTGTAACTCTTATACATTTTATTATTTATAATTACAATATGAATAGTTAACAAATAATTCGTAATTATCTCTGACTATTTCAGAATTCTTTGATAATTAAAAATTTGTTTAAAGTTGACAATCTCTAATAGTTAATCAATTTTTTTCAGTTGAACTCTATGCACATAGATTATCTATTTCTTCTTAAGAATAGAAGGAAAAAGCGATATAAGAAGTTTACTCAATTTATTAACGATTCTCATTCAATATAGCATTACAGTTTAAACAAAAAAAAGAAATTAAACGTGATTCTTTAAAAGTTTGTTAGGGGCATATACGTCTAGAGATGGTGAAAAAAAATGGATTATTTTAAATAATCTGTGAAATCTAATGTCAAAAAACATTTTTGTAGATTTATTTGGCGAAAAATAAAGAAGTTACACGAAATTATAGACGAGTAGGTTTGAGTGTATTGAAAACGACAGGTACGCGCGCTAGCGACAGTACAATTAACGCAGATCAAAAAACATTCTTCTTTCATTCATTGTGTTTTTCTCAGAGATACATTTAAAAATACGTATGGTTGATTTGATATAAGATAACAACTTTGTCTGAAAAAGCAATTGAAAAGATTGAAACGTTAGCAACGAAAAGTATGATCCGAATGTAAAACTTTAATCGCGTTTTTCTCAAAATGTATTGTTTTCAAAATGCGACCATTTGAGGATGGTTCAACCGATCGACTTGCAATTTTATACTTTTTCTACATATTGAAAACTAGTTCCTAGTATGTAAGATTCTTTTGCCTACAATGTTTAGTTTTTTTTCCATAGTCAAAAACGAGGAAAATAAAAAAAAATTGTTAAGTTAACTTTGTTAACATTGAATCAAATGTAGGGGATTTAACCCATTGTTTTTAACGTTTTTAAAAATGTTTTTAAAAATGTTTTTTAAATATTTTTAAAAACATTTTTAAAAACATTGTCTGCTGATGGGAAGTAAACAGTAATAAGATAAATCGATATTCATAGCCAGTATCTTATTTCAATTAATAATTCTTATTTTAAGTAGCAATATTAATGCTAATAAGGCTGCAAATGCTAATAATTAGCAATAATTTTAAATGGAAAAAGAATGTTTTATGACAATTTAAGATTTAAATAACAATTTAAGACTTAAGTTTTAATTCAAACGGACTATGAATACTAGCTCTCTACATCACTATGTGAACAATACAAGTAAATAAACATCTAAAACTTCGACGTATAATATACATTAGACATTAGCCATATTAACCTTTATTCGAGAATATGTTCGAAAAGAAGATCATCTTTCAGTCAATGTGCTAATTGAAATGGTGTCAGGTCTATTGAAAAAGAAGTTGAAAAGAACTTAAAATCATTAGGCTTTTCCAGATCAAATTGTATTTCACAAATCGACATAATTTCGATTTTAATTTTCTGCACGGTCACATAATGCCAATGGAGAGACAGGATGCAATGATCCAACAAAATGTACATTTGGATCCGATCGATAAAAGGGAGAACGATAACAAAGAATATAGGTAAAAGCGAACATATACTCAGCAGTCATAATTTCGATTGCATTAAACGTGAGAAATAATATGATAGCAAACTTTGGAAAGAAATATTATAATACATTTAAATTTTTTAATTGATTGACAAAGTATACAATATTTTTACTTCTCATTCTATTATTGTTTGTTTTATCTTCAAAATTTAGAGCCATCAGATTGCCAAACGGTTTAGAAGCTTTGCTAATATCCAATGAAAATTTAACGTCTTCTTCTCAAGAAAAGCAGGTATAAAAAAGACAATTTAATTTGCATTTTAGGACTTACGAATTTTTTTAACTCATCCAATATTTATATTTAAAATTAATATTAACAATAAACTTTAAAATCATAAAAGATATCCATTTTCATAAGATTAAAGTAGTATATTATCAGAAGTTTTGATTTGAAAAATTTAATCTTCTGCACTGCAGACCAATTTCCATGAAATGATTTCAAAATGTGTGTACAATTTCAAATTGTTTACTTCATTCTGCGGATTATGTTCAATTCTCCCCATTTAATACTGCGTATAATGCACGTGAGGTATATACTCTTATATATTTTTCTAAACAGGCATCGTGTAGCTTATGCGTGAACATAGGAAATTTCAGCGATCCACCAGAATTTCCGGGCATATCGTATTTCTTACATTATATACTTTTTCAAGATCTCAAAAAATCTCCAGAGGTATTAAAACATAATACATAAATTTACCGTAAATTTATTTATTCGTATATTTAAGTATTTAAATATCGTTTTATTTGCAGCAATGTACTTTGGACAAGTATATTAAAAATCATAATGGTATTAATTATGTCTCAGTCGACAACGAGCATACAATA